>CAXKVI010000003.1:3482174-3499674 GCA_964058755.1 Campiglossa producta | reverse complement strand
ACGTTTCTTACACCGATTCCAAATCCTAGAAAATAATATTTGTATCTTAGAAGAAGCTTAAAGCTATGGATTTCCTTGCTTCGAAGCTCATCTAAATTTTTGTCATTTTTAAATCTAAATATTCTTAAAAGTTTCAAGCTTCACAATTATCAAAAAAAGATATTCGAAAGAAAGCTTTTAGGTCATAGAAGCTCCAAACAAAATGTAATACCGTCATATGTAAATCAAGGGACATAGAGTAAGGGACGCGAACGCGTATCATGGCATCGAGAGTGGGGTAAAAAGGAAAACTGGCACACTACAAATTGAAGAAAAAGCTTCTTCTCGGACTTAATACTTCTATATTGCTACTAAGGCATCTTTTCTGTAATGTTTTCGGGCGGTACTAGCTTTTATTGCCAATATAGGAGTATTATATATATGCTCGCATCGAACTTTTTTCGGTCTGCTAACAGAACTTTCGCTCTTGCAGGTGAAAGCTCCAGCTTAAAGCCTTTAGAGCTTTTTCAACATTCTAGCAAACACAGACAAATTCAAACGACTACATTTCAACCAACTTTTGAATACAACATATAAAGAGACAGCGCGTGATTTTAGAATCAAGCTCGGTTTTAAATTAGGTGTTAAAAAGCTTTTCGAGCTTTTTTGTTATAAATTTGGTATACATTTAATTAGTTCAATACCAGTGATTCTCTAGTTTTGCAAAAAAATTAAGTTTTAACTAAAAAGTTCAATAGCTTTCACAGCAAACTTAAAAGCGCCCGCTCAACTTCAAAGCTAATCGGTTCATTTTTTATTTTTTTTAAAGCTTAAAATTACCAAAATACAAAGTCATTGAAGTTCTATTTTGAAATACTATGAAAATTAGTTAAGTAAAAGTAAACAAAACATTGTACAACTGCTATTTAAGCGCACCATTTTTTTTATAAATATTTTGCGAGCTTTTAAATTAATTTTCCTGTAACTTTTGCAACGCTCTACTCGAGCTTTTTTTTATTCAAATAGAAAACTAACAAAAAACAATGAACACATTTCCAAACTCCACACCAATCGAGTTAACTTAAATCTCATAACAAAAATTCAAACTAAATTTATTTTCCAAAAAAGCAAAAACAAACTAATTAAATTTAAAAGCTCTCACTCGCAACCATATAACTAGAGAGCGAAAAATTTAGTTGCACGTAAGTACTTAAGTACCTGCTGTTTTGTATATTTTGTGGCGCACAAAACCACATTGCGCTGCATACTAATGCCTTTGACACACTAACATCAAAACAAATAGCTACAAACACAATTACACTGCATTTGTACTAATTGAAATCGTTGCCAAAAATAATTAGGAAGACCCGAAGTGTAGCGGAATGAAGTGTGCTCCGAAGTGTAGCGGAATGAAGTGTGCTTTACAAATATGTACTTTCACTGACGATAGCAGAGGCAAGGACATTTGTGAGAGTGTTAATAAACATAACTTTTTAGATGATGTTTTTTATGCGACTAACTGAAAGTGAAAACAAATAGGTAAAAATATACGAAAGGTGGGACAACTTTTTCTAGCTTTTTTTAACTTTTAGAGCATGCAGGAATGTCAGTTAAATGATAATAATTGATTTATTTAATTTAATAAAAAAAGGAGGAATTAAATCGTATTACTTTAAACGAGCTATTTTTATATATTTCTATAATTGGATTTTTGTATATTTGGATATAGGGTTGCCACCTATCCCGAATTATTAAATATTGTGCAAAATATGCCAATATGGGTATCAAATGAAATATATTTTCGGCGACATGCCAATTGAAACATTTTCAAATAGGTTTGTCACCTAGGATTGCCACCCAACTGCATTTTATTTATTTGAAATTTGTATATCCGGTACTATCTTGAGAACCGTGTACCCGATTTCGGTGAAATTTGGCATAGGGATAGTACACACAGAATAATTTTTGCCAACATGAGCCATGTTAAACTAACAGGAAAGATCCTGTTAAATTTGCATGAGATAATGAGGCAGATAGTGTTGTTTTAACAGGAATTCATGTTAATTTAACAGGAAGTCATGTTAGTTTAACAGGGAGTCGTGTTAATTTAACACGAAGTCAAGTTTTTCAACATGAGCTTCATGTTAATTTAACAGGAAGTCATGTTAATTTAACACGAAGTGAGCTTATTCAACATGAGCTTCATGTTAATTTAACATTATCGATAGTGTTGAAAAATAATAACCTGAAAAAGTGTTAAAAAAGTGTTGATTTTACATGAAAATTTTTCTGTGTATATGGTTGGTTTTTAGACTTTTCACTTGGGTGTTGCCACTTGGCGTGGTTCACAGAGTTGCCATCTATCTCAAATTTGCACAAGATATGCCAATATGGGTATCAAATTAATGGTATATTCGGCGACACTCCAACTAAAATAGTTTGAAGTAGAAATGCCGCCCAGGGTTACCATTATACCGTATTGTTTTTGTATATTTTAGGGTCATTTTGGGACTATAATGGCATTATTTTAGGGTCATTTTGGATCAATTAGTGGTAATTTTGGAATCAATTAGGGTTTATTTTTGGATAATTTTGGGATCATTTTGTGTTCATTTTAAGGACATTTTGGTATCTTTTTTAGTTAATTTTGGGGTCATTTTTAGGTAATTTTGAGGTCAATTTAGGATCACTTTGCGATCACCTTGGGGTCATTTTGAAATTATTTTTAGTTCATTTTGGGGTCATTTTTGAATCATTTTGGGGTCATTTTGCGATCACCTTGGGGTCATTTTGAAGTCATTTTGGGATATTTTTGGTGTCATTTTGGGCTGCTTAATTCTAAGACTGTCTACTTGGGTGTTGCAACTTGATGCGAATTACAGTGTTGCCACCTACCTCATTTTTTTAGTATTGAGCAAGGAGTGCCACCCATCAATTCAAAGGTACTTTCACCCGCATACCAACCACGATGTTTTAAAAATAAGGTGGCTCATAGGGTTGCCACTTTCCTTCATTTTATTTATTTGTACGTATATTAACCGATTTGTTTAATTTAATAAAATTTAATTTTCGCCTTCGAAGTTTTGACGAGAGATGCTTGTCGAAAATAGGTTCGAAAATTCGTTCAAATAATGTTCAAGAAAAAATCGGATTAGTCTCTGAGCGAACAGAGCTGTCTAACATATATATCAAAGTAGGTGATGGTTGATACACCTCCTTATTGCGCAATTATCAGCATGTCATTAACATCACCACCGCCCGCTTTGTTATTCATAACAACAAAGTGAGATAATTAACGCACAATCGGGTTGTTGCTACTAGTCAAATGTAAATAAATTTCCTGCTTGCAACGCCTTAAATTATGTTGCTCAACACAGCAATGATTTAATCTAATTGCTTTCGCATGCATGTGAGGAACGAGTTGATGTATGCGAGTGTGTGCGAGTGTGTTGTGTGCAAAAGTTTGCTTATATTTGCTCGCACAAGTTGAAACAGCTAATTAGGCTTACAACCAACTTCAAGGTTTGTTTGTGTTGCTCTACGCCGACGACGCGCTACTACCTACTCAGCCGCTCGCTTTAGCGTATGCTCGTCTCAAAAGCTAGCGAAAAATTCAAGGCTAATTATGCATTAGCGCTAAGCAAACATTTTCTCATGTGTGGCTGTGTTGATGATACACGCACACATACATGCAAACAATAAATATGTTAATATGTAACCAAACACATTTAAGGATTTAAGCCTTGGCGGCGTTATGTTTACATCAGCGTCAAATGTATGTTGTTGGGTATGTTAATGGAGATACTTAGCCGCACTACCAACTCACTGTTTACATTATCCATGCGCTTAATCCTCAAAGTATGCTACGCTACATGGAATGAGGTCGACTTTGTAGGTAAGCAGCTTACATAAGTAGCTAAGTGCAGTAGCATTTGAGCAATGAACTGAATCGATTGAGCTACTCTTGAAAATTTGAACACCCATACACGAAATCGAATACTTAGTTTAGGGGTACTTAGAGAGGTTAAGCAAACAATCATACAAACATATATACATTCGGGTGGACCTTATAATTATATGTAGAATTTTTACCAGTCTCTTGATCTAAGGGTGTTGCACCACGGTCAACTATATTGCACCAAACATTTTATTCCCATATGAAATGGCTTAGGCGTCAGGGGGGTCAAAGTTCAGACTACACCCTGCAACACGCCTTAGGTGTGTCCAATCGCAACCAGATTGTGCATGTGATATCTCCGACCATAGCGCAACCGATTTTGGGTATTAGATAAAAATAAAAATCACTTTCATTTTTTAAGTCTCCATCCAAACCAAACTGAGCTTTGACTTCCCAGCGACACGCCAAAACCATCTCTAATCGGGTAACAATTTTTTTGTAATATCTTCGGCTATATTACTATCGATTTAGGGGTTGAGCCTTAAAAAATCTGATGATATATTAGTTTCCATTCAAATAAGGACCACCCTAATATACATAAAGTTTATTCAATCTAGCTATTTATGATGTGAAGGTATCAATTTTACTTTTAAGGCTTTAACAATTGGGAAAGCTTAGCATAGCAAACAAATTTTGCGTAGTCATTGCTTGACAGCCTTTAAGTAGGCTTTGAAAATGAGTATACGCCAACGCCAACGCCAACGCGTCGCTATCTTTAAGCCCAATAAATACGCAATTGCTAGGCAAGCTAAGCTTTTGGAAATTGTGGAGTGAATGGTAATAAATCGCATGAGTTGCTGGCACACATATCTGTTGAGACATCTGGTAAATATGGTATAAGAAATTTAAATAAAAACCTATGGTATACTTTTAGGCGCTAACTGTTTGTAGCGCTTATATAAAAGAGTATTTTAAGGCACATTTGATGGTTTTGTATTGTATGCATTTCTATAGAAAGATGAGAGATATTTTTGAAAAAAAAAATTTAAATACAATTCTATAACATACTTTTAGGCGCTAAATTTTACAAGCACACTTTTAGGCTCACGCAAATTTCTTGTATTGTATTCAAACTTTTTGAAATTGAAATATTCGTCCACCTTTTTTGCTTGCTCAAATTAAGACTGCAAAATCCCATATCAAATTTATTGTGCCTTCATATACATAAGTATGTGGTATCTCAGCTAGCGTGCTTGTTTATGAACATTTTTTTGTTGATTAAGAACGCCTCCATCACAACAACACTTAAGCACGCAACAAATAGCTTTGTTTGAAGTATGAGTACGTTCATATAGATTTTTAAAGCCTGCTGTTTGCCTGGCATCTTGCTGTGACAAGCAAATAACCAAAGCCGCACACACGCCCAGCATGTCAGTCCAACAGAAAATCTAATTAGTAGTGATCCTAGTTTCTGATTTAGAAGTAGAGTTGCTGTGACAATTGGATCTGGTAGGCTGGAATTTAGGTAGAACAAGTGACCTACATCTTTTAGTTGAACCAGTTGGTTAGTTCGTTTAGTATTTTTTATTTTATTTTATTTTATTTTTTACTTTATTTTTATTTATTTTAGTTTTTTAATTTTTTTTTTAATTATTTAATGTTTAATTTATTTTTTTTTTTTATTTGATATTGTTTTATTTTTATTTTTGTCCTTATTTTTTTATTTTTATTTTCTTTTTTATTTAATTTTTTTCATTTATTTTTTATTTTATTTTTTTATTTTATTTAATTTAATTATTTTTATTTTGTTTTAGGCTGGTAGGTAGGACAAGTGAACTACATTTTTTTGTTAGTTCGTTTAGTATTTTTTATTTTATTTTATTTTACTTTATTTTATTTTTTTTATTTTATTTTATTTTAATTTATTTTAGTTTTTTATTTTTTTATTTTATGTTGTTTTAATTTATTAATTAGTTTTTTATTTTTTTTTTTATCTTTTTTACTTTTTTTTATTTTTTTGTATTTTAATTTATTTCAGTTTTTTAATTTATTTAATTTTTTTTTTAATTTATTTTATTTGATATTATTTTATTTTATTTATTTTCTCTTTATTTTTTAATTTTTTTTTATTTATTTTATTTTATTTTATTTTATTTTATTTTATTTTATTTTATTTTATTTTATTTTATTTTATTTTATTTTATTTTATTTTATTTTATTTTATTTTATTTTATTTTATTTTATTTTATTTTATTTTATTTTATTTTATTTTATTTTATTTTATTTTATTTTATTTTATTTTATTTTATTTTATTTTATTTTATTTTATTTTATTTTATTTTATTTTATTTTATTTTATTTTATTTTATTTTATTTTATTTTATTTTATTTTATTTTATTTTATTTTATTTTATTTTATTTTATTTTATTTTATTTTATTTTATTTTATTTTATTTTATTTTATTTTATTTTATTTTATTTTATTTTATTTTATTTTATTTTATTTTATTTTATTTTATTTTATTTTATTTTATTTTATTTTATTTCATTTTATTTTATTTTATTTTATTTTATTTTATTTTATTTTATTTTATTTTATTTTATTTTATTTTATTTTATTTATTTTATTTTATTTTATTTTATTTTATTTTATTTTATTTTATTTTATTTTATTTTATTTTATTTTATTTTATTTTATTTTATTTTATTTTATTTTATTTTATTTTATTTTATTTTATTTTATTTTATTTTATTTTATTTTATTTTATTTTATTTTATTTTATTTTATTTTATTTTATTTTATTTTATTTTATTTTATTTTATTTTATTTTATTTTATTTTATTTTATTTTATTTTATTTTATTTTATTTTATTTTATTTTATTTTATTTTATTTTATTTTATTTTATTTTATTTTATTTTATTTTATTTATTTTATTTTATTTTATTTTATTTTATTTTATTTTATTTTATTTTATTTTATTTTTTATATTATTTTATTTTATTTTATTTTATTTTATTTTATTTCATTTTATTTTATTTTATTTATTTTTTTCTTTATTTTTTAATTTTCGTTTTATTTAATTTATTTTTTTTTATTTTTTTATTTTATTTTCTTTTCTTTTTATTTTATTATTTTTTTTTTTTTTATACATATTACTTTTTATATTTTTATTTGATTTTATATCGTAAGGATTTCAAATACATTTGAAGCGAGTCAGTACTAAAATTTTTCTTTTTGGGTTGATATGTAAAACAACCACATATACTCTTGGGCTCATACCCGCTATGTGCGTTAGCCCCTGAAGCCATGCTCTGTTCTACAAAACCGATGACACTCTTAAGTCGATAGTGCCACACCGTAGGAACATAACAACATACATGCTTACATATTTACAGTTGTAGTACAAATACGAGTATATAGAAAGTAAGTGATTCTCCAGTACAAGGTTGGATTAGCAATTATGCCCACATACTAACAAACACTCACACTGTCATTTTGTCACATGCTAATGATTACAGCATTCTTACAAACTCACACATGCAGCTTTCTAACCATAAATGATTATGAAAATTCATTTGTTATTTACTTTGAAGAAACCAATTACCTAATTTTTTTTTCAATAAATGTGTTTGACACGAAATGATGCTGAGTTGAAAGAAAATCATTTTCATGTGGTAAGTGAAAATTTTAATTTTTGTTACTAATAATAAAAATAATTCGAAAAAAATATCCTATTTATGACACTGTATAACAGCCCAAAAATCTCAGGGTACTATGTAACGGCACGAAATAAACGAGATAGATATAGAGTTCCATATAAGAAAGTTCTTAGGTTGAAAATAGGAGTTCATTAAGGCATATCTGTCCGTCTGCCGTGTACACGATAAATTGAGTAAAAATTGAGATATTTGCATGACATTTTGTATACAGGTTACTTTCTGGCCAAGGTAGGTTGCTATTGAAGGTGAGCGAAATCGGATGATAACCCCCTTTTTCCGATATCGAAAATTTCGAAAAGCACATAAATTGATATATCTCGGTAGCTGAAATGGCTAAAATGATATAATTTCATAGGTGAATTTCCCTGGTCATTCTCTTATGATTTTTCCATAATTTTTTTAAGGGAGGCATTTTTGAAAATCGACTGGTCGTAACTTTTAAACTGATTACGCTAGAACGATGAAATTTGGCACAAAGCATAATAGTATCGTTGGGAGTAAACCTGATGAAATGAGATAAAAGCGCCTTCCAACCAAGCCCACTTTCGATATCGAAAATTTCGAAAATCCTCTAAATTGACATAATTCGGTAACGGAAATGGCTAAAATGTTATAGTTTGGTAGGATGAACCCCCTAGTCATTATATTTTGATTTTTTTATACGTTTTTAAAAGTAGGCGTGGCACCGCCCACTTTTCAGGCAGGCATATTTGAAAATTTCACGGGTCATACTTTTTAAATTGATTACGGTAGAACGATGAAATTGGTACAAGTTATACTAGCATAATAGGGAGTATACCTGATGTAATTGGACGAAATCCGTTCCCAACTACACCCACTTTCGAAATGGTAATATTTCGAAAATCATATGAAAACTACCGTTGGGTTGTTTAATGTTTACCCGAACTTAGACTTACTTGTTTTATTTTATCTTACTTTATTTTATTTTATTTATTTTTATTCATTTTTTAAGCTATTGCATAGATTTTATCGCAGGTCTTGGCGGTGGGAGTGAAATGAAAACAATGTTAATGTTATAAAAGTTCGTAACGGACTTTTTTCAATGTTAAAAGGTTCGGCGTTAGCAACATAACTTGACAAAAATAAATATTAGCGTTGCCTACATTTAGGCGTATGACGTTGTACTGATATTAGCAGCAGGCCGATCACATAAAATTGGAGCTGTAAGCGTTGCCTACATTGAGGCTATACTAGTAACAGTGTGATGTTGTACTGATATTAGCAGCAGGCCGATTACATAAAATTGGAGCTGTATAGGCTATACTGTTAACAGGTTAAGGCTGTACTGCTCTAAAGTCATAAATATGCTCATTGAGTTTTCATAAATATTATAATTGCATAAGTTGATAAAAAGTGAAATGCAATAGCTTTAGCGCGGCAGTCCCTGAGTGCCACATGTCCTTTTTTCTATTTATATATATATTTTTATTTTAGTTTTATCTTTTTTTATTTTGTGTTAGTTTTTTTAATTTATTTATTTTATTTTATTTATTTATTTTCAATTTATTTTATTTTATTTATTTTTTAATATATTTTATTTTTTGCTGTATTTTATTCATTTTTCATTTTTTTTCACCTTATTTTTTAACTTTTTTTTATTTATTTTAATGTATTTTACTTTTTTATCTTATTTTAACCTATTTTTTTTAATTATTTTATTTCATTTTTGTTTTTTTTCATGTTTTTTCTTATTATTAATTTTTTTAATTTTTTTATTCTATTCTATTTTATTTTTTTTTTATTATTTAGTTATATTTTTAATTTTTTTATTAATTTTTGTTTTTTCCATTTTTTTTATTAATTCTTTTACTTTGTTTATTCTATTCTATTTTTTTTTTAAATTATTTATTTTTATTTTTTTATTTTAACTTTTATTTTTTTTATTTTATTGTACTGTACTTTATTTAACTTTTTATTTTTTTTTCTATAATATTGTTTTTTTTTTTTTTGGGTTTTTTCATATTCTTTTGATTGTTTTTTTTTTTTTCTTCTTTGTTATATTTAATTCAATTTTATTTTTATTTTTAAATTTTAACTTAGTTTCGATTTACTTTAATTTGTATTATATTTAATTTTTGTTGTTTTTTTGTTTTGTTTTTTATTTTCATTTTTTTATATATTTTTTTTTTTTTGTTTTGTTTTACTTTTTTATTTTTTTTATTAACTCTTTTATTTGCCCTTCTTGGCCACTGATGCGGTCACTTACTCGGTTTGGCTCTTTCATCGACCTGGTATTCATAGTATTAAATTCAATAACAAAATAAAGTCTCATTATTTTTTTTAAATTTTTTATTTAATGCCGACTATCGCATTTCACTACGCTCTCATTAATTTTTTGCAACAAAAAACAGCCTTTATTTAATGCCACCCTTAGTCCATGTTCACACCACCATCAAACGGATTAGCATTTGCAAAATAACATTAATTAAACACTATTAGTTTTCGTCGGCTCATCGCCGTACCAATGAATGAATCTATAAAAAGTATTTTAAACTCAAATTGGCGAGTATAAATATTTTTAAATCCAATTAATTAATTTCAATAAAATTTAACGATGCTGTCATTTAAGTAGTGTTTACAGCTGTTTTTAAATTTATTGACACACATTTGTTTGCTACAATAAACATTTTAAATTATGCAAAGCAAATGATGTCCTAGTTATTAAATAAATTTCTGGTGATGTTTTTTTGTTTTCTTTTATCAGAATTGCAGCATAAAAACGCATTTGCTTTAAAAATTTATTGTTATGCAACTTATTTTTCATGACTTATTTATAACGAAGTTAAGCTTGAGCAGATAAAAAATAACAGAATAGTTATGCCGATACATTTAAAATTCGCAAATTGTTTAGCTAAGCGCTTTTAATTAATTTAATTGAATTATATCTATAAGTTATGGCATACTTTTTCAAATGCATACATGGGTCATTCCATATGAAATTGTTGAAATGTACCAGTTTTGATTTGAATAAATTTTACTTTTCTTTATTTTAAAGTCTTTTCTACGAAATATTCTTTCATACTTCTAGGCAGTGCTGCTCAAAAAATTGCATACCGAAGGGCTTTTGCTTTGCTCTTTCACATGACACTCAAACACTTTCTAATGAATTGTTTTTGTAGTCAAAGTGAAACAAAAAAAGGACGTGTGGCACTCGGGGACTGCCGCCGTAAAGCTATTACATATCACTTTTTATCAACTTTTTATCAACTATCAGTACAACGTCACACTGTTAGTAGTATAGCCTAAATGTAGTCAACGCTTACAGATCCAATTTTAATGTAATGTAATGTAGAGCACCAATACTATGTAATCGGCCTGTTGCTAACATTAGTACAACATCATACGCCTAAATGTTATGTTGCTAACGCCGAACATTTTAACATTGAAAAAAGTCCGTTACGAACTTTTTTAACATTAAAATTTTTTTAATTTCACTCCCACCGCCAAGGCCTGCGATAAAATCTATGCAATAGCTTAAAACCAAAGTGCTTCAAGTGTATAAGGGTCTGAGCAGCACTGCTTCTAACTATCCCATTTAAAAGTGGACATTTTTTTTTAGTTTTAGTTTCCGAAAAATTGGAAAAAAAAAGTAAATGTTACAAACAGAAAAAATGGGAAAAATGTAATTTTAAATTTTCATAACTTTTGGAAAAATAACTTTTAGTTTTGTTCCTTTGACAAAAATTTGACATGGATTGACCCACTTACAAGAGAGACATGACTAAGAACTACAAATTCAGCATAAAATATTTGTATCGCCAGAAGGTTTCAATTAAATTTTAAATTAGTGCAAAGTAATAAATTTTATTTGAACAAATTAGAAAGCCTGAGAGTGGGTGAAGCCGAACATTATATACCTTATTAGTAAAATATTAAGTGGGACAAAAGCAATAGGTAAAAGTCACTTTGTGATATGGAATACCGATAATTGCTCATCCACAAGCAGAAACATGGAAGAAAGAAGACAAGATTGTGCCTTCCGCGATAGGGTTATAAATAATTTGGACAGAATGACGTCATCAGGGCTTGTGTGAAAAACCAATTATTGCCACCTTTCTCCACTTTTACCGCTGTTGTGATTTAAAAAAAGCTGTGTTGGTGGGGCAACCGTGGACGAAATCAAGATGTCCGACTGTGCAGCGCTTGCTTGTGATGTCGTGAGCCAAAGGTAAGCAAGACGTGGGCCTGAAGCAGAAGTACTCCTAAAATTAACTAAATGTAAGTAGCTCAGTCTGAGCTAAAGCAAAGTCACCCCAGCTGCGACCGAACGAGAATCGTATAACAGTATATAAGAGACCATCAAAAATCATTAATCTGTTGTGAAAGAACAATTTCGATTAATTCAGCAGAATTCGAGATGAAACATGTTTTATTTTTCGTTAGAAAACCATGTCCTTATCTCAACCGAAGTACCACCTACATATGTGAGTATCGAGACAATTTTTAAGTCGAAATATTACTTATGTCGTAGTTAATCCTCATATGTGATACAAATATGAACAAACAGCGTTTTGTTTTTGTTGTTTTTGCTGTATATCTAGGATACTGATAATTCGCAGAACTGCTTGCCCTAAGAGTATTTTTGCTGTGCAACTTAATAATGTTCCGTTCTTTGCTCAATATCTTCAATATTAGCACAGTGAAAATACTCGCAAGGAAAAGCAAGCAGTTCTGGGAATAGTCAATATCCTAGATATGTATTATACATAATTAGCCGTATGACGTTTAGCTTTTATAAGCTTAAAAATTCAGTAAGTTAGTGAACAAGAAATATTTTTTTAGGCGAAAAAGCATTTTATTTTTCATAAATTTATCACAAATTTTTATTACTTGAAAAATAATCAGATTCTCGAAATGCGCACTTGTTTAATTTGTGACAATTTCATTTAACAAGAATCTCTGAGCTCCTTTTCCGCAGGGTTTATTTTGTCTTATTTTTTGTTTTTTTTTTACATTTTTTATTTTATTTTATTATTTTTTTTTCTATTTTTTTTTTAATTCATATTATTTTATTTTTTACTTTTTTTTACTTTTTTTTACTTAATTTTATTTTATTTTATTTGGATTTATTTTATTTGTTTTTATTTTACATATTTTACGTTGTTTAATTTAATTTAATTTTTTTATTTTATTTTATTTTATTTTATTTTATTTTATTTTATTTTATTTTATTTTATTTTATTTTATTTTATTTTATTTTATTTTATTTTATTTTATTTTATTTTATTTTATTTTATTTTATTTTATTTTATTTTATTTTATTTTATTTTATTTTATTTTATTTTATTTTATTTTATTTTATTTTATTTTATTTTATTTTATTTGATTTTATTTTATTTTATTTTATTATATTTCATTGCATTTTATTTTATTTTATTTCATCGTATTTTATTTTATTTTATTTTTATTTTATTTTATTTTTATTTTATTTTATTTTATTTTATTTTATTTTATTTTATTTTATTTTATTTTATTTTATTTTATTTTATTTTTATTTTATTTTATTTTATTTTATTTTTATTTTATTTTATTTTATTTTATTTTATTTTATTTTATTTTATTTTATTTTATTTTATTTTATTTTATTTTATTTTATTTTATTTTATTTTATTTTATTTTATTTTATTTTATTTTATTTTATTTTATTTTATTTTATTTTATTTTATTTTATTTTATTTTATTTTATTTTATTTTATTTTATTTTATTTTATTTTATTTTATTTTATTTTATTTTATTTTATTTTATTTTATTTTATTTTATTTTATTTTATTTTATTTTATTTTATTTTATTTTATTTTATTTTATTTTATTTTATTTTATTTTATTTTATTTTATTTTATTTTATTTTATTTTATTTTATTTTATTTTATTTTATTTTATTTTATTTTATTTTATTTTATTTTATTTTATTTTATTTTATTTTATTTTATTTTATTTTATTTTATTTTATTTTATTTTATTTTATTTTATTTTATTTTATTTTATTTTATTTTATTTTATTTTATTTTATTTTATTTTATTTTATTTTATTTTATTTTATTTTATTTTATTTTATTTTATTTTATTTTATTTTATTTTATTTTTATTTTTTATTTTTTTGTTTTATCTCTTTTTATATAAATTCATTAAGCATAAATTATTATATTTTATTTTATTTAATAATATTTTATTTTATTTTATTTTTTTATTGCATTTTTATTTATTTTATTTTATTTTATTTTATTTATTTTATTTTATTTTATTTTATTTTATTTTATTTTGTTTTATTTTATTTTATTTTATTTTATTTTATTTTATTTTATTTTATTTTATTTTATTTTATTTTATTTTATTTTATTTTATTTTATTTTATTTTATTTTATTTTATTTTATTTTATTTGATTTTATTTTATTTTATTTTATTTTATTTTATTTTATTTTATTTTATTTTATTTTATTTTATTTTATTTTATTTTATTTTATTTTATTTTATTTTATTTTATTTTATTTTATTTTATTTTATTTTATTTTATTTTAATTTATTTTATTTTATTTTATTTTATTTTATTTTATTTTATTTTATTTTATTTTATTTTATTTTATTTTATTTTATTTTATTTTATTTTATTTTATTTTATTTTATTTTATTTTATTTTATTTTATTTTATTTTATTTTATTTTATTTTATTTTATTTTATTTGATTTTATTTTATTTTATTTTATTTTATTTTATTTTATTTTATTTTATTTTATTTTATTTTATTTTATTTTATTTTATTTTATTTTATTTTATTTTATTTTATTTTATTTTATTTTATTTTATTTTATTTTATTTTATTTTTATTTTATTTCTTTTTTTTATATGTCATTATTTTTTTATTTTAATTTTATTTTAATGTTTTATTTTACTTTTGTTTTCTTTCTTTAATTGTATTTTAGTACCTGGGTGACCGAGCTTGCTCGGTGCCATCAATTTAGCGCTAACTTTACCTTACCCAAAATGCTCCCAAAATGATCCGAAATTGAACCCACAGCGACCCAAAAATGATCCCAAAATGGTCCCAGAATGATCCTAAAATGATTCAAAAATTTACAATCTACCCCTAAAACACCCTTAAATGTACCCAAAATGTTCCGAAATGAGCCCAAAACTATCCAAAAATGATCCCAAAAATTTAACCCATAGGATCTCAAAATAGCCCCAAAATTATCACAAAGTGACCCCTAAATGATCCCGAAATGATCCTAGAACAATCCAAATATAATCCCAAAAATATACACTACAAATACAACACGGTAAAATGGTAACCCTACTTGAAAATATTTTAGTTGGCATGTCGGCAAAAATACCTTTCATTTGATATCCATATTGACATATCTTGCTACAAAATTAAAACAAAAAAAAAGCTGAGATAGGTAGCAACCCTGTAAACCGTTTCAGGTGGCAATCCCCAAGTCGATAGTCCTAGAATCAATCATATTACCTATATTAAAAATTTCATCCAAATCGGGCAAGCAGTTTCCGAGATAGTCCGGCTATACAAATATACAAGTTTAGCTTGTTTAAAGTTATAAGATTCTATTTCGGTTATTTTATTTTGTTTTATTTTATAAACAATTTATTCGAAATATTTTTTTACACCAATCACCATCTCAATAAACAAATATTTCCATTCATTACTGGCATCCGCTGTTTCCAATTTCGATTGGTGTAATCCTAATCTAGTAAAGAAAAAAACTGCCATCAGAACTCATAAAACAATTCCATTTCGCCATGATATTTCCTTTGCTTTTTTTCAACTTCTCCTTGCAGCTTACATTTAAAAATTTCATAGCAATACGAATAGCATATTTGCCTTTATACATACGCTTACTCGAACTATTAACAAAAACATATCTCATTTTACAATTTCCACTAGCACTCTACGCTTGTCTTTTATTTTTTAAATCATAATAAATACATAAAAAATATATATATTTTTTTGTTTTTGTTTTTGCCACTCAGAACAATGCCAAAGCATTGAACAAAAGCATTGCACACAAGGGCACATTGTTGTTGACCTTTACCTTTTTATCGGCACATCATATCGATGATTACTCGCACACTTTTTCAAATTGCTTTGAAAAAAAAAATCGCTCAACAATTCATGCGCCACATTTATTTATTTTTGCACTTTGGCAACCATTTCCGTTTTCCGTCCATTTTTATGCACAAATTGCAAGCACAATTTTTCCACATTTTTCAACGTAAAAACATATTTTTTTCCTATAGCTTTCTTTCATTTCATTCATTTATTTTTTTGTGACTATTTCTGTATTTGTGTGCTGTTTAATGCACTTGAAAACACTCTCACTCCACGCTCATTTTAAAACGTTTCAATTTTCTCACTCAATCACTGGTGATTTTGTTTCCGCTTTGCGATTTTTGATAATACAATTTTTATTTATTAATAATTTTTTGTTGCTTGTTTTTTTGCTTTCAGTATTGCGTGACGCCGCACAAAAGTAGCGCACACACACCCACACTCCAGCTGATAATCCATTCGCGCAGATTTCATATGGCTTATGATTTATGGCTCACACGTACATGAATGAGCTTCGTTGAGAGGGAGGTAAGCATGAGTGACGTTCACTCGCGTGTGTGTGTGCGTGAAAAATGTTTGCTAAACTTTGCGCTTCACACAATTCACTTTTTTTGTTTGGCAACTTTGTTTTCCTTTTAAATAATCCTCATCAGCAAAATTTTACTAGCACTCAGAAAAAGCACTGCACACACACAAAGTCACATCCGCGTTCACACAACCCGTTTACAGTTCACGTATTAGTCCCGTTATACGCACGTAAATCACTTGCGCGCTCGCTTTGCGTCATACTTCACAGGACATCCGCTCGTTTGGAATGTCAACGGTGAACTGTCCTGAATGCTGCCATTGCATTTCTACGAACTTGGCGCTTACTCGGTTAGCAGGTCGTTTGCTGCTCTAGTCATTCGTAGTCGTCGGCATCTGCTGCTGCCTGAAAAACCACAGCAGCACAAAATATATCGTAGCACAACACCAAATGATGCGGCTGTCGGCGTGTCACCATTCGTTGTGTGTCGCAGCTAACAAAGGTGTCGTTGTCCATCAAACGGAACCACCGACAAGTTGAACAACAATGTGTAAGGCAATAGGAAATACTGAAGTTTGTTAGTTGTTTGAAGTGTCAGTCGAGCAAGCAAATGTTGCAAGCTCGCTCGTACGTGCAACATTGCGACCGAATGTGTTCGATGGGTGGTGGTGCGACTCCGAAAATTTTCAGAGCGAAATTGTAACAGCGGTGGGTGGTGGTTTATGCGAATCAGTGCTGTTACATGAGTGAGGGCAAAGAATGTAATCTACGTTCTTTGGGGTAAGTTTGATTACAGCTGTTAGAATTTTAACATTCTGCTAATAGAAACTCTTCCCAAACTTTTACCGTTCTAAGCACAACTTCCTAGACAGAAGAAAATACACGGAATAAAACAAAATAAAAATAAAATAAAATAAACTAAAATAAAATAAAATAAAATAAAATAAAATAAAATAAAATAAAATAAAATAAAATAAAATAAAATAAAATAAAATAAAATAAAATAAAATAAAATAAAATAAAATAAAATAAAATAAAATAAAATAAAATAAAATAAAATAAAATAAAATAAAATAAAATAAAATAAAATAAAATAAAATAAAATAAAATAAAATAAAATAAAATAAAATAAAATAAAATAAAATAAAATAAAATAAAATAAAATAAAATAAAATAAAATAAAATAAAATAAAATAAAATAAAATAAAATAAAATAAAATAAAATAAAATAAAATAAAATAAAATAAAATAAAATAAAATAAAATAAAATAAAATAAAATAAAATAAAAT
>CAXKVI010000003.1:3112174-3477174 GCA_964058755.1 Campiglossa producta | reverse complement strand
CTGCTTTTTAACATTTTCTTAAAAAGTTCTGTTAACTTCTGTAAACCGGAACAGAAACTTATTCAGCAATGTGAAATAGTTTTATGATTCCTTATCATATAACAGTTTTTAGCATTTTTAATATTTGTCCCAAAAGCTGGACGTTGAACAGAAAGCAGTGCTATACATAAAGGAAATACTTACAGGACCATGTTAAATTTTATGGGAGCTTTCAAAAGAAAGTCTTAAAATGTGCCGTTAGCATTTTACGATAAATGTTACTGCAAACTTTTTACAGCAATGTACTGGTAATAAAAACCGAAGTAAATTACAACAACTTTTGAAGAGAGTATTTTGAAGGTACACATGGTGTCCTGATAAATAAAAGCCAAAGTCGACATTTAAGGAACTGAGCGTATGGTAATATTTCTGTGTCGATTTGCAATAATCGCCCAAGTCGACTTAAGATACATATTAGACCAATCGAAACTCCTTCTGGCGATTTTATATAACAAAACTCCTTCACAACTAAGCAAGACAAGCTGAGTTGAAATGTCTATAAACAAAATACATATCGTCATCTTAATTCACAAAGTCCCTAACTGATATAAAAACAAATTTTACAGGAGAAGCAAAAAACAAACAATTTTAAAGGAAAAAAATTCAAGTTGAACTTTGTCCATGTTCCAGGGTTGGGTCACTGCGAATAAAAATTGTTTCAAATAAAAAATTATTCATCATTTATAAAATATTTAGTGATAAGTGACCGGTTACTTTTTATTTAAAATTGCTATGTAACAAAAAAAAAGGTCCATAAGTGATCCCAAAACAGTCCCGAAACTATCCCGAAACCTTACCGAAATGATCCCAAAAAAGTTTCGATATACATAATCCCGAAAATGGTACTTTGATTTTTTTGAATAAGGAATAACCGGTCACTCATCAAATAAATTTTTTTGAATAATGAATAAAAATTTATTTTTTATTTTATCGAATTTTCTAATAATGTCCATCACTGATTTTATTTAAATCATAATTTACCGTTTTCAAACCCTGTCTTGAAAAGACCTTTAATTGAGTTTGGCTGTTATTGTGACCACTTTTTTCTAACACGTGAAATATTTGACTTGGTAACTGTTCCCACTTTCACTGTTATTAACATTCTGTTATTTTCAACATTCTGTTATCCCTCAATAGTCTGCTAGTTTACAGTTCATTTTAAAGGCTTTTCTAAAGGAAATGCTTAATTTTGTACTCCGAAAAATCGCCTGCGGGCATAAGCAGGTGAAGTAATTACAGGTATTTCATTTCATATTTCTGTCTGCTCTAAGCAGTTCAAAGAAGAACACGAGATGCTAGAGATGCCTTTTAAATTAAGGCAGTAGATATATCGCAGCTGTCATGAAACATGAACAAAAACATACCTAATTCGACGACTTCTTAATACTTTTGAAAATTGATTTGTGTTATAAGTTTGAATAACTTAATAGTAAAGCTAGAATAATGCTCTATTTTTTCTCTGTTATTTATTCTGTTACATTCCTAGAATATTAAAATCATAACCTAACTTTTTATGTAGATTTGTTTTGTCTAATTTTCTTCTGTCAAATATGTATGAATGATTTTATGCATCTATGCATGATGTTAAGAAATTAAAAACCCCAAAACTCGATATCATCACTTAAAACCAAAACAGTCTACAAACAACAAAAACTTAATCACTCAACTTCTCACTTTTGACAACTCCGTTACTTCAAGTCATATTAACTTTCAACATTTCCATTTTAGCCAAATAAATCATAGCGATCTCAAACACACACACACACACATATATATATACTAGCAGAAATTACAGTTTGATAAGACGTGTCCTATTTCGAAGTTTGTGTTTTTGGTGCTTTTCTTTTCTTAATTTCAAACTTCTTTCATGCTTCACAACACGTCGCGCTTCAATCACTCAAAACTTGCTATTATTCGTACTAATTTGGGCATATGCTGGCATACGACGGTGAATCAGACTGTAGGTTTATACCTACAGTAATATTTGAGTGCACATTAAGAGGGAAAACATAGAATTTCAGCAAATTGGAATACATTTGCAAGTCTTCGGTAGCAGCTGTCGTTTGAAATGATGGGGAAGTTGTTAAGTACCCATATTACAAAACAAAATTTATTAGGACGAAATCAAGCTATTAACAGCGTTGCATTCTAAGGTCTACTTGTGATCATACAAGCTTTAATAGAGTCGAAAAAAAAGTATCTAAAAAAGAGCTACCAGAAAAATTTGTTTATGATACCCAAAAAAATATTGACTGTATTAAAAAAATCAAGTAATAATGACTATTTTCTAATCTGATCTCTACATATTTGTGGCAATAAGGGCGAAACTGAGTTATTGCCACCATCGTATTCTCCGTATTAAAATCTACTTATTGTCGTTCCCAACGAAGACTAATACGGTTCAGTTAGCGTGGAAGACTAACACACTTCGTTCTCTGCGTCGAAGACTAACACTCTTCGTTCTCTGCGTGGGAGACTAACACTCTTCGTTCTCTGCGTCGAAGACTAACACAGTTCAGTTCTATGCCCTAAGAAGGAGAGAAATCTCCATATTAATAGGTGTTTTAACTGGCACTGCCTTATTGGTAGGCACGCAGAAAAGCTAGGTGTACCCTACCGACGATGCCGACGATAGGAGCTGCAAAGATGATGAGGAAGAGGAAACGGTGAAGCACCTCATCTGCAACTGCCCGGCTTTAAGCGGCGCGAAAACGCGCTTTTTCGGAGTTCCCTTCCTGGATAGCCTACGCCAGATCGCGGAACTGCACATAAAGGACTTGATGGCCTTCATAAAGTCATCTAAGTGGTTCGAGGAGGAGTAACGGTGTCGGTTTAGGAATGTCAGTCCCGGGATTATGCTATGTGGAAAATCCCAACAACTTAGGGATTTTCCATATGGTCGGGTCCCGGTACTGACTTTCCTAGTTTTGGCCTTTCAAAACTGGTCTCAGTGTACCTCTGCGGCAGCCACTTGAGCCTACTCAAAAATGGTCGATTTTATAGCCAAAAAAAAACTATTTCGAAATTCCATAGTCCCCTTTTACACTGGGCAATTATGGAATTGAAGTCTGCCGCGACATAGGCGTAGGAGGTGAGAAGAGAGGGGAAGAGTACACTTGAAAGCTTACAGTCAACTCGTTTCAAATTTTTCTTGGTATCTCTTTCACTCCTCCTTGTACGCCAGTATTTTGTTTGTTTCATAATTGCTTTCAAGAAAAATTTACAAGTGTAGACAGGAATAGAAATCCTAGTATGAAAGGGGACATATGTACATTTACACTTCAATTTTTAATTTCGAAACGCTCTACAGAAAAACTAAAAAAAAAAAGACTGGTTGCTTGCCCTTATGTAAAAACAATTTGATAGGGTCAATCATTATAAAGCCTAGGGAATTAAAATCAACCGTTTTTTAGAATTTTTTTCTGGATGTCTGTGTGTTTGTTGTCGTATCACTTGAAATCTGTTAAATGGAGCTAAGTGAAACTTACACTATTGTGTTAGTAAAAGTTAGACTTAAAATAAAGGATATTCCAAATTTCGATAACTCGACCGGTTTCCGAGTTATCGACAAATATGTGGACCAGGGGTGACCAAAGGAAAGGTGCTAACGAGTGCTATCATAAGCAATGTGATTCAATTAAAAACCCTCAGCTGGTTTCGAAGATATCTTCTAAAATCTAAGACTGAAAAACAGTAGGGTGCTAGGCTCGCTTCCCAAGACACTATATAACCATAACTTAGCACTGGTAGAACCACCAAATACCGATGTGTTAAAGCGTACTACAGCCTTAATCATAAAATCAATAAATGAGTTGAGAATTACAGTCATTAGTACTGACTGCAAAGAAGAAAAAAAATTTGTTTTTCATGCAACCTTTTTCGGGCCTATCTGTCACACATTGAGTTCAAATATATTTTTATTCACACACACATCAACATACATGAAGTCACATATTTTCTCAATCTCTCACTGTCTCTAGAAAAAATTAAATAAGTACACTGCTCTCATTTCATTTTTCCACTCATTTTTCATAATTTGCATATTTTAGCATATTTCATCGAGCAAAAAAAAATTTATTCTTTTTGTTGTTTATTTATTGTTGTCTTTTTTTACAGGCTTTTTGTTTCTCATTTTACAAAGCAACTATTTCAACTTTTTTAGTACACACTTAGTACCCCCGTTTACCGTTGAAGTACCTACTAAAAAAAAGTGTGTCTTTTTTCATTTCTCTGCGCTCATTCACATACACAAAGCGCCTCTTACACACGCACTCATGCAATACTTAGCATTTTCATTGAAATTTTTTTTGTTAATTTTTTTTTTTTTTTCGCTGCTTCTTTTGTATGCCGGCGGCTACATGATTTTACGCTGATTTTCTAATGTCAGCGACACATTTGAATTGCTAACATCGTTTAACAAGAAGAAGAAGATGAAAAAGAATGTGAAGAAAACTAGATTCATTCTCTCACATACGGACTGTCAGATGCCATCAGCTAACCTTAACGCTGACTTGCTGAGCTGTGCCGCAGAAGACAGTTTGAGAACACTCGAATGAGAGATGAAAAAAATAAAAAAATAAATCACAGAAAAATAATGAAAACGAAAAACAAAATATCAGAAATGAATCAAAGAGGCAGTAAGAAAAATCTTAAAAATCGTTAGCTCTTGCCAAGTAGCGGGAAGCCAACAGCTGGCCTATTATTTTGCAATAAGCAGCAGCAGCGGCGTGTGAGATGCGTTGTCGCTGATGTGGCACCATTTACTGTCATCGCGTGTATAGGCCATCACTCGCATGTGGCATATTGCATGTTGAATGTTGCGTAAATGTATGAAATAATGCTCATTCCTGCCGACTATTGCTGCTACACTGAGCCTATGACGATTATAGCTTATGTGATTTTATTATTATTTTTGTTGTTTTCCTTGCTTTGCTTTACGCTGTTGCTGCTACTGTGTTGCCGCTGGCATTGACATCACTACATATGTAGCTGACCTCATTTAAGCCGACACATTTCAGTGAATTGAGCAATAAATGCTGGTGGCAAGTTTAAAATCCACAACAGCCAAAACAAACAACTGCTGAAATCGTAGACACACTTGCGGATGATTTAATAGGCTGTTCTGGGCAATAGCTTAACTAAATACCAATAATCGACAATCAAATGTTATCGATAAGTATCGCGAAAAAGTTTTGGAAAAAAACGCGTGTAGCCAGTACACGTGAAAGAAGTTAACTTCTTAAGTTCAGAAATAACGAAATATGAATAAGATGTATTCGAGAATGCTTTAGATTCACAATATCTTACTTCCGGGAAGTGGACCAGGGAAACGATCCATTCGAAAATATCTTATATGTGGTGCGTTTTCCTTAAAATTTGGTACATGGGTAGAATTAGGCCTAAGTTAACAGGGGTCAATACGAATGGGATATAGAGGAAGAGGGGCGTGGTAGAAGGAAAGAGGGCAATAAAGAGCAAAAGGGAGGGAGATAGGAAAGAGAGTTGTACGAAGAAAGATAGGAAGACCAGGTGGCAAGCCTGCTTGAAATTTAAATATTTGGAACACGGTCGCAAATACCTTTCACTTGATACCCATATAGGCATATCTTGCTCAATATTAAAAAAAAAATATATAGATAGGTGGCAACCCCTTGAACCGCCCCAAGTGGGAACCGCCATGTATATAGTCTTAGAATGAATCATACTACTAATAATGCCAAATTTAATACAAAACGGCAAAGCGGTTCCCGAGATATAAGGAAAAATAAATAAAATACGGTTTGGGGGCAACCATAGGTGGCAACCCTTCTTGAGATGTACATATTTGTAATACGGTCGAAAATACCTTTCATTTGATACCAATATTGGCATATTCTGCTCAATATTTAAAAAAATTGAGATAGGTGGCAACCCTGTGAACCGCCCCAAGTGGCAACACCCACGCATATAATCTTAGAATAAATCATACTATCTGTAATGCCAAACTTTATCCACATCGGTCAAGCGGTTCCCGAGATATCAATAAAAATAAATAAAATACGGTTTGGGGGCAACCCTAGGTGGCAACCCTTCTTGAGATTTACATATTTGGAATACGGTCGAAAATACCTTTCATTTGATACAAATTGGCATATCTTGCTCAATATTTAAAAAAATTGAGATAGGTGGCAACCCTGTGAACCGCCCCAAGTAGCAACACCCACGCATATAATCTTAGAATGAATAATACCATCTATAATGCGAAACTTTGTCGAAATCGGTCGAGCGGTTCCCGAGATATAGAGAAAAATAAATAAAATGCGGTTAAGTGGCAACCCTAGGTGGCAACCCTTCCTGAGATGTACCTATTTGGAATACGGTCGAAAATACCCTTCATTTGATACCCATGTTGGCATATTCCGCTCAATATTTAAAAAAATTGAGATAGGTGGCCACTCTGTGAACCGCCCCAAGTGGCAACACCCATGCATATAATCTTAGAATGAATCATACTATCTATACATACTATGTATTGTTGGTCCAATCTTACTATAGTTACAAAATTTCACGTGAATACCTGCTTAATACCGATAGAACAAAATCGATTTATCGGAACAATCGATTGTATGGCAGCTACATGTAATATTGTTCCGATCTCACTGATTTTCAACATCGACATTCCGCAGGTTAAAAGTAGCAATATAGTCACAAAATTGTACGTTAATATCTTTTTAATTGCAGTAGTTATAGACCAAACACCGTTTATCGGAACAATCGATTGTATGGGAGCTATATGTAATATTGGTCCAATCTTACTGGTTCCGACAAATGATCAATCTCGTATAAAATGATGGCTACACACCAAATTTTAGCCAGATATCGGTAAAACTGAGCGACTAGTTACGAATTTTAAACGATAAGTATCGATTTATGATTAAAGAATGAAACCTTTTCGCTATAAAATCGACAAAATGTGGCTATAAAATGCAAATAAGTGGAAAAATTCAAAATTGTTTTAAATTTTAAATGGCATGACATTTGAAATTCGATAAACAACAATCGATAACACATAGAAGTAGAATTATAAAAATTGGGAAGCCAGGAAATTCGAATCAAACCAATAATCGATAAATAATATAAATCGATAATTATCTGTAAAAAAGTATGGTTCGAGGTATCTCAAAAATATTTCCTATATTAAATCGATAAAATGTGGTTAAACCGCTTGAAATGTTAATGAAATTGATCAAAGTTCATAGATATTTTTTGTCATAACTGATGAAAATCTTAAGTTTCGATAAATCACTGAAATTCGTTTTAAAAAATAGAAAAAAATCGTTATAATCTGGTTGAGACACATAAAAACCTAATGAAACTGCTCCTAACTCATAGATAGCTTTTCAGAACTGATACAAAAATAAAATAAAAATACTTCAAGTTTCGGTGAACTTTCGATAGAACGAGTTATAAGTCTCGATAAATTAGTGACAATCGATATAAAAAATATTAAAAAATGTGAATAAGCAAAAGTATTTAAAAAATAACCGAAACTAGAAAATTGGATTGAAGTTAGTCAAGAAAAAGTATGTTTCAAAAAAGGCCCATCATTTTATTTATAAAAATCTTAACAACCATAATTATATTTAATTTTATCAATAGTTATCAGAAATTGCTAAAATTCTCTAATTGGCTGAAATAGTTTTAATCTGTAAAACTCAACTCAAACCGATCATAACCGATGGCAAAAAGTATTCGATACAAATTTAAAAAGTCGTTTATTGTATTTGAGTCACACCATTAATCGAGTAAAAAATGTTATCGATAATTTTTTGCTATTGATTATCGGAAAAATGTATAAAAAATAGATATTGTAAATCGAAAATCTCTACATATAATATCAGATATCAACAAAAAATTGATTGGGGGAAGCATTATTTAGCGAGTAGAATCCAAATCAACCTTTTTAAAATTTTTTGTGTGTCTGCCTGTCTGTCTGTCCGTATGTTTGTAATGAATGGAATTGAATAAAACTTTTTTCGTTGGATTGCTAGACGCTCAACTTAAAGTTTAAGATATTATTTTTTGCGATATCTCAACCGGTTTTGTAGTTATCGCCCAATATGTGGACCATGTCTGTCTGTATGTTTGTGTTCGTAACACTCTAAAAGTACTGAATGGAATTGAATAGTTGGATTGCTCAACGCTCAACTTAAAATTTAATATATTATTTTTTGCGATATCTCAACCGGTTTTGGAGTTATCGCCCAATATGTGGACCAGGGGTGACCAAAAATGTCTTAGTACAATATGGGTGTCAAACGAAAGGTGTCAATGAGTGCTGTAATATGCGATGTGATTCATTGAAATATCTGAAATAGTTTGGGAGATATCTTGAAATTTCGATAGCTCGACCGATTTCGGATTATCGACGAATATTTCCAAAAATGTGTTAGTACATTATGGGTATTAAGTGCTGAACTACAGTATTTTTGTTGGATTTTATTCTTTGCTAACCCAGCTGCAAAAAAAAAAGAAATTATACGCATACGAAGTCGCGGGCACCATCTAGTATTCTATAAAATTTTAATCGATAAATGTATTGATAAGCGATACAAACCGATAACATACAATATAGAACTAATAAAAGTTGATACTACTAAAAATTTAGATAAAAATATAAAATTCGTTTAAATAACGCTATAAATCGCAATGAATTCGGAACATCATTAGGAATGTACAAAAGTCGATAGAAATTATAAAAACCCGAATAATAGCAAAATCACAAAAAAAAATTTTAAACGAAGAAAACTTTATAAAAATACTCTGCACAGAAATTAATAAATAATGATTGATAGTTATCGATAAAAATTTATTTTTCATTGTATGGATAAATTGACGCAATGCTAAAGAAAAAGCGCGGTGGTAATGCTTGCTTTTGTTGTTGTTGTTGTTGTTTTATTTACTCAATGCGCTCTATGATTGCTTTGCAATAATCTTGCTATTCTACTCAACCACCTCTTTTAGTAAATTTTATCGCTTTTTTATACCTTCTTCAAAATGCTACTCAAAGCCAAAGAAGTGCCACTCGAAACATTGTTGCTCATACGCCCTGGTGCCTTTTTGCAAATACTAGAAAGCAAATCGTTGTGAAGTCGTACAAAATACCTTCAGCAATGTTTGTATGTTTGCAAGTGTGTGTGCAGGAATTGCTTATAAAAATCGCTTTTACTCGCTTGCTTGTTTAGCATCGTTTTCAATGGCAGGCAGCATAGCAATCAAGTGAAAAATTGCATTCAATTCCATTTTAACAAATAGCCCATCGAAGTGTATTATGTAGAAGAAGGTAGTAGTGCGCGTAGGTGGGAAATCGATAAAACAAATTGAGAGCAAAAGGTATGCGCTATTACTGTAAATGCACTGTGGCATATTACTTTTTTAAAGGTGGAGCGATATATATTTTATGGTGGGCGACAAAGAATAAAATGAACAAAGATGGCTTATGAAATTGCTTCAGTGAAAGTATTGGTGTCTTCTGTACTATAAATTGTTTTGCCTCAAACTAGATTTGTACCGTAATAACGCCCCATTAAATCAGAAAAATTTCCTAGAACTGAACTGATGTACAGCGTTTCTTGTATATTTATTTCTAGAAACATTAAATATTTAACTTCATAGTTTTCTCCTTTGTTCCACTGTTTCCAGCGCCAACCATACGAAACACGATCAATACAAAGCAAAACAAAATAAGTTAATCCTTTACAAATACGCCGCTGAATGTCAATAGAGTGCAAGCCAAAAATAGTCAAAAGACGGTTGACGAGGCAACTAAGTTGATTTTGATGCTAGCGGCTATGAACGCGGATGGGTGCTATGATTGTGGCAAATACTACAGAAATACTCTAACTTACAAATGAGTCATTCTATGTCGAATTATGAGATACTTAGAAAATACACCATCTGATTTGAGCAAATGTTTATTTTATCATAGAACAAAGCTCTGCAAAAGAAAACTTATTATTATTATATTATACTACATTTTCACTTTATTTTTATTTATTTTTTTTTTTTTTGTATTTTAATTATTTTTTTTTTTTTTTCATTTTATTTTTTTTTTTTTATATTATTTTGTTTTATTTTTTATTTATTTTTTATTTTTTTTTATTTTTTTAAGTTTTATTTTATTTTATTTTTTTTTTTTGGTTTAATTTATTTTATTTTATTTTATTTTTTTTGGTTTACTTTATTTTATTTTATTTTGTTTTGTTTTATTTTATTTTATTTTATTTTATTTTATTTTATTTTATTTTATTTTATTTTATTTTATTTTATTTTATTTTATTTTATTTTATTTTATTTTATTTTATTTTATCTTATTTTATTTTATTTTTTTTTATTTTATTTTATTTTATTTTATTTTATTTTATTTTATTTTATTTTATTTTATTTTATATTTTTATTTTATTTTATTTTATTTTATTTTTATTTTTTTTTTCATTTTTTTTTTAATTTTATTTTATTTTATTTTTTTATTTTATTTTATTTTATTTTTTTTTATTTTATTTTATTTTATTTTATTTTATTTTATTTTTATTTTTTTATTTTATTTTATTTTATTTTATTTTATTTTATTTTATTTTATTTTATTTTATTTTATTTTATTTTATTTTATTTTATTTTATTTTATTTTATTTTATTTTATTTTATTTTATTTTATTTTATTTTATTTTATTTTATTTTATTTTATTTTATTTTATTTTATTTTATTTTATTTTATTTTATTTTATTTTATTTTATTTTATTTTATTTTATTTTATTTTATTTTATTTTATTTTATTTTATTTTATTTTATTTTATTTTATTTTATTTTATTTTATTTTATTTTATTTTATTTTATTTTATTTTATTTTATTTTATTTTATTTTATTTTATTTTATTTTATTTTATTTTATTTTATTTTATTTTATTTTATTTTATTTTATTTTATTTTATTTTATTTTATTTTATTTTATTTTATTTTATTTTATTTTATTTTATTTTATTTTATTTTATTTTATTTTATTTTATTTTATTTTATTTTATTTTATTTTATTTTGTTGTATTTTATTTTTTTATTTTTTTTTATTTTATTTTTTTTTAATTTATTTTATTTTATTTTATTTTATTTTATTTTATTTTATTTTATTATATTTTATTTTATTTTATTTTATTTTATGTTATTTTATTTGATTTTATTTTATTTGATTTTATTTTATTTTATTTTATTTTATTTTATTTTATTTTATTTTATTTTATTTTATTTTATTTTATTTTATTTTATTTTATTTTATTTTATTTTATTTTATTTTATTTTATTTTATTTTATTTTATTTTATTTTATTTTATTTTATTTTATTTTATTTTATTTTATTTTATTTTATTTTATTTTATTTTATTTTATTTTATTTTATATTATTTTACTTTATTTTATTTTATTTTATTTTATTTATTTTTTTTTTCATTTTATTTTATTTTTTTTTATTTTATTTTATTTTTTTTATTTTTTTATTTTATTTTATTTTATTTTTTTATTTTATTTTATTTTTTTTTTTATTTGATTTGATATATAATAAATTTTTTATTTTTTTCATTTTATTTTATTTTATTTTATTTTATTTTATTTTATTTTATTTTATTTTATTTTATTTTATTTTATTTTATTTTATTTTATTTTATTTTATTTTATTTTATTTTATTTTATTTTATTTTATTTTATTTTATTTTATTTTATTTTATTTTATTTTATTTTATTTTATTTTATTTTATTTTATTTTATTTTATTTTATTTTATTTTATTTTATTTTATTTTATTTTATTTTATTTTATTTTATTTTATTTTATTTTATTTTATTTTATTTTATTTTATTTTATTTTGTTTTATTTTATTTTTGTTTTTATTGTAATTTTCTTTTTTTTTTATTTTATTATTTTTTTTTTTTATTTTATTGTTTTTGTTTTGTTTAGTTTTGTTTTAATTTATTTTATTTTATTTTTTTATTTTATTTTGTTTTGTTTTATTTTATTTAATTTAATTTTTTTTTTCCTTTTTATTCATTTTATTTTTTTTTTAATTTTTTTTTAGTTTAATATATTTTAAAAATTCATTAAAATCGTAGACGATATCAAATGGAACGACCCAAATTCGTTTACAACTCGTAAATAGTGGTACACAAAACAAAGGTCGAGTAACAGAAGAATGAAGGCAGTAAAGGGCAAACTTGCGGTAGAGCGGCGACCGCACAAACGGCCATCGCCAGAACAACGCATCGCGGTTTTGTATTTTTTATCGAAATTTGTATTAATTTTGCTTATCCGCTTATCCGGATGAACATTAAAGCGGCTGATGCTAATACGTCTCTGTGTACGCTATCAATTTGACATTTGATGGTTTGTGGTTGATGGAGTAGCTGGCTAACAGCGGCGGCGCGTCTACTCGTTGACTGGCTGGACAAAGCAAAATTCTTTTTGGCGCTGCAGAATGCATTGCATGCCAAAAGTGCGCCATACTAAATCTACTTTGTTATAGTTTTTGTCGTTTTTTTTTTTTTAATTTTATTTCTTTCGTTTTTTTTCTTTTTCAACCTTTTCTGTTGCATTTTAGCTCAACATATTTTTTTCAACTTCATTTCATAATATATCCTTCTTAGTATTATTTTTTTTGTACATTTACTTTACTCGCCTTCCTTTGCTTAGCTCTGCACGGCTGATGGAATTTATTTTGTCAATGTCGAAGTTCATTTAGCAGTCATAAATCACTTGCCGCTCAGTTGATTGCCAACTAAAGCATTTCATGTTGGTATTAGTATTGGCCATGTTTGCCAGAGCTTTGGCAAATGAGCGTGATTTTATACCTTCAACTAGGTATGTCTGTATACACAGAGTTGCTACTTTGTTTGTATAAGCTTTTGTATGTACATAACCGTGGCCTTGATGGTGATGATATTTTGCCATCTCACCTGCTTGAATCTCTAAGGACAAAGAGACAGCTTCTTTCAGTTCAGTTTCTGCTCATAAATGCAATTGGATACACATACACGTAATTATATTTATACGCAAGGGAATACCTGCTGTACTTAGGAACTTTTACGATCACGTGTCACATATTTCCTCAGTATCATTTCATCTCAACTGCAGTTCAACATCTTTGGCTTGGCGTTTTCTTAGCTAATATAAAAGTACAAAAATTTGTGGTGACAAAGCTCATGCTTTTCGGGATCTCAATTAACTATTATTATCGATATGTGTCTATCTCTATCATTATCAGTGTCTTATTTTATTTTTTTTTTTTTTTTTTATTTTATATTTTTAATTTTTTTTTTTTTTTTTTTGTAATATTTTTTTTTCTTTTATTTCATTTTTTTCCTTTTTTCTTTTTTTTTCATTTTAATAAATCCCGAACTCGAGAAATCAACCTTCCCGAAAGTGATTGCCGTTTAGCACGGGCACAGTTACACAATTTTTCTTCATCCACATTTACAACAACAACAAAAAGTATACTTGAAATTCCAAAGAACTGCATTTAAACACAATCCTTTCTTATACAACATATTTCACAGTCACACCACTTGTGTGTGTGCATGCACATGTGCTCTCACATATTTGGCGCCCCGGAAGTGCAATGCGTAGACAACGGAAACGCGCTTTCATTAAAACCATATAGCGAACGTCGTCGCAGATTGCACTCGATTCAACACTCAATACAAACAAAAGCATTTATTTTCACTTTGCTATAAATCAATTGAATGAAATTAGATTTTCTTTTATATTCTCTCAATCGATTTAGCTATGGCAATATTACTGCTAGAAAATCCCCTCCACACAACACTCTCTTGCATCATCATCAACACATGACACACATTCGCACTGGCGCTAACGTAAGAAAATATTAGTTTAACTTCAGAGATTAATTAGGTATTGAATGGTCATTGAAATATTGAAAGCGAAAACAGTAAGGAAGTGAAAAAAAGATGGCACTTGAAAGGAAAAGAGATTAGTAGCATACTCGTATTTGCGTTGATTTGTTTTTCATGCGAAGTTGGAAGTATATTTGTGTGATATTAAGTTTCCAAGTTTTTAATGTGATATGACTTTGATGGTACCGCCAATAATTGAATTATTGTAAGGTTTCATGGCAATGTTAGTGAAAAACCAAAATAAAATAAAAACAAGTAAGGAAGTCTAAGTTCGGGTGAAACCGAACATTACATACCCAGCTGTGCACATAAAGTGGGCGTGATCGTTCACCGATTTTTCTTATTTTCTGTGGTAGTACTCTACATAAACATAACATGCCTGGTACCTAGTTTCGTAAATCTATCTCACACCGTTCTGAAGTTGTTAGCAGTCGAATTTAAAAATTGCTTGACTCATAAGTGGGCGGTGCCACGCCCACTTTCCAAAATTTTGAAAAAATTATGTAAAGAATATGAAAGTTGATGTATGTACCAAATTATATTGTTATAGCGAAATCAGTTAATTAGATATGGGCTTTTCAATATTTCCACCTCCTTTCAATATAACTTTTATGAAAAAGTAGGCGTGGTCGCGAAGCGATTTCGTTTATTTTCTATAGCTGAATTTACCACAACAATAGTATGTCCTCTACGAAATTTCGTTATACTAGCATAAACTGTTCCGAAGTTATTAAGAGTCAAAATTTTAAAATTTCTTCAAATATACGTGGGCGGTACCACGCCCCCTTTTCAAAAATTTTTATAAAATCGGCCTTAGAACATCTAAATCAATACATATTGCAAATTTTATCATTGTAGCTGCTTCTAATATTGAATTAATCCATTTTATACGTTTTTCGAAATTTTCGATATCGAAAAAGGGGCGTGGTTATGGTCCGATTTTACCCATTTCCAATAGCAATCTATTCTGAACCCAAATAAGTACGCATGCCAAATTTGGTGAAGATATCTCATTATTTGCTCAAGTTATCGTGTTAACGGACAGACGGACGGACGGACGGACGGACGGACAGACGGACGGACATGGCTCAATCAAAATTTTTTTCGATCCTGATCATATTGATATATGGAAGTCTATATCTATCTCGATTCCTTTATACCTGTACAACCAACCGTTATCCTAACAAAGTTATAATACCCTGTGTACAAGTACAGCTGGGTATAATAAGTAACATAAATTAAAATAAATATAGTTTAAAAAAACTAAAACTCACGCTTTTATAGAGTATTGAACTAAAAAGTTGAAAATAGTATATGAACCGATAACTCAGTTATCGAAATATATCGAAGTCCAAATGAAACCTGGGGTCTTCCCCTTTCGTTTGATACCCATATTGTATGGAAATTTTAAGGTTTTCGGACAACCACATTTTGACCGATAACTCAGTTATCGATAAATTTGTCGAAATATATCGAAGTCCAAATGAAACCTGGGGTCTTCCCCTTTCGTTTGATACTCATATTGTAGGGAAATTTTAAGGTTTTCGGGCAACCAATTTTGACCGATAACTCAGTTATCGATACATTTATCGAAATATATCGAGGTCCAAATGAAACCTGGGGTCTTCCCCTTTCGTTTGATACCCATATTGTAGGGAAATTTTAAGGTTTTCGGGCAACCATATTTTGACCGATAACTCAGTTATCGATAAATTTATCGAAATATATCGAAGTCCAAATGAAACCTGGGGTCTTCCCCTTTCGTTTGATACCCATATTTGCTGGAAAACGCTCTGTAAAGAAGTCGATCTAGATCCCTGGAGACAAGGGTACAAAATAGTTATGAAGAAACTTCGTCCACCAAATCAGATAATGGACGAGGATCGCATGAAGAATATCGTGGAAACGCTATTCCACACGCAACCTTCTAGAAAAGAGGAACATGTAGCACGAAATGACCGAAACGTGGTACCTTTCAATGAAGAAGAGCTAAAAGTAGCCCTACGTAGCATGAAGGCTGGAAAAGCCCCAGAACCCGATGGAATACCTGCGGAGGCACTCAGGTTAACTGCTAATAGTTCTCCAGAGCTTTTGTTGCACATGTACAGCAAATGTCTACAGGCAAGTGTCTTCCCCACCAGATGGAAGACAGCATGGCTCGTCCTTATACCGAAGCGTAAAGGGGACCCAAACTCTCCATCATCCTTTCGCCCACTATGTATGCTCGACACAGCGGGAAAAATGCTGGAGAGCCTTATAAAGCAACGCCTAACAGCAGCCATAGAAGATGAGGGTGGACTCTCACACCGGCAACATGGCTTTCGGAGAGGGCACTCCACAATAGATGCCATAGCCGAATTCGTAGATGCAGTCCGGAAGGCTGAGACGGCAAGCCATCAAGCAAGGCCGGTAGTACTATTGGTGTCGTTAGATGTTAAAAATGCTTTTAACTCTGTCAGGTGGGAGGACATGCTTCAGAAGTACAAGGCAGCTATTACCGCGGTTCAACTCAGAGGGGCCCTGAGAATCGCCTCAGTATACCGCACGGTCTCCGCAGATGCTGTTCTGGTCATTGCGCGGTGGACCAGGGTATTATTCCCCGAACTGGAACCATGGCTGAATTGGCGGCATGAAGTCGACTTTTACCTGACCCAATTCTTAACCGTACACGGTTATTTCCGTGAGTACCTGCTCAGAATGGGCAAGGTTCAAACCCCGAACTGCACCTAATGTGGAGCCATAGACGACGCACGCCACACCTTTTTCGAATTCAAGCAATTCGCTCAAGAAAGACTGCGGGTGGAAGAGACAATTGGCGAGCTTTCTACGGGCAATGTTATTCGAAAGATGACCTCCGAAAATGCAAGATGGGTTATAGTCAGGCGATATGCGAGTAGCGTCCTCCTTGCGAAACGGGAAGACGGTTGTCTAGCCAGTTAGCGTGAAGTAGCCACAGGGCTCACGTAACGCGCTTCCTTACCTGAAGTAATGCTAAGCGCGGTCCCAGCTAAGGAAGAATGCGCGGGCGGAGAATCCGGAATCAGCCTTTTAGACGAATGCTTGTCATTTAAATCGAAAATATATCGCCAGAGTATTCTAGGTATATGATATTTATTAATTCGTCTTATTTTTTCCTTCAATAAACATGCATTTCATAAAGAAACTTGTGAGCTCTTTACCCAAGAAAATATCTTTGAAAAATACCAAATAAATACTTCAACTTTTTCCGCTAGCTCTACGACAAAGTGTATCCCACTCAAGTACATAGAAATATATATATTAGGATATGAAATTTGCATGTGAATTTACTCTGATTTGCAGTGAATGAGTTGTACATCAAGCGATTTGATTTTGCATTTTCAGCTTATACGAATCATCTTTATGTTGAAAAATAGACGATTTCTGAAGGATTTGTGGAAAGAATACTGTAAAGCATGAAAAACCTGCAAGAATCCACAGCGAGCAGCACAACATGCAATCGACGAAATTCAGCGGAAACTCTGAAGATTTATACTACGATTACGAGAAGTGGGTGAGTTGATTTATATGTATACGTGTATGTGGGTAAATAGGTATCTACATAAAGTTGTAAGAGGATTGCGCTGCCAGCATGTCAATACGCAGTGAAAGTGAACAACAAAATAATATACAAAAAAATAGGGTAGACTCGATTTGGAGGAGTTAAGTGACAAACATGTTGGTTAACCAACAGTTGCGAATACGCAAAAATCTCAAAGGGATGAAAAGTAAGCTTAAGCTATTTACAAGTAGACGCTCTTATTTTGCCACAAATGCGCTCCTTCAGCCAAACCAAAGTAAATTTTACCATTTTGACAGCAAATATCAGCACCAACCACTTTAACTTAGACTGATTTGATTTCTTTTCATTTCTTCCTTGTTTTTGTTTTTTTTTTTTTCGTCTGACTGAAAGAAAATTTGATTGTAGCAAATGAGTTTCGTCACACACACACCCACATGCTACTCAGACTCAAAACAGCAGCACGTATTCGTAGTAGGTAGACGTCAATCAAATCATTGATCGTTGCCGTAAGAGGAAGGAGAATGTAATGCGAGTATAAGTTTTTTTTTTGGTAAAAGAAGAAGCCCAAAAATGGGAAAGAGTGAAAATGCAAAACGCAAGAAGGCATACATCAAATGGAATCGAATTAAGCAGCGTTGAGCTGAGCTGCGAAAGTTGTTACATTATTGCATTGGTAGAGAATTGAGTTATAGTGCTTTTTGCAGTCGTAGTTGTCTCAAATGGTTTTTAGGTCTTTCGGCTGTTCTTTGTGGAAGATGATGGGAAGGGGAAATGAAGATTATGGAATTCTGAAATATATTATTTTCACTTCGACGAAGGCGAGTAAATTTTAAGAAGCCGTTACTAAGTTTGCGACTTTGAAGTATAAGTTACTTTGTTTGAATAATCTTTGGTAGATGCTTGGTAACAACTACCATCAGTGGCTACTGTAAAATAAAGTGGGTTCCAAGTACCGGTGTTGAAGCAATCGTTATTACCTGAAAGCCAATTTAACAAGTTTTGATGTCATTGAGATTGTGATAGCGGCGATTGAAGTTACCGAAATTCGACTTCAAAGTCGTGATGCTTTTTAAGAGGTTTCAATGGTTTCAGCAAATTTATGCGGATCATATTTATTCTTTAAGGTAAATGAATTGAATTTTTGAAATTGTAGTAAATATTACCTCAAAGTTCCGTAGCGTAAGTCGCCGTTACTATTGACAAGGTACTGTGACTTTGAAGTGGCTATTTCTCGGCCAAGTTATTTATCAAAGCGCAAGGCTTTGGTCCATAAAAAAACAATACAGGTCTTTATAACTTCTTCTTCCTTTAACTGAAGGGCGACTTCAAAGTTGTCGCACCTTTTTTTGCTAAGTAGTTTCCGGGGGATCCTTTTTGTTCTTTTAAACAAAAGAAATAATAATTTTGAAATTGTAGTCGATACTACTTTAAAGTTCCTTATTGTAAGTCGTCGTCACTACCGCCCATTTCTTATTACTTTAAAGTGGTTATTCCTCAGCATAGTACTTCAAAGCTATTTATGCGAAGGGCACGTCAATTGTCTATAAATAAAACAAACCTTACCCGTTTTGAAGAAGTCGTCATTACCTGTATATCTACTTTAACCCATTATTGACAAAGTATAATTTATCATACGCAAAAAAGAGTTTTTTTTGGTTTTTTTATCATATTTGCTTTATTTATTTTTACATAATCCTATTTTTATAATTCTGTAGCTGGATCGAGTATCCGGAAAAATTCAGAAAAAACGCATCTAATGCTCATTAACGCCTTGTGGGAACACAAATTTAGCTGAGTCGTCTTGATTCTAAGACTATCCACTTGGGTGTTGCCATTTGGGGCTGTTTATAGGGTTGCCACCTATCTCAATTTTTTTTTAAATATTAAGCAAGATATTATAATACGGATATCAAACGAAAGATATTTTCGGCGACATACCAACTAAAATATTTTGAAGTAGGGTTGCCACCTTATCGCAGTATTTTTGTATATTCGGTACTATTTCGCGAACCGCTTAATGAATTTCGTTTAAATTTGGCACATAGATAGTAGATATGGTTAATTCTAGCACTTTTCCCTTCCGTGTTGCCACTTGGGGTGGTTTACAGAGTTGCCATCTATCTAAATTTTTTTAAATATTGTGCAAGGTATGTCAATATGGGTATCAAATGAAAGATATTTTCGGCGGCATACCAAATAAAATATTTTCATCTAGGGTTGCCAGCTAAGGTTGTCACCTAACCTGATCATTTTGGGATCATTTTTGAATCATTGTGGGATCATTTTGGGTTAATTTTGATATCATTTTGGGATAATTTTGGGATCACTTTGAGGTCATTTTGGGATCACTTTGAGGTCATTTTGGGTCACTTTAAGATAATATTGGGTTCATTTTGATATCATTATGGGGTAATTTTGGGAAAAGCTCCATTTGTGTGTCAACTAATATAATTATTACCTTTATACGCTTCAAACAAAAAAATAATAACACTTTAATAGAAATATATTTCAGCATTCCTGAAACAGCAATCGCGCTATTTATCCATACGGTTCATTATTTTTTGTAAATTTGTCTGTTTATATTAATCGACTTCTGTGAAAAAAAATCAACAATTTGCAAGTACAAAAAATAAGAAATTTTTGTTGAATTTTTTGACGATGAAAATATGTACATATATGATGCATACTTCAACTTGTCGATATTGAGAAAAATAGCTGTGGTTATCTGTTTTGCAAACAAAATTCAGCAGAATCTTAAAAATGAGAATGAAGTTATATTCGCAGGAAGTAAAATAATCGAAAAAAGTCAGCATGACTCTGCATGCTCCACTTAATGAAAAATCTTATTTTTGAAGAGCTTCATACTTAACTCTTTGCTGCAGAAGCCCATTTTGAAGCGTAAACATGCTACATATTTTTGACACAACTGTCGAACTTGTAAGGCATATAAAATAGGCAAGAAATTGGTTTTGATTAATTTGGTTGAACACCTACATTTGTTTAGGTGTGTGCATGTGTGTGTATACAACACGTTGTAATCAAAACAACCACAACAAAACAACATCAAGGGAAAACACATGCTGCGCTCGTCGCTGTTGTGACGTTGAAATGTGAAGGCTGTGTACATATTTAGAAATGTATTTTCGTTGTAATAAGTAGCAAATATTATTATTAATTATGTATGCAAGTGTGCACAACAACAACACAAATTTACTTACACACACTCAAACAAAAAACACAGCACTCAACGAATTCGAGTGATTGACTTAATGTTGCGTATACGCCATGGCTGACACTAATAGTTTTGCTGCTATTTTCGTTTGAATGATTACAATTTCATAGTTTTTGTTTTGATTAAAAATACAATTTATTATTAGAGCGCTACATATTAGCATGCATGAACACGTCAATTAAGTTTATGTTTGCTTTGAGACAACTAATAACAGCACAAATAACATTAAATTAGCGTCAGGTCAGTTGGAGGTTGTAATGCTGCATGTTTGATGTTAGTGAACGTTGATTGTGTGGCTACTTAGTAAATTGTCTATGGATTTGTAGGCATGTAAGTATATGTACATATGTAGTGCGAGTGAGTATTTCTGTGTGTGTTGCGTAAATCAGTGTTTTTACTTATAACTTACTTAGAATTAATTAATACTGACAACAGGTGAGCATTGAAATGTGTAGATATTTGATATATCGCTGTTTTGCTCAGCAGGAATGCGCGATTATTTTATGTCTACAAATTTAATACTCATATATACAATTGCCCATACATAATTATATACATTAGACTGTACCAAAATTAGAAATTTTCATGCGGGCCTAAAAGTAGTGCAAGTTTTATTTCGATATCTCAAACCGTTTCGTAGATATCGACCAACAAAATTATTACATCTTACCTGTTCGTTTCATACTTGTATATGAAAAATGTGACTCATACGCCGTGTAGGACTTATAAAAACAAGCACTATAGTTGCAAAGTTTTAAGATGTACTCCATTATTTTTGCTAGAAAACCTATTGTTAAGCAATATGCTAAAATACTTTTGAAATTCCAATGTTCTTTTCTCGTGAATACATGTTTTCAATATCCCTGCAGAGAATCCTGTTATCCTTTTAAAAATTCAGATGAAATGTATTTTCGGCGAAATGCTAACTAAAATCTTTTCAAGTAGGGTTGCCACCATATCATAGTAAATTTGTATATCCGGCACTATCTCGGAAACCCTTTGACCGATTTTGATGAACTTTACCTTAGAGATAGTATGCTTAATTCTAAGACTTCCCACTTGGTTGCTGCCACATGAGCTGGTTTAAAGGGTTGCCACCTATCTCGTTTTTTTTTATAGCAAACTATGCCAATAAGGGTTTCAAATAAAAGGTATTTCCGGCGACACACCAACTGAAATATTTCCAAATAGGGTTGCCACCTATGTTTGCTACCCAACCGCATTACATTTGTATATCCGGTAATATCTCGAGAACCGCTTGAACAATCGGGATGCATTTTGGCATTGAGATAGCATGCTTAATTCTAAGACTTCCCACTTGAGATGGTTTACAGGGATGCCACCAATTATATTTTTTTAAATATTGAGAAAAAAATATGTCAATATAGGTACCAACGGAAAGGTATTTTGGGCGGCATACCAACTGAAATATTTTCAAGTAGAGTTGTCGTCCAGATAGTACGCTTTATTTTAAGACTTTCAACTTGGGTGTTGCACTAGGGACGATTTACAGGTTACCACCTATCTTTTAAATTGAGCCAATATAGGTATCAAATGAAAGATACTTTCAGCCGCATACCAACCATGATGTCTTTAAGATTAGTTGGTACCTAGGGTTGCCACCTAACTGCATTTTTTCTTAGTACAAATATTGACCGATTTGGATGAAATTTTAAATGGGTATAGTAAGCACCATTCTAAGATTTTTTACTTGGGTTTGTCACTTGAGGCGGTTTGTAAAGTTGCCACTTATTTGGTATCCATTCGGAAATCTATTTTGAAAAGTTTATGTTTGTAAGTAAGACTATTGGAAAAAATGTTGGTGAATAAGACTATTGGAGCGAATCGAAAGCAACGAGCAAGCTATCTACATACGAGTATATATATACATAAGTACCTATGCTCTAACACAAACTTAGTAAATTATGAAAGTTAAATCAAGCAGAGCACTGCTGGGACATCTCATGAATTTTTACCCCCTTCTTGGCTTAAATTTATATAACAACAAAGTTTTGTAATAATCTCACAAACAATCAAAGTACATGCTGCATATCAATTATTTAGCAATAACAACAACCAGCAAATATTGTCAAATATGAAACCCTGACATGTCATATAGAACATATAAGTTACATATTTGTAAATACATACATACATATAACTGCCTGCTTTGCTCAAATGACTCGTAGCAACAGCATCGATGGCAAAAATACGTCTTTGAATTTCATAAAGTCCAGTGAGGATTATAGCAAGTAATGATTTTCCGGGAAAATAACAAAATATGAACGACAAAAAGACACAACACGAATGTGTGGCAAAACTTTGACAAGGTAAAAAAAAAAAAACAATAACAATACAGGGCGACTGAGAGGCGAGTGGGAGATGCAGTGTTGATTGGGTGTGACGGCTTCTGCTGCTGCTGCTGGTATCATGCGAGAATTAAGTGAAGCACGAAAAATAAAGAAAAACATGTCAGGCAAGCGAGCTGGGAGCAACACAGAGTCATGGCGTTTTGAGTGAGTGATACAAAATTGAACAAACAAAAACAATGTGAACAACAACAATATGAATGACAGCAATAACAATGCAACCAATAATAAACACTATAATGTTGATATTCCCCCAATGAGAATAATGCACAAAATAATCAAACAACAAAAGCAACAAGAGTAAGCAGAAGAAGAAGAAGAAGGTAGTGTTAATAAACAACAAAGCAAATCCCAGAAAGCAAACAAAAAAGGAAAAGGAAAAAAATTTGAAAGGCATACAAAGTGCCACGCAGCTCAAACCTACACCTAACTACAAGTGTTTCTTTCATTAGTAGCTTCGAAATTACTTTGTGATAATGTCACCAAGGGAAACGGAAACAACCATTGTCAGCATCATCGCACACAACTTTATACTTTTTTGCATACATGTGCACATTAGAGTGCGCCTTACCTTACTATTTATGGAATAAAATAAAATAAAATAAAATAAAATAAAATAAAATAAAATAAAATAAAATAAAATAAAATAAAATAAAATAAAATAAAATAAAATAAAATAAAATAAAATAAAATAAAATAAAATAAAATAAAATAAAATAAAATAAAATAAAATAAAATAAAATAAAATAAAATAAAATAAAATAAAATAAGTAAAAATAAAATAAAATAAAATAAAATAAAATAAAATAAAATAAAATAAAATAAAATAAAATAAAATAAAATAAAATAAAATAAAATAAAATAAAATAAAATAAAATAAAATAAAATACAATAAAATAAAATAAAATAAAATAAAATAAAATAAAATAAAATAAAATAAAATAAAATAAAATAAAATAAAATAAAATAAAATACAATAAAATAAAATAAAATAAAATAAAATAAAATAAAATAAAATAAAATAAAATAAAATAAAATAAAATAAAATAAAATAAAATAAAATAAAATAAAATAAAATAAAATAAAATAAAATAAAATAAAATAAAATAAAATAAAATAAAATAAAATAAAATAAAATAAAATAAAATAAAATAAAATAAAATAAAATAAAATAAAATAAAATAAAATAAAATAAAATAAAATAAAATAAAATAAAATAAAATAAAATAAAATAAAATAAAATAAAATAAAATAAAATAAAATAAAATAAAATAAAATAAAATAAAATAAAATAAAATAAAATAAAATAAAATAAAATAAAATAAAATAAAATAAAACAAAATAAAATAAAATAAAATAAAATAAGTAAAAATAAAATAAAATAAAATAAAATAAAATAAAATAAAATAAAATAAAGTAAAATAAAATAAAATAAAATAAAATAAAATAGAATAAAATAAAATAAAATAAAATAAAATAAAATAAAATAAAAAATAAATGAAAAATGTGTCTTAATAAAAAATAATCCACACCCTAATGTACATACATATATGCATATATAAAGATTTTCTCGGTATATACATACATCTATTGATATTTTTATCTTAACACATCTTCGTTCACCTCACTCGCTTATTTATTACGTTCTTTGACAATAAATCCCCAGTGGTGCGTCTCGATGTCATAGCATACTTAAATGCATGTGTGTACAATGTATGTATGTCAATGAACAATTTGTGTTGTCATTGTAGTGATAGCTTAATAAGCACCTACCCGCACCAGTCTTCAGCTGTTGTTTAGGTGTTAACGTGAATACTTCGGTGAGTTAATGCTGCGTAAATGATGCATGAAGCCGTACACAAGTGAGTGTGAGAGACAAAAGTTTTATGTTTATGTGTAAAGGATATGGGTGGGTATAACTTTTGAGAACGAAAACAAGATGACTTTGAATTCAACTTTAATTTACATACTATAGCTGGAAACCAGAGCGTGTCGGTGAATTAAGGACTCATAATTTGCATGATAAAAGGCAGCCATATTTAACCAACCACATCCTGGCTGAAATGAAACAAAATTTATTTAAATTAAAATAAATTTAAGATCTTATTTTACCTGTGTCAGTACAAAATTAAGCTATTTCAGGCATTTTTAGGACTTTAACGTTAAGACATATTTAACTTTCATTTCCTTGTTTTCACGAATATCACACTCGAAAATAGATTAAAAATTATCTCACTCACTCAACACGATAACGCTTGAGTAAATTTAAAATTATGCTTGATATTGCTGAAAATTCCAATTTCCCATCCAAAAGAACTTAATAAATTCATAGAACCAGCTAATAAATGAAATGTTAAAAACCAACTTTCTCACACTTTCTCACAAATTCAAACGCTTAAGCACTTTTGAGTGGTATTAATGGTAAGTGATGTGCTAGCAAAAACTTGTTCCAAATTGCTAAAACTGCATTAAAGTAAAGCCTGCACGGCTGCTGCAGCTGCGTCAATATGAAACTGGGTGCTACACGGCGTATACGTAATGGGCGATTTTTCAACTGCTGGAAAAGTTTTAAAAGATTTGTTATGCACAGCCATATGCACTTTTGTGTGTGATTGGGTCAGCGGAGCATATAAGTATGCATGTGTGTGTGTGTGTATGTAGCTATGAACAAATGTGCATATTTTAAGACCAGCAAAATTTAAATCACGTACTGGCGATATTTCGAATTTATTTTAGAAACGTACAACGTACTCGTACTTGCATTGGATATAAATTTGCCCACGTTCGAGTGCTGTGAACGTGTGTGTTATATGTATTCGCTAACTAAGCAACAGGTTTGTTGCTTTATATTGCTGACATGCTAAATACGCAATTTTTTGCGATTTTTTTATGAATTTTTTTTCTTTTGTGCTAAGTAAACAAATAACTTTTGGCTTTCGTTGCAATATTTCTGTTGTGCTGAATTGGCAAAAAATCAGCAAAATAATGAATTAGCATCCACACACACACACACGTGTACAAAAACTGAACTAACACTGCAAAATTTTCGAGTGAATATAAAACAAATAATAAAATAAAATAAAATAAAATAAAATAAAATAAAGTAAAATAAAATAAAATAAAATAAAATAAAATAAAATAAAATAAAATAAAATAAAATAAAATAAAAATAAAATAAAATAAAATAAAATAAAATAAAATAAATAAAATAAAATAAAATAAAATAAAATAAAATAAAATAAAATAAAATAAAATAAAATAAAATAAAATAAAATAAAATAAAATAAAATAAAATAAAATAAAATAAATAAAATAAAATAAAATAAAATAAAATAAAATAAAATAAAACAAAATAAAATAAAATAAAATAAAATAAAATAAAATAAAATAAAATAAAATAAAATAAAATAAAATAAAATAAAATAAAATAAAATAAAATAAAATAAAATAAAATAAAATAAAATAAAATAAAATAAAATAAAATAAAATAAAATAAAATAAAATAAAATAAAATAAAATAAAATAAAATAAAATAAAATAAAATAAAATAAAATAAAATAAAATAAAATAAAATAAAATAAAATAAAATAAAATAAAATAAAATAAAATAAAATAAAATAAAATAAAATAAAATAAAATAAAATAAAATAAAATAAAATAAAATAAAATAAAATAAAATAAAATAAAATAAAATAAAATAAAATAAAATAAAATAAAATAAAATAAAATAAAATAAAATAAAATAAAATAAAATAAAATAAAATAAAATAAAATAAAATAAAATAAAATAACATAAAATAAAATAAAATAAAATAAAATAAAATAAAATAAAATAAAATAAAATAAAATAAAATATAATAAAATAAAATAAAATGAAATAAAATAAAATAAAATAAAATAAAATAAAATAAAATAAAATATAAAAAATAAAATAAAATAAAATAAAATAAAATAAAATAAAATAAAATAAAATAAAATAAAATAAAATAAAATAAAATAAAATAAAATAAAATAAAATAAAATAAAATAAAATAAAACAAACTAAAATAAAATAAAATAAAACAAAATAAAAAAATGAAATAAAATAAAATAAAATAAAATAAAATAAAATAAAATAAAATAAAATAAAATAAAATAAAATAAAATAAAATAAAATAAAATAAAATAAAATAAAATAAAATAAAATAAAATAAAATAAAATAAAATAAAATAAAATAAAATAAAATAAAATAAAATAAAATAAAATAAAATAAAATAAAATAAAATAAAATAAAATAAAATAAAATAAAATAAAATAAAATAAAATAAAATAAAATAAAATAAAATAAAATAAAATAAAATAAAATAAAATAAAATAAAATAAAATAAAATAAAATAAAACAAAATAAAATAAAATAAAATAAAATAAAATAAAATAAAATAAAATAAAATAAAATAAGATAAAATAAAATAAAATAAAATAAAATAAAATAAAATAAAATAAAATAAAATAAAATAAAATAAAATAAAATAAAATAAAATAAAATAAAATAAAATAAAATAAAATAAAATAAAGTAAAATAAAATAAAATAAAATAAAATAAAATAAAATAAAATAAAATAAAATAAAATAAAATAAAATAAAATAAAATAAAATAAAACAAAATAAAATAAAATAAAGAAAAATAAAACAAAATAAAATAAAATAAAATAAAATAAAATAAAATGAAATAAAATAAAATAAAATAAAATAAAATAAAATAAAATAAAACAAAAAAAAATAAAATATAATAAAATAAAATAGCATAAAGTAAAGGAAAATAATGTAAAATGAAATTTAAGAAAAATAAAAAACATAAAATAAATTAAGCTGAAGCTGTTGCACGGTGTAATTAATAATATCAAAATATTCTACAAATATTTGTTATTTGCACATAATTACTCCTTATGCATAATTGACTCTTCATGACGCTTAATTTGCTAATATTTTTTCAACCACTTGTGCTAGCATCAAAAGGTCCACTTTTCACATACGAACTGGTTTTTTTTATCTCTTCAAGTAAATACACCTAATCTGTACATCAATTAAAAATAATAAGCATCGACTAACTTTCACCCATCTCTTTCATCCTACTGCATTCATTACATTTCTTACTTCAATTCTTCACTTTTTCCACTAATTTCTTGCCCTTTTCAACAAGCAACCAATGATTTAGTATAATTTCATATGCTCATTAATATCAATTTGCACAGAATCTCAACGGGAATAAATTTGCTGCTGCAAATAAATGTCATTATAAATCACCAAACGTTCAACCAAATTATGCAGTGAAATTGTTAAATGATAATAAGTTTGGTTGAAAGATGTCCAAGTTTGAGCGCAAGTGAATTTTTGGGTGTTATACCCAGGTAGGATTTTTTTTTTTTTTGACATTCGACTTTTTTGGTTTTAATTCAACTTTATCTAGTACAAAACTCAAACTTTTTTGAAGTTCGATATCAATATCTTTTTTCTCAATATCAAATTGAACTTTTCGAATTCGAAATACTATAATATCAACATGGATGGAGTAAGCTTTCGAAACCAAACACATTCGAACATAATTTTTCGAACTAGATATTTCAAAGCTTTTCGAACTCAACATAACCTATTTTAATAGTAAATTTATTTAAAAAAAAAAAGCTCAGATTTTAGATTAACTGTTTTCGTGTTTCGAATTTGGTATTTTTTAATATCGAGACTATGTTTAGGAGATTAGTTTTCGTATCCCAAAGATCAAATATCATGTTCGAATTCACCCAACATTGGTACACAACTTATCAATCTTGTTTTTTTTTTAGAGAAAACTTTCGAGTTCGACTTTTTTGTGACAAATATTCAAATTCGAGGTTGCTCTTTTCAAAACTTGTTTTTTTTTGTTCAAAAAACTGTTTTGAATTCAGTATTTTTTAATTAAAACTTTTAGCATTTCGAATATCATGTTCGAACTTAACTAACTTTATTGTTTGCTTTTGACTTGTAGTCTATTGCTGTAAATACCGACAGTATTGTGAGGCAATTTCGATATTTAGCTATCCAAAGAAATAATAAAATATATAATTGGGCCTCAGAGAACTAATATTTTTGCAATATCGAATAAAATACGATTTTTCGAACTTAGAAAAATTTTCGAACTTCGTGTTCGAAATTTTTTAAACATCAAATTTAAGCTTTTTCTCTTTCGAAATCTATATTTTTTTGATTCTGGTCAATTTAAGCTTATTTCGAAATGGGCTTTTTCGATTTAAAGTTCAATTCCGAAGTTGGGTATAAATAACAGAACATAGGCACTTCACCAAAATGTTCAACTAAAATATTCTTGTTCTGTATTTAAATCGAATTTCGCTTTAATTCGATCTATTCACTATCTTTTTTGGCGGCAAGTGGTCATTTACATTAATACAAATCAATACGCTTTGAGCGAGTCAACGAGCTCATTAGTCAAATTTTCCAAAATAAGTTAGCAATTTTATTTAAGCAACACAAATTCAATCAGCTTTTCAAATGAAAATTGACATTAACCATGAACTTAGAAGCAAATAATAATTTCCTGTATGCAAATGAGCTAAGAAGAATTCTGGGTAAGTAGCTCGTCTAATAATTTGTTATGCGCGCCAAAGTACAAAATGGATATCGCCAATATTCAAATGCTTGGCCTTCATACTTGTGCGTACAGAAGTATCGTTGAGAGCTTTTTCTGTTAAGGACTAATAATGGCTTCATCAATCTAAGCACTGGGAACATCTTTAATTAATAATTAACGATTAAGCAAAGAAAATACAAATGATGGCCTTTAGTGTGTGTCATTATGCTGTCGCTCCCGCTTTATTACATATATACTCTCAATTTTGTAAGCATCACATCACCCAGAAGCATTTTCATTATTGGATGTTCAGCGTGATGAATTCATCTCCACTTCATTATTCTTGTCAGTTTGTAAGGCTTTTCATCAATCGCAATTCTAATTTCCTTATAATAACTAGCTACTGACAATATAATCTTAAGGATTAATTTGTTTGGTAAATAAACTAGAAATGCAGACAAAATTAAGTTTTGGCGAAACAACGATTTGTATTTGGCATTTGATGTATTGTGGTATGGTGGGATTTACACGTTTTCCAGAGCTTGAAATAAAAGTAAACAAATGAAATGAGTTTGTGGGCGTAGGTATCGTATGTTAGGCTTGCGTATTTTTTTAACTAAAGAAGTAGTGAACTAAATCTTTAATCTTGAAACGAAGCAGATTTATTTCTTTGCTTTTGATTTATTTTTTTTTTTTTTTGTTTTATATTTTTTATTTTTTTGTTTTTGTTTTTGTGTTATTTTTTTCTATTTTAATTTTTTTTTTTTAAATTTTTTTTCATTTTATTTTTTTTTTTTTTCATTTTTATTTTATTAATTTTTTTTTTAATTTTTCTTTTTTTTACTTCAATTTATTTTTTTTACTTATTTAAATTTTTTTTTATATTTTTTTAATTTTTTTAATTATTCAAATTTTTTATATTTTTTATTTTATTATTTTTTTGTTTTTTTTTTTCAATTTATTTTTTTGTTTTATTTTTTTTTTTTTTCATTTATATTTATTTTATTTTATTTTTATCATTTCTTCCATACTTTTTTTAGTTAAGTTATTTTTTTATTTTATTGTAATTTATTTTATGTTATTTTACTTTATTTCAATTTATTACTACATTTTTTTTTTAATTATTTATAATTTTTTTTAATTTTTTTTCTTTTTATATTGCATTGTTTTTTATTTAAGTTATTTTTTTATTTTGTTTTTATTTTGTTTTCTTTTTTAGTTTATTTTGTTTTATTTTATTTTATTTTATTTTATTTTATTTTATTTTATTTTATTTTATTTTATTTTATTTTATTTTATTTTATTTTATTTTATTTTATTTTATTTTATTTTATTTTATTTTATTTTATTTTATTTTATTTTATTTTATTTTATTTTATTTTATTTTATTTTATTTTATTTTATTTTATTTTATTTTATTTTATTTTATTTTATTTTATTTTATTTTATTTTATTTTATTTTATTTTATTTTATTTTATTTTATTTTATTTTATTTTATTTTATTTTATTTTATTTTATTTTATTTTATTTTATTTTATTTTATTTTATTTTATTTTATTTTATTTTATTTTATTTTATTTTATTTTATTTTATTTTATTTTATTTTATTTTATTTTATTTTATTTTATTTTATTTTATTTTATTTTGTTTTATTTATTTTACTCGTAAACTTAAACTTAAACTTCAACTTGCACTAACACCAACACCTGAACCTTAACTGGCTGATTAAGATCCGCGCTCATGATACCGCCAATGCAAGAACGAACCTCGAATAAAGAATATTTTCCTAGAACGTTTTTGATCCCTGAAAATTACCTTCAAATGCTTGCAGGTAAATTTCGGCCTAATAACTGATTAAATTTGCTACACTTATTGGAAAGCTCATTACAATTTGTGTTACGTTCGCAGTAACGCTATTCAGCTTAAATTTACGCATTTTTGCATTTTCATTTCGCTATTCTCATGTTAACTTGTTTCATTCTTTCATTTTTCTCTTTTCCAATTTCTCACATTTCGCGGCCCATTAAACAAAGCCTTCCACGAATTGTTGCCAACGAACAAAAGGCAATAACAAAAACAACAAAATAATCAAAAGTACATACAGTCAGACATAAAACTTTATTAACGGCATCGAATTGAAATTTTATTACTCAGCAGCACCACCATCACCACCATCAAGCTGCTCTGAGCCATCGAAACAGTTAACTGCTAGAGCCGGTTTGTATGAATTCAATGTTGCGTATACGCACCGTTGCACACAGCGAATTCCCAAGCAAACACATTTTGGAATACTTTAAAAGTGGTATTGGTATTGTTGTTGCTGACGTGAGCTCAATGCCGGTATGGCAGGTAGGCGCAGCGAGGCCGATTAATATGCAATAGCAAAAACAAATAATTGGCAATTTTTGGGGAAATATGACAAAGGCAAACAATAAAATAGAACAACAAACCCGCACATGCAAATGTATACAATAACTGCTGCTCGTACTTTGCTAATGGTAGCAAAAAACAATACAATGGGAAGAGAAAGAGATTATGCTCGTCAATATGAAATTGAAAAGCGGCTCTTCTTAACGGCTGATTAAATGACAGCGCAAATGAATGAAATCGAAAATATGATAAACGCAATATTTCATGGAAAGTTTTTCCGGTAGAATAAAATAAATTTAAAAAAAAAAAAATAAGTTCAAATTAAAAAAACATAAAATTAAATTAAAAAAATTAAATGAAATCAAATAAAAAAAATAAATAAGAAAATAAAATAAAATAAAATAAAATAAAATAAAATAAAATAAAATTAAAAAAAATAAAATAAAATAAAATAAAAAAAAAATAAAATAAAATAAAATGAAACAAAATAAAATAAAATAAAATAAAGTAAAATAAAATAAAATAAAATAAAATAAAATAAAATAAAATAAAATAAAATAAAATAAAATAAAATAAAATAAAATAAAATAAAATAAAAAAAAATAAAAAAAATAAAATAAAATAAAAAAAAAAATAAAATAAAATAAAATAAAATAAAATAAAATAAAATAAAATAAAATAAAATAAAATAAAATAAAATAAAATAAAATAAAATAAAACAAAATAAAATAAAATAAAATAAAATAAAATAAAATAAAATAAAATAAAATAAAATAAAATAAAATAAAATAAAATAAAATAAAATAAAATAAAATAAAATAAAATAAAATAAAATAAAATAAAATAAAATAAAATAAAATAAAATAAAATAAAATAAAATAAAATAAAATAAAATAAAATAAAATAAAATAAAATAAAATAAAATAAAATAAAATAAAATAAAATAAAATAAAATAAAATAAAATAAAATAAAATAAAATAAAATAAAATAAAATAAAATAAAATAAAATAAAATAAAATAAAATAAAATAAAGTAAAATAAAATAAAATAAAATAAAATAAAATAAAATAAAATAAAATAAAATAAAATAAAATAAAATAAAATAAAATAAAATAAAATAAAATAAAATAAAATAAAATAAAATAAAATAAAATAAAATAAAATAAAATAAAATAAAATAAAATAAAATAAAATAAAATGAAGTTAAATTAAATTAAATTTCATTAAATTTCATTAAATTAAATTAAATTTCATTAAATTGAATTAAATTAAATCAAGTTAAATTTACTTAAATTAAATTAAAAAAGTTTTAAAAATAAAAAGAGCACTAATATACAAACATCTAAAAAAAGTTGTTAGTAGCCAAGGAAAATGTTCGCCACCGAGACGACAACAAGACTACTTAAGGCACTTGACTAGCGCAATTTCTATGATGGAAACTTTACACCGTCAACAAAAACAGGCCATTTAATTCACTTCACTCTCACTTTTACTCCATTATTTGCGTTCGTGCTTTTGTTTATTGAAGTCATTGTATCTATTAACATAAACGAACTTTTGGTTTTTTGTGTGTTATTTGATACGTTGAGAAATATATGTAACAATGGTTTATTGAATACTTTGCCAAACACTTTAATTTTTGTGCTCAAATATTTCCTTAGTTTAAAAAACTTAATCTTAAAATGTGGGTTGCCCTCAGTTTTAAAGCAAAATTTAAGGAATTAAAAAAAATTTCAATAAAGTGAGTGTCTAACATTAACTCCTGTATTTAAAACCTAGCCAATCCAAGCCTATAAAGCAGGTGGCAACCCTAAAGCTCAATTTTGAACTTAAATTAATTTGAATGAATAGTATTCTAATTTGTATTCCAAATTTTTAAGACAATCAGAAAAAATCTCAAAGAGGGCAGTCACGAAAACCTAAAAATGTCGATGAGTTCACTGCCCTCTGACTCACTTTGTATTGTTCAACATCAACTTCGCTGAAAGCGTTCAACGCAACTAATGTCAGCTGGCGTGTATTCGCAAAATCATGCACCAAATTAAGCAATTCGAATGCATCAAATAACAAAACACCAACAAGAAAAACAAAAACAAATGACACAGAACTAGCAAGCTAAAACGGTAATGATGCTTTCGCAGCAAAATTGAGATATTGACCAAGTCGATGTGATTGCCAGGTGTTTGAGCGGGCGTGCATTTGAGTGAAAGCAACAACACAAACGCATAACGGGTATTAACAAATTGTATTTGTACTCGTACTCCAACAACAAACTGCAAGCAAGTGAGCGACAACAGACAGCACAGGTATCTATGTAAGTGTAGTGGTGCAACATGTAAGCGAAACTCATCGTTAAGCACCAAAATGTCAGACGTCACGTCGTGAAAGTGGCAAAGCTGTTAAAATAGATTGTTGAAATGTTGTGCTCGTATGTCAGCTGTGTCGGAGTGGATACTTGATTATGTTGGGTAGTGTTGAATTGTTGCGTGACTGCATATTTCGTTTTGCTTTGGAGCAATTTGTGGACACTACGCTCATGTTGCGTTACGTTCTATTTGTACAACTACAACAATGTAGCAGTTGATAGCTTGGTTTGGTGTTTCTTTACATGGCTGGGAGTAATGATGCATTGGAGGAATGAAAGAATGTGTGTTGGCTGATGGAGTTTGTAGCAGTGTCAAGCATTTTATTATCCATGTCTTTACAATTGTGGACACAATTACTATCATTTCACAAATGGGTTCAGTGTGATTAGGGACTGACCACTTAAAGGACATTACACAAGTTGGTTGTGTGCTTGAGATATGTATGTAAGGGTTTTTGTTGAGTTACATTTAAAAATGTGTACCTTTGAACTTTAAACGAGCTAATCTTGTATATTTGTATATCCGGGATTACCTCGGGAAGCGCTTGACCGAATTGGATGAATTTTGGCTGGAGATAGTATGCTTGATTCTAGAGACTATCAACGTGGGGGTTGCCACCTATCTCAATTTTATTAAATTATTAGCTGACCCGGCAGACGTTTTCCTGCCACAAATTTATTTCCCTGCACGTTTCTCTAACCCGATCCCTATATCTATTTTGATCCATATCCCTATCTCCTTGGTATAAGAGGAACCACGCCCTAGTTTTTTGGAGGTGGTAGGGCTCGATCTCATACAGCCTCTCACCAAATTTCAGTGGTCTAACCCGAATACTTCCAGAGATACGGACAATGAAAAATTCCATTTGTATGGGAGCTGCCACGCCCCCTTTATATATCAAAATATTTTTTAGCCTGTGACCATCCCTGGAAGATATGCAGTGCGTGTGTAAAATTTGGTTACGATCGGCTTATTCGTTTAGAAGCCAAGTTCGTCTATATGTACATAATTTGAATTTTATATATATAGAAGATATATATAGATAGATAGAAAGAGCAAGACATGCCAATATGGGTTGGGCGATATACCAACTAAAATATTTTGAACTAGGGTTGCCGCCCAGTTTGTATATTTTGGGGTCATTTTGGGATCATTTTTGGATTATTTTAGGATCATTTTGGGATAATTTTGGCATAAGTTAAAAGTAATTATGGGACCATTTTGGATTGATTTTGGGATCATATTTGGATTATTTTAGGATCATTTTTGTATCGTTTTGGGGTTATTTTTGAATAATTTTAGGGTAATTTTGGGACCATTTTGGAGTTATTTGGGAATCAGCTTGGGATCATATTTGGATTGTTTTAAGATCATTTTGGCATCGTTTTGGGGTTATTTTGGAATAATTTTGGGTTCAATTTTAGATAATTTTTGGACCATTTTAGGTTCGTTTTGTGATCATTTTGGGTCATTTTCGGATCGTTTTGGGATAATTTTAGGATCTTTTTAAATAAATTTGGGATTATTTGGGGTCATTTTGGGATCATTTTGGGATAATTTTAGGGTCATTTTGGGACCATTTTGGGGTCATTTTGGGATTATATTTGGATTGTTTTAGGATCATTTTGGCATTGTTTGGGTTTATTTTCGAATAATTTAGGGTTCAATTTCATTTTAGGGTCATTTTGGACCATTTTGGGGTAATTTTGGGATCATATTTGGATTGTTTTAGGATCATTTTGGCATCGTTTTGGGCTTATTTTCGGATCATTTTGGGATCATTTAGGGGTATTTTTTGGATAAATTTGGGATTATTTTGGGGATCATTTTTGAACAATTTTTGGTCATTTTGCGGCTATTTTGGGATAATTTTGGGATCAATTTGGCACAGTATGATTGTTTCTAAGGCTGGGTGTTGCCACTTGGGGCGGTGCACAGGGTTACCACTTAATTTTTTCTTAAATATTGAGCAAGTTAAGTTAATATGGGTGTCAAATCAAAGGTACTTTCAGCCACATGGCAACCATGATATCTTAAAAATTAGCGGGCACCTAGGGTTGCCACCTTACTGTATTTTATTGATTTCTTCGTATGTAGACCGATTTGAATGAAATTTGTTTGTGGATAGTATACTTCATTCTACGATTTTCTACTTAGATTTGCCACTTGAAGCGGTTTATAAAGTTGCCACCTATTGATATTTTTTCGGAAATCTATTTTGAAAAGTTTATGTTGGTAAGTAAGAATATTGGAAAAAATGGAGATAGGTAAGACTATTGGGCGAAATCGAAAGCCCGGAGCAAGCTCGGTCACCCAAATACTAAAGCTAAAACAAAATATAAAAAAAAAACACTATAAAATATAAGAACCACCCTAAAGTAGAGCACCATTCATTGTAAAGTTTAATCTGGCAGGCGATTTCTTTTTGTCGATTTGATGGCTTCGTTAAGATTTCCAGAGAAAATTCTTTGTTCAATGCTGAATGAAGCACAAGATCCGTCATCGACCGCCCTGGCGTATACGTAACATTTTAATATATTAATGAATAATGAGGGAGGTCTTATTTCAAGCCTTGGGACCGTTTATTAATATATTTCTAAATTTCAAAAAAATTCAAAAAATCGAGCTTTCCTTTGGTTTTATCGACGTTTAATCATCCTTTCTGATGATTAACTGAAGCTAACTAGTAACTAAAAGGTCTGAAATTATCCGATATGACTGAAGAGTAATGAAGTGACATCTTTACATTACATAATACTCACTTATAAGAATTTGTTGGTAAAGGCTATTCTCAGAATGCTGACACTCTATTTTTTCACTGTTAAATATAGAAAACCAAAACAGAAAAGCAATTACCCACATAACTTTTATCCACACAGCTTATTATAAACTCAAACGTAAATGCCTTCTGCCAACCAAAAAAATGCCTAGCTTCATCAATCGTCTTACAAATCAACTGCTCCACACAGACAAGTCAAAGCAACCGCACTCAACTTTCAGCTGTCACACCAACAAATTACTCAGAAAGAAGAAATACTCAATCAACCGCTGTCAGACAATTTTCGACATGCCTCAACCTCAACTTGGCCCAAACGAATCACAGAGGCAAAAGCATACTCAAAGACAACAGCAACAATTTGACAAATCAAATTAATTGTTAAGAAAACAACAACTTAATCAGCGCTCGGCGTGTATTGCGGCAAAGTCAAGGACCAATACATACACATGTCTGTACTTGGCTGTTGCTTCTATAGGGTACTTGAGTTTATTGAGCGACCTATTTTATAGTATGAGTGAGCGGGAAGCCGGATGTTTGTTTTATACCTACATATGTAAGAAGGAAAAGACAAGCCCCAAAATTATCCTGAAAATGATCTCAAATGACCTAAAAATGATCCCCAAATTATCCCAAAATGATATCGAAATTACCTTGAAATGATCCCAAAATTCCCAAAATTTACCCAAAATAATACTGAAATGACCGCAAAAAGACCCAAAAATGATCCCAAAAGGGTTCCAAAATGACCCCATAAAGACCCAAAAATATTCCAAAAATTTTTTCGGTTAAATTAATCCAAATTATCGCCAAAATTATCCCAAAATGAATCTAAAATAATCCAAATATGATCCCAAAGTCACTCCATATACTTGAAAATATTTTTGTTTGTATGACTTCAAAATTTTCCCAAAATTTAACCCAAAACGATCCCGAAATGACCGCAAAATGACCCAAAAACTATCCCAAAATGACCCATAAAGACCCAAAAATTGTCCTAACATTGAACCGAAAATGATGCCAAATTAGCCTCAAAATTGTGCCAAAATTACCCCTAAATGATCCCAAAATGAGAAGAATATGGTTCCAAAATGACCCCAAAATATACAAATACAATACTTTAAAATGGTAAACCTGGGCGGCAACCCTACTTAAAAATATTTTAGTTGGTATGTCACCAAAAATACCTTTCTTTTGATACCCATATTGGCATATCTCACTCCATAATTTACAAAAAAAATTAGATAGGTGGCAACCCTGTACATCGTCCTAAGTGGCAACACGCAAGTGGTTAGTCTTAGAAGCAAGCATTCTATCTCTATGTCAAATTTTATTCAAATCGGTCAAGCGATTTTCGAGATAGTACCTGATATAAAAATACACTGCGGTAAAGTGGCAACCCTAGGCGGCAGCTCTACTTGAAAATATTTTAGTTGGCATGTCGCCGAAAATACCTTACATTTGATACCCATATTGGCATATGTTGCACCATAATTTCAAAAAATTTAGATAGGTGGCAACCCTGTAAAGCGTTTTCTGTCTTAACATTAGAATATCTACTAGAATTTATTGTGACAAGCACTAAATATAATTTTCAAAATTGCTGTGCTAGGATGAATATCTAATAATAAATTCAAATATCTAAGAAATATGTTTTCATGGGAAGCCTAGCTCAGTTCAGATCATTCTCTTTACTGCAATAAAGCAATTCTCACAACAATTGTAGCAACAACACTCTAGTTAAGGCACTAGATCTCTTTGTAAATAAACAAACTCAGTCATAGACCCATCGACGCAGGCAAATAGAGTATTATACTTACCTACAAACATACACACGCGAATAACATATCTCCTACTACAATTGAATGCAACACTGCGTTCGCGTTTCCACTAAGTCGCACCACTAACAAATCGCAGCGTTGCATGGCAACCAAAGTGGGGGCGTGAGGTAGGTAGTAAGAGATTTGGTGTAAAACCGAATTCCTAGCAAAGTATGTACAGCGTGAGCGTAAAAGTGCTAATTGGATTTTTTGTATATATCTTTTTTCTACCCAAAAGTTGGAAAGTGTCACGGCGCGCTACACTTGGTTGAGGTGCAAATGTACTATAGTGAAATATGCAAACAAAGTCGTAGGCGTTGAGTTGAAATGTAAACACATGCAAAAGTAAACACACACACATCACGCACACACACACAGCCGCACAGCGTGAAATTAAGCGCAGATGTCAGTCAAAATAAAAAAAGTTAAGAAACGTTTGTTGCATCTCAAAACGGAAGCACTGCCATATGCATATCGCAGCTCACGAGTGTTGTGTGTGTGTGTGTGTGCGCTACAGTTGATCGACTGAAGTATAAACAAATTAAATCATTTTGTAGTTAAAATTGAGTCGAAGTTCCTTTACAACTTTCTTTTCGTGACAGCAAAAATTTGTTACAGCTGTTATGCGCATCGGTTTGGGTATGCATGAGTGTGTGTGATTATTAGAGTGCGCTGAAGTTGTTTGAAAAATTGGTAATGAGGTCCTTGTACTGATAAATTTTTTCAAACCACTTCCTTACTAAGGTGGCCCAAAACTAACTCTCACTAATATGGGTCATTCCATGTCAAATCCTCAAATGGTTGGAAACGACCGCTACCGATTTGAATGAATTTAAGTGGATAGTTTTATCATAAAACGAAGTTGTGCCAAAGGAACTGAAAATCAGTATTAAGGTTTACCATATCAATACCATTCTCGGAGATAAAATTGGGAGTTATCATAAAAGGGGGCGTGGCAATTCATACAAACTTCATTTTCGAAACTGAATATCTCTGTTTAGGTTCAAGTTAGAGACGTGATAGTTGGTATGAAGACATACGTCATTAAAACCATAGCCACAAGAAAATTAAAGCTATGGGGAAAGGGGGCGTGGTAAACTACGCAGATATGTGAGATATTGTAATGTAAAAATATAAAGCTTCTCAAGCCAGATATAATGGCATATGGAGACCTACCCACTCTAATATACAAACATAAAGAAATGATCGTAAATATTTTCGTTGCATTTCAGCTATTCGTTGAGTATATTTTTAAAACGATTGACGTGAAGTTGATGCATCGCCTGTATGCCGACAAATGTATGAATGTATGTGTTTCTGTGTACAGCTATAAACAAGTGTATGTGTGTGCTTGTATACTCGTAAGCGAATTGATGACTGACGATGCATAAGTTTTGTGAATAAATTGCTTGTCTGTTTGCTTGCAAGCCTGCATTTTAACTTTTGTTGTTGTTGCCATTTTCCTTGCTTGTTTGTTCACACCCACACTCACACAAAAGCAGGTGTTAATTCCACTTATGCAGCATTTTACGAAAGCTTTTTATACATTTTTAATTTGCTACATTTTCTTGTTTGTCTTTTTTTAACAAAAGTTTTTGTTTCTCAGCCCTCATTTGAGGAATGTTGGCAGTGGCATGGATGATGGCGCACTTTCATTGATGTGTTGTTGTTGTGCACCTGTGTTTTTTTTGTTAGTCTTTTTAAGTGATATAAAGTTTGTGTAAAGAATTTAAAAAAAATTACCGAAATTGAATAATGATAGAAGGTGCAGTAAGTAATGGACTCGGCAAGGAGCGGTGTGAAAAATTAAAGTTACTTTTTAAAACACATTGGTTTTTTTATTTTTATTAATTTTTTTTTTTTTTTCAATTTAATTTTTTTTTTTTTTTGTTTTTTTTTTTTTATTTTTTTTTTTTATTTTTTTTTATTTTATTTTTTTTAATTTTTTTTTTATTTTATTTTATTTTATTTTATTTTATTTTATTTTATCTTATTTTATTTTATTTTATTTTATTTTATTTTATTTTATTTTATTTTATTTTATTTTATTTTATTTTATTTTATTTTATTTTATTTTATTTTATTTTATTTTATTTTATTTTATTTTATTTTATTTTATTTTATTTTATTTTATTTTATTTTATTTTATTTTATTTTATTTTATTTTATTTTATTTTATTTTATTTTATTTTATTTTATTTTATTTTATTTTATTTTATTTTATTTTATTTTATTTTATTTTATTTTATTTTATTTTATTTTATTTTATTTTTTTTATTTTATTTGATTTTATTTTATTTTATTTTATTTTATTTTATTTTTATTTTTTTTTATTGTTATCATTTTATTCTATTTTATTATTTTTTTTTCATTTTATTTTTTTTATTGTATTTTATTTTATTTTATTTTATTTTTTTATTTTATTTTATTTTTATTTTTTTTTGTTTTCATTTTATTCTTTTTTATTTTTTTTTTTTTTTCATTTTATTTTTTTTTATTTTATTTTATTTTTTTATTTTATTTTATTTTATTTTTTTTTCATTTTATTTTTTTTTTTTATTGTATTTTATTTTATTTTTTTTTATTTTATTTTATTTTATTTTTTTATTTTAATTTAATTAATTTTTTTCTTTTTTTCATTTTTTTTTATATTTTTCTATTTTTTTACATTTTACTTCATTTTTTTATTTTTTTTTTATTTTTTTTTTTGTATTGTTTTTTATTCTATTTCATTTTATTTTATTTTATTTTATTTTGTTTTTTAATTTTTTTTTCGTATTTTTTTTATTTTTTTTTCCTTTTGCTGTTAATTTTTTTGGTTTATTTTATATTTATTGTTATTTTAATTTTTGTTCTTCATCTTTTTTTCTTTTATTTTTTCCTTTTTTATTTATTTTTCTTTTTTTTTTTTGTTCTAAATTTCCTTGCTTTGTTACAGGGAAACATCATACTGTTAAATTATTAGATATTTTTCAGTCATCATGACTTCTCAGGACATCGACCAAGAAATGCACATACATACATATACAGATCTTAATAGACACACATACGAAGCATATGTGAACTTTTTTCCAGTTAATGACATAGAACGAAAGCAGCTTTACACTTTATTATCTGGAAAATTTGGTGAATTGGAGATTGTACTTTTCGGAAGATCAAAGCAAATTGCACATTTCTATGACCATGTGTAGGTAAGTGTGTAGGAGTAAATGTAGACAGATGAAAATAATGGCCACAAAAACAAGTCAAATTTGGAATGTGGGAGCTACATTGTACCGAAAACTGCACAATAACTTACAGCAACAAAAAAATCTGTAAGCTGCAAAGACACAACAAAAATGTGAAAGAAACAGGAAACAGGAGAAAAGTTGAAGCAACAGGACATTATGCACAATCATTCGGTCATCAACCAAAGTATTAAAGCAACTCACACACTCACACTGGTAGTCCTCTTTGCGGCTCATAGACCTTTCAATTCACTCGAGTAACATTAGCGTAATTTTCACACTCAATTTTTACTATTTTGAGTTAACTACAAATTTTCCAACTGTAAATTGAAATGAATCTCTTTTTTGTGTAACGGTAACGTATGCTCGTTGGCTTGTTTGGTTTTGTATGTTTTCTTTTCATGCTTTTTCAACTTATTTAAAGTCTTCGGAGAATTGTTTATTGAGCTGATGAAAAAGGAACCTGTTGGTCTTTAGGAGAAAGCTTATTATCACATTTCATTTTCCATTAAAGCAGATTTGTTTTCAATTTTCTGGCAACGCACTGAAAAGGAAAGGGCGCATTTTTTCATTTATGTTCTCAAAGGATTTGTGACTGGGTTTTGTCATGAATTTTAACCAAAGGACTAGAGGATCCTTTACAAGGATATTGAAGAAACGTATTCATGAGAAAAGGACATTGGTATTTTAGAAGCTGGCGTAACAATATGTTTCTAGCTAAAATAATAATGTATATGAAACTTTGCCGTTATGTATATTGCAAATTTTATAGGTCATACATGGCGTATGAGTAACATTTAGTCATTCAAGTAAAAAAAGTTCAGATAAATTTTATTAATATGTTTTGGTTGATATTTCAGAAAGGGAGTGAAGGTATAGAAATAAAGCTTCAGTTTCAGTTGATACCCATATTGTAAAATCAATTTCTAGGGTATATCCTGTTCACATTTTGGTTTAACCTTAAATGTTGTTATATGAATTTTCAGGACTATTATTATATTACAACTTTTTAAAACACATCGAGCTTTTAGAAAGTTGAAGGATAATAGTTTTGAAGGACAGTACTTCCATGTCCCAAAAGGATAGTTTAAGTTCAGTTGCTTCGGTTAGACTGCATGCGAACCAAATAAATGTGCCAAAAGTGTTGTTGAGCGCCTAAAAGTATGCTTTGCCCTTTTTGCAATTTTTCTTGTTTTGTTTATAACAACATTCCGCATGAGCTCCCTAAAATGTGTGAATTACACATATCCTCGCATAAAAATAACAGCAGCTACAACAACTCAAAAGCAACGCAGAAGAACCAACTGTCGTGAAATTTGTAAAACGTAACCACAACGTGTTTAGAAGCATACTTTCAGGCGTGCCGTTTAGGTACTTACAACATACTCCTCGCGCTATCTAATGCACACAAAGCGGGTAATTTCATTATGTTTTTTATTTGTCGTTGTATGCTTTGTGGTTGTTTTATTGCTTGTTTGTTTGTTTTGTGTAATTCAATTTACAAAAAGTGTTCTTTTCCTTTGAGATGCCTGTCAAAAGTATATTTCGCTCATAATAACGGCAATGATACTTTTGTGTTTCTTGTCTGAATCAGATAAATTTCATGAAACGGAGATCGGCTATGTTTAAGAGAGTTTGAAACTTCTTCTGAATTGGAGTTGAGACAAGTGATGCGAGAAGTTTGGAAACGCGAGAAGTTTGGAAAATTTTATATTTTTTTTAGTTTATTTCATTTAATTAAATTTTTTTTTTCTGTTACTTGATGTAGTTTTTTCTTATTTTTTATTTTTTTATTTTTATTATTTTTTTTATTTTTTTTTTTTTATTTTTTTTTATTTTTTTTTTTTTGTTTTTTGTTTTTTTTTTTTTTCTTTTTTTTCCTATACAATAAAAATCTCAAATGGATGATTTGTTCGCAAAAATTTAAACTGTTTGTGCAAGTTGCAATTTTCTCTCAGTCGCATAATGATTTAATTTGTAAAATTCTAAAATTCTAATGAAAAATGCTTCAACATTTGGAACTTGAAACCGCACAAAATGAAATAGTTGAAGCGCTTCCGCGAATTGTCACATATTTTTTCGTCACACCTTGTGAAAAATATTTTAAATTTTACAAGTGTCATCAATTTTCTTAAGTTTTTTCAAGCGCAAATATAACACCATTCGTCGTTCAAGGTCACTTACATAAGTGATTGTAGTGGCAAAAACAACGCTTTTGTTGGCCATGAAATATTTTTGTAAATTGCTATCGATTGCCTTTGGCTACATACATACACTCACATTGAAACACTCTCCCATACAAAGATATAAATTTATAAATACACTTAAAAACAAACAAATTGACTCTGATATATGTTTTTAAATTATTTATTTTTCATTAAAGGAATTACAATATCGTCGTGCGCCATTTATCGACAATATTGGCCAAGCATTGCACTTGAATTTATTTTGGAATTTTTTCCTCTCGTTTCGCTCATGGTTTCAGTGTTTTTTGTGGCGCTGTGACAGTTTGCAATTTATGTAGCCTACTTTATGGCGTCATTGGCGCGCAATTTTGTTAAGGTGAAAATTGTAAGAAAGCAGTAAAAGTGATTGCCGAATTGTAAGTAAATCTAAATGTGGAAAATAGATAATATAATAGATAATGAATGGATGATAAATATTTTTAAAGGTTGTAACGATAACCACTTGTATTATGAAGGTAAAGGTAAAGGTAAAGGTAAAGGTAAAGGTAAAGGTAAAGGTAAAGGTAAAGGTAAAGGTAAAGGTAAAGGTAAAGGTAAAGGTAAAGGTAAAGGTAAAGGTAAAGGTAAAGGTAAAGGTAAAGGTAAAGGTAAAGGTAAAGGTAAAGGTAAAGGTAAAGGTAAAGGTAAAGGTAAAGGTAAAGGTAAAGGTAAAGGTAAAGGTAAAGGTAAAGGTAAAGGTAAAGGTAAAGGTAAAGGTAAAGGTAAAGGTAAAGGTAAAGGTAAAGGTAAAGGTAAAGGTAAAGGTAAAGGTAAAGGTAAAGGTAAAGGTAAAGGTAAAGGTAAAGGTAAAGGTAAAGGTAAAGGTAAAGGTAAAGGTAAAGGTAAAGGTAAAGGTAAAGGTAAAGGTAAAGGTAAAGGTAAAGGTAAAGGTAAAGGTAAAGGTAAAGGTAAAGGTAAAGGTAAAGGTGAAGAAAAGCGGAGAAGGGGCATTAAAGGACACGGGAAGGGGAAGTGGAAGTGAAAAAGGAAAGTAAGTTTCAGACTGCCTTTGGTAGGCTAGATATATCGGAATTATTCTTGATAGGAAGCTGTCTTAAAAACCTGATGCAGAAAATCGGGCTACAGCTCCGAATCATGGACACTGTCAAGAGAAAATGGGATGCCCCTTGAAGTATTTGAGAAAAAAGTTCTCCCGAAGATGTATGGTCCTTCTCGTGATACCAACGGCGAGTATCGAAGAAAATTAACGATGAGCTGTTAGAGCTTTACCCAGACCTGACCATAGTTCAGCGAATTAAAGTCCGAAGGCTCCGCTGGCTGGGTCATGTTATGCGAATGGAATGGAGCTCCAGGACAGAATGTTTTCCTATCGGCTTCCTTTGGCTTAATGAAATTGGTGTGAAAATGTCATCCAAGCTCACAAGAATAACTTAAGTTTAAGCCTTTCTGTTCAAATTTATAGTTTCCTACTGAAATATGGCCCACAGTTGCGTCTGACATACAGCCAATTAAATTGTATAAACTCTCCGCCACATTTGCACCTTCCTACGCAAATACCTCAAAAACACATACACACACTCACACCACACACATACACATGCAAACGCACGCCATTCACGCAATCCGTTATAACTGCTAATTTCGCATGAATTTATGCATCTACTCAACGATTTACAATGCCCGTTCAATATCCGTCTACCATAAACATACGAGAATTTACTGACCCACCAACCAATCGTCCAATCGGCCGTCGACCGACCAAAGGATACACCAGATTATAGAATGCGCGCTCAATACGAAAATGACCAAAAATCAAAATGCAAAAGCGCAGCCAAATTGTATGGCACACTGAAGCGTGATTTATGGAATGCAGGAAGTAATGAAAGCTTCGCACAAAAAAAGGTAAATGGCAACAAAAAGTTTCAGCAGCATAATCGTTCGATGCCGGTAACGGGCAGTCCAGTCCAGTCGATATTAATGGCCGGATAGTGAGCGGACAACATTAAGATAATCCATCGTTGTGATGTCACAAAGGCTGGGACAGGACAGGCGAGGACATTGAATGGACATACGGTCAGTGGCTCTTTTTAAGATTACCTTAATGCATATTTACATGCTGGTCAATGTGTGTGTTCTCATTTAAATATATATGTATGTATGTATGTATATTGGGCTTTTTGTGCATTCACCTTTTTTATTGAAATAACTTTTTCGTTGGCAATGACTTAACTGCGCTCAAAGAAAGACATTCCTGTCGAATATTTATTACTCTTAAAAAGTGTTTGCAAAATATATGACTTTAAATATATAAGTATGTGTGTATGTTGTATACACGAATAAGCTCGAAAGTCGAAATCAATTATTTTGCATCATAGAAAATATATCAGGAATTTTTCTTTTTGCTTAAAGGGATTGAAATCTTTGGGAAGCAAAGCAAATCAGTAGTAAAGGGGAAAGGGCAGTCCTTTGGAAGATAAGTATGGTGTAATTTCATCCATATATTTCAAGTTGGCATTGTATTTTATTTTATTCCATTTTGTTTAATTTTTTTTTTTTCTATTATTTTTTTTTTTTTTACTTTTTACTTTTTTAGTATTTTTGTTTTTTTACTATTATGATTTTTTTCATTATTTTTTTCTCTCCTTAAATAAATTAAATTAATTTAGTTTCATTTTATTTTATTTCTTTTTTTAATTTTTGTTTTTTATTTTTATTTTTTTATTTTTTCATCTTATTTTTATTCTTTTGTTTTATTTTTTTTTCATCTTATTTTTTTCTTGCTTTATATTTTTTAACTTTATGTTTTTTATTCTTTTTCATTCAATTCAATTTAATTTCCTCTTATTTTATTTTATTTTGTTATTTTTATTTTATTTTATGATGTTTTTTTAATTAAAATTAGTTCAATTTATTTATTAATTTTTCATTTAATTTTATGTTTTTATTTTTTTATCTTATTTTTTTCTTTTTTATTTTATGTTTTATATATATTTTTTTATTTGATCTTTTTTTTTTTTTTGTTAGTTCAATTTTGTTTTGTTTTGTTTTCTTTTTTATTTAATTTAATTTTTTTATTTTTTATTTTGTTTTATTTTATTTTATATAATTTTATTTTATTGTATTTTTTTGTTTGTTTATTTTTCTGATTATAATATTTAATTTAATTTAATTTGTTTTTATCTTTTTTTATATTATTTTATTTTATTTTATTTTATTTTATTTGATTTGATTTGATTTGATTTGATTTGATTTGATTTGATTTGATTTGATTTGATTTGATTTGAATTGATTTGATTTGATTTTATTTTATTTTATTTTATTTTATTTTATTTTATTTTATTTTATTTCATTTTATTTTATTTTATTTAGCAACTCCCCGTAGAAAGGGAAAGACGTGTCAAAAAATTTCACCCTGAGGACGGTTATCGTGTATAACCGAAATATATTGGAAAAATAATTTAAAACATCCGTGTTTTAATTTACAATAATAAGACCTCTAGCCGGCAAATAAAAAACATATGAAGTAGAAAGATCGCCAAAACTAATATTTATTTTATTTTATTTAATTTTTTTTTTTGTTTTTTTGTTTCTTGTTTTATTTTTTTTTTTTCTTGTTTTTTTTTATTTTTTTTTTTCGTTTTTTATTTTATTTTTTGTTATTTTATTTTTATTTTTTTTTATCTTTTTATTTTATGTTACTTTATTTTTTTTTTCTTATTTTAATTATATATTATTTTGTTTAAATTTTAATTTTTTTTTTTTTACTTTTAATTTCTTAATTTCTTTTTTTTTATGTTAGCTAATTTTATTTGTTCTATTTTATTTTGTTTTGTTTTACCATCCAAAACGCTCTTCATAAAATGTCTTAAAATTTACATTGGTATAAATGTTAATTTAATGGCCTAAAATAGCTTCATTCAAAATATGCAACGTATTTTATTTGTGGTCCCCTTCTAACTCAGTCCTGTAAATTTAAAGCAAACAACTTTATAGGTGCTTGAACAGCATATGACTAGGTTAACAGATGCATAATTAAGTAAACAAATTTATATAATAAATAATAAATTAAATGCAGACCAATAATAATAGCCAAAGATTTGAAAACTTATACATTTTAGGCCGAGTTTCTTATATTACTTTAAGTCAATTTTTCAAGCTCATGGGTGACATACAATTTTATTAGATTTTTCTGGCTATCGAACCCGTAACCTCTGTGATGCTACTTTTGCTCTTGCAAGCATTCATTACCTTTCGTCTATAGGTTTTGTTTGTATTTACATATATTTCATGGTAAATTAGTATACAAGCATATATTTATTTGTACCGAGATCATATTTTGATAACAAACGCAAGTCGAGTGTAAAATGTAAATGACAACAACACGGAAATACATACAATTTATAAGCGCAAATATTTGTAGACATACATACATACATAGATGAATGCATATAAGGCTTGGATAGTTTTTGAACCAATGAACTAAGTCCTTTAATTGAACTAGTTCGAAAATTCATTTAGTAAAGTGAACTAATCATTTTAGTGGCAACTTTCCAAACCAAAATTAAAGTGTATTATTTTAAAGCATGTGGCAACTCACTTCGTTGTCATACATCGAAACAGCTGATCGAATTTTACGGTAATCTTGTAAAAGTTTTGAAATTAAACTATCAAAAGTGATCTTGTGTGTTTTTAGAAATGATTACCTATTTCTTTCAGATGCCGAAGCAATGTCTCGTATTGCATTAAGGAAGAAAGTGGTGATGCAGAGAAAATGAAATGCAAATCTCATTCCAGGCGGCTCACTTGGCAAGTTTTAAATGGCATACAACTAAATACAATGCTAGGATTGTGGAAGCTTACTATATGACTATGAGTCTAAATAACTAGTTCAATGGATTGAACGAACTAGAAGTGAACTAATCCCTTAACTAAGCCCGAACTCTTATTTATACATATAGGTTGGTACCTTAAAATGTAGCCAAGCGTGTATACAGCTAACAAAAGGGCTATGCCTTCCAAGCTCATACATACACAATGCAAATAGATAGAAGCAATAACATGCTTGTGCGCCCAAAATTATGCTGACTTGCTGTAAATTATGCAAACATTTCATAGGACAGATATCGAAGGAGTAAGAGGCGGAAGAGCAAAATTCATACATTATTTCAAAATGTTGCCAAAGGGCTTACATGGGTGGATATGTGATGATGAGACAGCATGAAGAAATTCATATAAACCAAAAGATTGCACGGGGGGTTTTGTGTGACAAATTGCCTCAAAAACGGATTTTCCCTAAATTTTTACAGTTTATTCTTGGGATAAATTCTCTCGACACAGGCTATATTTTTCCCGCTAGATGGCGCTGCGGTAGCTATGCTTTCCAAACTCGTATTCATGAATCATGATTCAATTTCTTTTTTTCGTTTTTACCACGTATTGAGAGCCCCAAGTGAGATCAAGTAACCCCCAGCTGCTTTTTCCATCTCAATGGGCCCTCCCTGCAGCATTTAAATCATTTGTTTGACCCCTCTACAAAATGAGCTTGCAACTGCCAACCACATCCATATTTCACGCTGATCACACCTACGAAGCGCATAGCAATAACCTGCTTTGGTTAAACTCGTCTCCACGTCACTGGGCGCAAGTGTGAAATCTTGTGTTTATCCAACAGGAATTTGTTTATTTGCTTCATACTTGCTTTGGTAGACAAACATCGAAAAGCACCTCGCCTGGTATTGCCTTTGGACCATCGCCTTGTGTTAATTGATTTTCTATGAACTGCACCGTCGCACTTTTGCTAGCCAACACTCGAAGCGAAACTTATGCACTTAAGTGGTAGCTTCGATCTCCTTGTCGTGTTGTTAATAGTGTGGAAGCTGGTAGCAAACCCATTGGCTTCATTAATTTGAGAATATGTTTGTGAATGTATGTTTGCACGAAGATTTATTTGTATGATTCTTGTTCGAGATGCACTTGGACAATGCGGTATATTATTATTCTTGTAGATTAAATTAAGCCGATTTGAGTGTTGGAACGTGACATAGGATTTGTTATCATTAGAAGCGCACATACTTTCTTGAGGCCAGCAAACCATATGCAGAGCATCGAAAACAGGAGCTGTAGGGTATTTAGAAGGTGGCGCAAATTGTGAGGATGAGAGCTGTAATCACTTCTCTGCTGCCGAGATTAGGCTGCGATATACTTAACCTACGCTAGACGGAATCTTTCATGCGATATAGCGGTTTGCTGTATCGCCTCTCTTGCGGATTGGAAATAGCATATTTCAGTTCCTACATAATTGTTGAGTTCGTCCGATCATAGTCTGCATAAGAGGTCATGTTGTTGTTGTTGTAGCGAGGTGTAGCCCTGCCTAAATGTCAGACAGGGTCACCCCGAGTGTATTGCTCTTGGCCGGGTCATAATAAGAAAACGGCCCGGGTCGTTTCGGCACGATGGGTGCAGCACAAATACTGGTACCGTTCTCGTAGAGCCGGCAATACAACAAACTAGCCGTGTAGGCCATGTAGGTCATTTAGCGTTACCCAGGGTGCACCAACTGGGAGGCGACCTACTTATACACCCCATAAGAGGTCATGCTTTTGATCAGCTCTTCGCTTCCGTGTTTGAACAGCACGTTAATCAGAGAGATGGCAGATGTTAACTGCGGAAGCTAAATATTGGACAGACAGACTAAAGATTTCTTCCTTGTCCACCATGCAACACGACAATCGGCCAAGATACTGAACGATCGTACTTGGCGGTGTCGTATCTTTCCCGCCACGACTTTGCTTGTCTTCCTTTATCGTATTACTGGAGCAGTCAGCGCATGGTCCGATCACATTAAACAGCCTTTGCCTTAGCGTGGACATCAACCATCAGGCAATAGGTACCTTGTCTTTCCAGGTACTTTGTCAATTTTTAGTTAATTTTGAAACACAATAAAATTTCCAACTGTCAATTCGCGGGTTCCAAAACTTATTAGAACCACACTCATTTTAATTTCATATCACATACGTACCTTTCTTCTTCACCTTCCCCCGTAACTACTTGCAAATAAATCACTTTTTTTGTTGTTGATTTTTGTGTTAAAAAAAAACGAAAATAAATCAATTTAACTTTTGTAGTGAATTTTAGACAAATTTCAAGAAGCGCTTGATTAAATTACCCTACAAATTTCAGGTTAAAATCGCAGAACGTTTTATAGCCAAGGAAGAAAAGAGATAGAAGCAATTGCATATCAGCAAGTAACGGTAAATATTGTTGCATGAAATGTCAAGTCTACGCTACGCAGCCAAAATGCTGTTTCGGCAGCAGCAAATCGCCGCAAACTTTGCGCGCGCGATTTCTACTTCCGCGCCAAAATCAAACTTCGGCAATCACGAAGTGACAACAATCAACGAATCAGCTATGCGTATTGATGCAACGCAATTATTGGGCGAGACCAATGAAGAGGGCTCCGACAAAAGTTCGAATAAAAGTGATGATAAGAAGGCCAATGTGCCAAAACCAGCCAGCAAACATGAGATGCCTGCCATGACGATTGTGGACATAAACAGCGGCAATAGGAGTATGGACTTTGAAGACCGCATGCACCATATGGATATTGTAGAGCATTTAAATAATACAAAGCTTCACAGGTCCGTAGAACCGATGATGCCACTGATAAGAGATTTGCCCACGGTTGTTGACATTGATGGATTCAACGATGATGTGAAATACGAAGATGAGCACGAGGTGGATGTGTTGCCTGAAGTAGCACCTAGCGTTGCCCCCACTTCAGAAACCGTAGAGTCAAATGAGTTAGGTGGTAGCGCCAATACGGTACCTTTTACAGATGGCGCTCAACAAGCACCAGATAGACCGCAACGGACGAGTGGAGATGGGACTGTGAAGGCAGCTGGAGCTGCAGCTGAACGTGTTGCATCACAAATTAAGGAAAATATTTGCATCGCGCCAGTTGATATCGACGCGTTTCTCACGGAGGACGAGGATAGGGTACAAGGCACCGTTGATATCAATGCGTTTGGTGACGCTGATGAGGAGGAGGAGGATCTTCTGACATTGCCGCCGATACCAGCGGTACGCAATAACGTTTTCGAATTTAAGGGTATCAAGGTGATGCTGCCAAAGCGTATGCTGCGTGATGAAACCTATCGCTATTGCTTGGAGCCAACTGACAAGGATATGCCGGATGACATGCATGTTTGCGTGTTTGAGAAGTAAAATTTGTGCAAGGATTTTATTGAGCTTCTTTTATAAAACTTTCTAAAAATTGTAGTATGTCTTGTGATTGATCAACACTTTGTAACATTAGATGTTAAATAACTTTTTGAAGGTCCTTCTTCTTATTGGCTGAGTAGTTACAAAAACACTCCACTCAGCCATCGATGTGTGATACACTTAAAAGAGTATGTATGTAATATCATGGTACTTGGTAGCTACATTCGATAATCTTAATACTAAACACAAAGCTTTTTAGCTGTTGACTTTGCCTTACTCGTGCCATCAGCCTTTTTACGCTTTTCCTTTCCTTTCTCATCGCCAGCTTTCGCTGGACTCTTGCCCTGCTTCACTTCACGATTTACTCTATAAGCCTCCGTCATGCGTTTGATATTTTCCTTATGCACGATCTCATGTTGAACAATGCGATGTGGATAATCTACGCCCAACACACAGCCGTACTCACGTTGCGCCGCCACCGAAGCTTTCCATGGCTCATAGATGCAACCTGCAGGATACTTGGCAAGCTCTGGCACATACTTTCTTATATAAGCGCCTGTCGCATCCGTTTTCTTGCCAAAAGCGACCGGACTATAGACACGAAAATATTGATGAAAGAATGCTGAAGCGGAGAGCCACATCCAATTGCCTGCATTTAGCGCCCAATCCTGATCCAGCAACAGTTCTTCAAATACTTTTTGTCCCTCCTCCCAAGAGATCCATAAATCGCCACGTGTTAAAAAGCAGGCGACAGCATGACGCGCCAAATGATGAATCCAACCTTCCTGCCGCAATTGACGCATTATAGCGTCAATGAAGGGATAACCCGTGCGGCCATGCGCCCAAGCAGCTAAATGTTCGTTATTAGTTTCCCATGGAATTTGCATGCAAAATTTATTACCCAGCATACGATCGAAGTTCGGTTCCGAGACAGCGGCTGTGTAGTAGAATTCGCGCCACATTAGTTGACCCATTAGTGAGACGGGTGGTTTGGAATGCTTTGGATGCTTTTTGAGAACACGCGTTAAACGTTGATGGAACAAACGTGAGCTAAGACAACCAAATTTCAGGTAAGGGCTGAGTACTGTGGTGCTGGGTTCCAGCGAATTTGGTGAAGTATTTGGTTTCTCAAAAGCGGCCACCCACGACTCATTGCTGAGAGAGGCATCCATGCGGCGCAAGCCTTCAGTTTCACCTGAAAAATTTTTAAGTACAAAATCTTTCTTCGAAAACGAAAAAGATGCTTTACTTACCTCCTGGAAACTTGATTGCTCCAAAGTCGTGCGCTTCCTTTAGAAGCTCTTCCAGTTTTGGACATGCATAACAATTCTTATCTTTCTTCTCCAGTGTATCCTTAGGTGGCTTGAGCTCGTTACTCAACTTCTCCGGCTTCTCAACAGGCACTGGTACCTTCATATTCTCTACAATACCCAAAAACTTTTGGTAAGTCAAAGGCGCAACACCGCCATTACGTTTCAATACCAGCTCGGGATTATAAATTGTGTGTGAGGCGAATGTGTCGACAGTCACTTCTGCCTCCAGCGCCAATTGCTACACCTGTTCATCGCGTTTCATGCCATACGGCTCAATATCTGGCTCGAAGGTCAACAAGCTGACACGCCACTCTTTGAAGATGCGCGCAAAAACTGTCGACGGTGTGCCCCGCACTACATAGAGTTGAGAGTTCAGTTGGCGTAGATTGTTATCCAAGTCCTCGAGCGTTTGCTGCAGGAAACGCCAGCGATTCGGTCCCACGCGTAGCCACTTTACCAAGTCCGAATCGAGTATGAAAATTGGTCGTACGCAGTACTGCGAAGGCGAACTCAAAGCTTTATTGAACACAGCTGCTAGCGCTGGATTATCGTGCAAACGTAGACCTTTGCGAAACCAATGGACGAGTGTTGTTTTTGCCTCCATTATTTTAAATTTCAATTGAAATAAATAAATAAACAAATATGCACTGGGATGCAGTTGTGAAATTACCGCAGCTGTTTCGAAGTTGCCAGATTAATTGATGAGCTTGACAGTTGCGCAAGCATGATCTCCACTTGCTTGAATTTCGAGTATGCCATACGAAGTAGGTCATCGCTGAGGGCGCAGCGTGTACAAAGATTTTATGGAAAAAATAAGGGTGAGTGAATAAAAAAAATTTAAAAATTAGTGAAATAAAATAAAACCAAATTGGCCAGCCAATTCTGACATCAAAAAAAGAAGTATGAGAATTGATAAAGCCAGGAATAGATGTGCAGTAACCCCGCGCAGCAAAAATTTAAACACCCTAGTTTGTACTACGGCGAACATCACCCTGCGGGTTAGGGGTTTAGAATATGCCCGAAGTAGGCATACCGGTCATAAGAGGCGACTAAGGCAGTCCGCAGACGAGGCGCACCGTCATAGACGCGTACTCGTCATTTCACTGAGCACGAATTTACCTGCGTCTCATGGGTCAGTTACATAAAGCTTTATTTTGACTTTACCTCAAACTTTGACTTTGACAGAAAAGTTCAGTATACGTATTTGAACGAAGCATGGCAAATTGGAGACCTCAAAGTTGAAGCAAGGCAAAAATTTGGCAAACTCTCAAATTTTGCTTGCTTTGCTTCCTTTGACAATCAGATGTTGATGACTTTGCTTTAATTAGAGAATAAAAAGTTGGAGGAAATAATAATGAATTCATGTTTTCTCTATTAAATTAATATATTAACCAAAACTCTCCGAATACAAAGAAATAAATAACGAAAAGAAATGTATAAAAGAAAAGCGTCAAAGCGTTCGTTGTAGCATACCTCTGAAGTTGGACGCAACGTTTTGAGGTAGCAAATGTCAGGCGAGGTTAACAAAGCTTTATGTATTCGACCCTTCAAGGTCTGCACACGACGCTGCAGAAAAAAAGCACAAAAAGAACTGTCAAAATTGCAATTCTAATTAATTAATACACTTTCCGCACATTATTAACACATATTTCTTCCGATTGTTCAAATTTTCTATTTTTTCCTTCAAAAGAAACAATTACAGCCTCATAACCAAAACGAACGATATTTGGTCTTGTCGTTTCGTCTAGCAGTCACATTCTAGGTAGAATCCGAAACTTTTATGTCAACCAGCCAAAAAAAATGTTCCCAGAATTTTGAAATACAAGAAAAATTTAAAAAAAAACTTGACTGATTCTTATAAGCTCTTGCATAAATTACATACGGCAGCACTTAAATTTTAAGAATAATTTCGAAATCTAATTAGAATGTAACTGCTAGACGAAACGTCAAGTCCAACTATCGTTCGTTTTGGTTATCGTTCGCCAAAGAGAATGAGGCTGTTAATTTTATTTGAAAAAAGAAAGCACAGCCACGACACACAAAAATCGAAATTGAAAAATGTAAACAAATGCTTCTTCTTCCTCTTTTCTAAGCGTACGACGCAGCTTGAAGCTTTCATGCTTTGCCAGTTTCGTCCAGCTGTCGATTTGTGTGCAGCTCTTGATGCAAATACATATATGTGTTCAGCAACAAAGCGTACAAAAATCGAAAGTAGCATCTAATACGCGTCTATGACGATTCGCTCCGTGTGCGGCCACGCTAATATGCGGATAGATAATGACGTGGGTCTGGTACGATATGTCGAAAAAAAAGAAGTCGAAACTAAAAATGTCGAAAAAAAATTTGCCGAAAACACAAAAGGTCGAAAAAAAAATGTCTCGAAAAAAAATGTCGAATGAAAAAATGTCGAAAAAAAATATATAAGATGTAGAAACAATGTAATGAATGATGTGTTAAATTCGCGCGAATTTTACACATCATTCATTACATTGTTTCTACATCTTATATATTTTTTTTTCGACATTTTTTCATTCGACATTTTTTTTCGAGATGTAGAAACAATGTAATGAATGATGTGTTAAATTCGCGCGAATTTTACACATCATTCATTACATTGTTTCTACATCTCGAAAAAAAATGTCGAATGAAAAAATGTCGAAAAAAAAATATATAAGATGTAGAAACAATGTAATGAATGATGTGTAAAATTCGCGCGAATTTAACACATCATTCATTACATTGTTTCTACATCTTATATATTTTTTTTCGACATTTTTTCATTCGACATTTTTTTTCGAGACATTTTTTTTTCGACCTTTTGTGTTTTCGGCAACATCTTATATATTAATGTTGAGTATTATTTTTCTAGTGTTTTGCAATAGCTCTTGCAAGCAAATATAAAACCTGACGGTAAAGTTACAAACACAAACTCTTAAGCTCTTCTCAATATAATTAACAACAACCTCTCAGAACCGAATCTCCGGTTTAAATATGTCAGAAAAATTTCGATTTTTGGCGACTTTTATAGTCACGTAAATATTTGATGTATCGATACATCGATGTTTCTATAAAAATTGTGAAGTTTTGAACGGTTAAACGTTTTCTCGGTTTCTCACTTGTCCAAAAACAAAAGTAAATTGGACCAACATCTTTTCCTTGTTCAAAAATGTGCTCGTAATTAGAAAAATATACACATATTAGAAAACTAACCAAGTCGAAGCATCGATGTACATATATAGTGAAACAAACGTACATAGACTTCGCATCAAAGACACATCGATTTATTTTTGCCATTGGTGACTCCAGCATAGTTTAGCTCAGTAAGATAACGGTAACTTTCTGGAAATGATCATTACCAAATGATTAGTGTTATGCTTTTAATAAGTACAAATCATAAGTCATTCTCAATCTTAATTTTTACATGTGCAGTTTGTAGCCCGAAAATGTCTGAGAATATTTCTGTTGTTACCTCTAACAAGGGAAAATTTGAATAGGCTTTGTATTGGAAAATGGTTGAAAAGTTCTTGGTAAGAGGTAAGGAAGTGATAAATAATTGTATACTGTTATAAAATACGTTGTTAAACTCAAATATCCGAAATTTTACATTAAGCATCCAAATTTCGACCTTTTTCGGTCATTTGGCCTTTTTTCGACATTTTTTTTTCGGTCAAAAATCTCTTCGGTATTTTAAAATTTTTTTAAACTCGGTCTGGGAAATTCGACATTTTTTTTTCGACATATCGTACGGGACCCGGCCAACTTTAAAGCGGGCTACCCACCTGCCAAGAAATGCCTCAAGAAAAAAACGAGCATATATTTCTTATGCCTGGTCAAGAAAATTTGACGTTTACGGCATTTTTCATTTTATTGCAGATTACTATTATAAAAATGTATAAAACATGTGCAGCGAAGTATATACTCATCTTTGCCGTGAATCTGCACGTTTACCTCAAGAAATATATACGAGCATATTTATTTGGTGAGGTAAAGTGGCGTTGCCAACCATCGAAAATTGTAGTATTTTTTCTTATGAGCTGAGTATTTGCTCAAGAAAATTTGACGTGTGAAAACAGTTCTTGATCATTTCTTGAGCGTTTTTTTATATGGAGTTTGACATTTCTTGGCAGGTGAGCAGCCCGCTTATTACAGTTCAGTAGAGTTAAAAAGAATTTTGACATTTGTTGAGGCAAAGCAAGCATCACCTTAAAATGCAATTGACGCTTTCTAAAATCCAATTAACAATTCTAAAATCTAATTAACGCTTCCTGAAATCCAACTTGAAATGGTGTAAAATGAAATTGACAGTTCTAAAATCCAATTGACGCTTTCTAAAATCCCATTAACAATTCTAAAATCTAATTAACGCTTTCTGAAATCCAATTTGAAATGGTGTAGTCTTTTTTAAGAAAATGGGATAATTTTACCAAGAAAGACAGAAGCCTTCTTGAACTTTCCTGTAATCACAGTAATGCATTTTCTTTCGGTGACTTTTTGTCCTGGTAGAAGAATCTTGCAGGGAAGGTCAAGCCAAATGCAAATTTGCCAGTGTAAACGGTATCGAAGTGGTCCATTTGAATTCGCCATTTGGGTGCAATGTAAATGTACTATCACAGAAATTGGTATCAAAAATTATACAATTGTATCAAAACGGCAACGCTGAATGCGAAACGTCATTCGCAATTTTTGACGTTCATTTGACATTAATTTTTTTCCAATTGTTTTTTTTTACGAGCAGTTTGTTCTTGTTCTCGCAGCTCATATTTCACACGATAAAACAACTAAAATTTGGCCGCTTGGTAATTTAATATTTGTGTGTAAAATAAATCGTTTTTGTGGAAAATCATTGCATTTATATTTGTGCGAAAAGAGCTCAATATGAGCACGTCGGAAATGGCTAAAAGTGGGCAGTGAAAGTGCTGGGCGAGAGCGCCAAATGTTAAGAGGGAAATATTGCATCCCCAAATGAAAATACAAGTTGAAAAGCGTTTGCAATTAATCCAAAGACATGTTTTAGCGAATTGAATTCAAATTTGCAATATTATTTGATAGAATAACTAAAGTGCATATTTGTGTGTGAGTGTTTGCCTGAGCGCGTGTGAAATATGCGCAATAATTTGCAAATTGCTTATCTGAGCTTGCTATCGGTGACGTGTATTTCGAGGTAAGCCAAAATAACGCCGCTAAACATTGTTTTTACATGTTAAATGCTCCATGTTCCCTTGTGTTGATTAATAAATTTTTCATCTTTCATTTGCAGTTTTTTTCTTTTCTGTGTGGTCTTCACAGAAAATACCAAATATGTAGCTGCAGCTGCTGCTAATGTGGAAGCCAATGCAGCTGCCGTAGATCAAGCAGCTGAACCGCACACAACAATAGCTGCTGCTGCTGAAGCTACTGCAACACCAACAACGTTAGCGCATGACGAAGTTTTGCCAAATTACAAAAAAGTGAAAGAAATTCTAAATGATGAAGTCGATGAAACATTGCCGGCAGGGCCAGAAATAGCTGTTCCAGTTGATATTAATAAGCTGGATAAAGTGTTTGGCGCTGCTGACGAGGTAGCTGCGCAAGAGGAAGCTTTACAATCAGCTGATGGTTGGCTCTTGCCAACTGGTGATGCAGCTGAGGTAGTCAATATAAAGTTAAATGATGTAGGCAAAAATGATTTGCAAAAGCAACAAGAAGCGAAAGACGATGCGGATGCAGCAAGGGCGACAAGTAATGATGACTTGCAAAATGAGAAGGCAGAGTCTGCTGCGGAAGAGAGGTAAGAAGTCTGTTATGATGAAGATTGCATAGATAAACTTAAAGTAGTGGATTTACTTACTATAAATGAGACGACTACAATCGATGACCCAAAGGTTCTACCCAGAAAAACGAATGCTAAGTGACAGCTCATATCCGTACTACTTCCCAAACCATCGGGGAGGTGTATTTATGCCATTGAAATATCAATATTTGTTCACCCCTTTGATTCAATCGATTAAAAGGCATAAGTAAATATGTTCAAGGTGATTTTTATGTCTGGTATTAAGCTACTTTACTCCCAGATGAGAAGTGAATTTTAAATGTAGTAGCATAGTATTATCATATTGCTAAATACCTCAGGGCCAACGAAAAACAAATGATTGAATAATTTCAAGAATTCACAATTTCGTATCACTTTTAAGTAGTACACATGCTTATGTCACTAACATTAAAGCAAACAGTTGTATTTTAAAAATTCTTATCGTTTAAACCTTTGGTTTTGTATGCCAAGGCTGACGAAATTGTAGATAAGAGGCTACCATAATTTTGTGTACAAATAAATTATTTTTCTTGCTCGAAAGGACTCAAATCTTGCCTTCTCGTCTACTTCTCCTCGTTTTGCCATGTTTCTGGATAGCGGATCAACGTCCCACAGATGTCTATTAGAGTTTGCGATTACTCTCTAACATTGGTTTCTGGACCATTTCGAGAATTTCTCGGGGTAATTTCAAAATGTTTGGAAAACAGTCCTTAAACATTTCGAAATAATCCTGAAAACAATACCGAAATGATCTCGAAAACAATACCGAAAACCCGAAATGACTCAATGAAAACAATAATGAATGATCCAAATATAGATCCAATAATACTAAAAATAAAAAAATGTCCCTAAGTGTTTCCGAAAACAATTCCAAAAAAGTCCTGAAATTATTCCAAAAACAATCTTAAAATGATCCGATGTAAGAGTAGGTCGCCTCCCCGTTGGTGCATCCTGGGTAACGCTAAATGACCTACATGGCCTACACGGCGAGTTTCTCGTATTGCCGGTTCTACGAGAACGGTACCAGTACTTGTGCTGTACCCATCGTTTTTGGAAACACCCTAGTAACTTGTCAACATATACCCGTTGTTGTTATTGTGGTAACGATGCTTTCATATCTTAATATCAAATAGATTTTCTAACCGCTTCGATTATGATTGCGGTAAGCTGAGGTTCGTTCTTTGCATAAATACTTGTATTTGTAAATCAGTAATCCAATAGTTAACTTGTTTATATTTTTCAATTTAACGCTTTGTTGTGGTTTCATTACGTTCAGCACATTGGCGCTACCTAAGACGGAAACATTTTACGCATATTAGACAACATACTAAATAGATGAATTACACAATTATGTATGTACTAAAGTAGATACGCACGTCAAATGTAGAATTTAAGTTGGTATGTATCCATTACAAGCCAATATAAGCATATCTACGGATGTGATAGATTGTTGTTGTAGTTGCTGTTGTTAATAGCAAACACACTTCCCGAAGGTGTTGAGAAGTGATGCCGAAATTGACTGTCCGTGGCAGGATACGAACCCGGTACGCTGCGGTTCTCCCTTGCGGTACTGCCCGACTATCGTGATAGCGATTTGGTATGACCAGTTGAACCTTCTAGGTCATGTCATCCCTCCATCCGTGAGGAAGGAGAAGATAGATAATAAGAAGTGAGAGGCATCATATCCCTAGATCATCCATCGAGTTAACCCGTCATTACCTATGTGCATATAAGTCGCCTCTAACGACCGGTATGTCTACCTCGGGCACATTCTAAACCCCTAACCCGCAAGGTCAAATATGATAGGAATAAATTATGAAAAATTTTAATTTGCATTTATTTGTAAATAAATGATGACAAGTAGCCACTTCCGCTTTCTTCTCACGTATGGATATACAATGTTCCTTCTCATAATCTATCCAAGTCGAGCTCAGCATTTATAATTAGAAATCGCATTCCATTCATAAATACAATCAAAGAGCTCATATCAATTGAGAATTAAATAAAAAGCTACTACAAAGTCAACTTAATCAGTCAATTTGTCGTGCTCTCGTGCATTTAAATAAAATAAAAATACTTGACGAATGTGAATGCAAATGGAAAATGGCAAAGTCCGTTGTGCGCACATTTGTAAACTTTTGTCTGATAAGGCCAAAGCACGCATTGGATAGCGTACCTAAAGTATACATCTCACCATTGCTAAATACATTTAATTTTTTTATTTAACTTAAACTTTTGTAGACAATTTGTTTTTTGATACTTCGCACTTAGCTATTTTAATTAGTGTCTATTAAATGAGGGGCGGGTGAAAGGACACACGAGTCGTAGACACTTTGGAAATGTTTCTTTATTTATTTTCATTTTGGTTTTTTTTTATTTATTTTTGGCAAAAGACAGCCGGCTGACAGGCGGCATCTTTGTTGTCAGTGCATAACATGCAAATCTTTGTATTTATGTACGCTGGTGGCAAAAATAATAGACTCACGATGTCAAGTCCTGACGATTTATTATTTTTTCCGAGCTAAGCAAACGCAGATAGTTTTATAAAATAAAATTAAAAAAAATTTAATTTAATTTAAAAAAGATATTAATAGAAAAAATTAAAAATTAGATTAAATTCAATGAAGTCAAATCAAATAAAATAAAAAAAAATAAAAAAATAAAAATAAAAAAAATTTTAAAATAAAAATAAAATAAAAATAAAAACAAAAAAAAATAAAAATAAAATAAATAAAAAATTAATAAAATTTAAGTAATTTAAAGTAAACGAAAATATAATAAGTCAAACGAAACAAAATAAAGTAAAAAAAAAAAACAAAATAAAACAAAGTAAAAAAAAGAAATAAATTAAAATAAAATAAAGTAAAATTAAATCAAAATAAATAATATAAAATAAAATAAATATAAAAAAAATTTTACTTTATAAAATAAAATAAAACAAATTTAAAAAAAATTTAAATAAAATACATACAACATACTATCCTCTTTTTCTGTCTCCCAGTGTAAATAATATGGGTCATTCCATGCCAAATCGACAAATTTTTTATCTGACCCCCTTCGATTTCGCTAAACATTTGCTATCTTTTTCCACCCCCGAAAGACATTTTTGAGAATTTTTTCAATTTTTTTCCTCAAATCAAAAAAAGTTATGAACTTTAAAAAAACGAATTTTTTTTAAATGCCGTAACTTTTTCAAAAACCGTTTGGGATAATTTTTTTTTTTAATTTTTGTTTTTAAATGTAGTTTTCGGAAAAAAAATGAAAAAATTTTTAAATCCCAGATATACCCATTTTTTTCGATAAAAAACCCGACCCTTTTTTATTTTTATTTTTTTTTAAACTCCAACTAATTCTGCAATAAGTCCCGCTAATAACAAGATGTGCCGACAATCGCTTCTATTTTTTGTTTTTTTTTTATTGAAACAAATTTTTTTAACTTGGCTCATTTTATATAACTTTTTAATGAAATTTTTTTTTTTTTCAATAAAAAAAAAACAGAAGCGATTGTCGGCACATCTTGTCGAAGTTATTGCGGGGCTTATTGCAGAATTAGTTGGGGTTTTAAAAAAAATATAAATAAAAATAAAAAAGGGTCGTACTTTTTTTTACATTTAAAAACAAAAATTATGAAAATGTCTTTCGGGGTAGAAAAAGATAGCAAATTTTTAGCGAAATCGAAGGGGGTCATTTAAAAAATTTGTCGATTTGGCATGGAATGAACCATATGTATACTTGTTAGCATTAATTTTTGTGGATATTTTCCTCTTGTAATTATCGACTATTTTCCGCTGCGGAATTTCGTTCAATATTATGTGAAACGTATTCATACAAACGTGTGTATGTATGTACATCAAAATAAACAAAAAATAGCAGCCGTAATGTAAAATCTAAAATGCGAAAAATGCTCATTAGAAAAAACTTTGTAAATATGACATATGCAATAAGGAAAATATCACATTTGAGGTATTAATATTTGACAGAAAAAAAGAGTATTTTTTTGGTTTGTTGATGGTTAATGTAATTTTCATCTCATCGGTTTGAGGATGTCTCTGTATGTCATTTGTTCGCTTAGGATCACGCGAATCTTTGCAAGTGTCAATCTTAGATCGAGGGCTCTAGGAAACAGGAAACCCATATGATGAATTCGATTCGGATATTTGGTACACGGCAGAGAATGCAATGTGGCAGAGAATGCATTCGAAGAGGACTATCTTCCAGGAGGATCTACATACATTATTTCGGATAGTCAGGCCTCCCTACATGCCCTGTAGTCTTACACTACAACTTCGAAACTGGTTGATGAGTGTGTTGCCATCCTTAATGATCTGGGAGTCAAAAACATAGTGTGGTTGGTTGGGGTCCCAGGGCATGAAGGGCATGATAGCAAAGAAAAACAGATCACCTTGCAAGACAAAATGCTCTAACGGGATTTTATTGTTCGGAACCCTTCTATGGGCTCACCAAGGCTCACCATAGGTAACTGGGAAAACAAACAGTTTAGACAGCATTGGCTTAGCAGCCTAGGACAGAGGCAGGTCAAACTCTTGATAGAACCCTCCCGAAGATCATCGACCAGGCTTATGAAACGCCGGTTGATGGGTTGGCACGAAAGAGGGTTGCTACTCAGGTGGTGTGACTCTCATTCCGTTCGCATTATGGAATAGAAACCTAAGGTGGAGCTGCTCAAATTTATAAAAAATCCTCATCATCATTTATTGGCGCTTAACCGCCTAAGCGATTTTGGCCGTCGCCTATCAAAGCACGCCAGTCATTCCTTTTTAGCGATAACTGACGCCAATTGGAAACCCCAAGGGAGTTCAAGTCATCCTCCACCTGTTGTTTCCATCTCAGTCGAGGCCTCCCCCTTCCTCTGCTGCCGAATTCGGGTGACGATTGGAAAACCTTCTGGGCTGGAGCTTCTTTGTCCATTCGCATGACGTGACCCAGCCAGCGGAGCCTTTGGGCTTTAATTCGCTGGACTATGGTCAGATCTGCGTAAAGCTCGTACAGCTCATCGTTAAATCTCCTTCGATACTCGCCGTCGGCATCACGGGAAGGACCATAAATCTTCCGGAGAACTTTTCTCTCAAATACTCCAAGGGCCATCTCATCTTCTCTTGACATTGTCCATGAATCTGAGCCATACATCAGGACAGGTATGATGAGAGACTTATAGAGCGCGATCTTTGTTCTTCGAGAGAGGACTTTACTTCTCAATTGCCTACTCAGTCCAAAGTAGCACTTGTTCGCAAGAGTGATTCTCCGTTGGATTTCTAGACTGATATTATTTTCGGTGTTAATGCTGGTTCCCAAATAGACGAAGTCCCTCACAGTTTCAAATTTGTAACTATCAACAGTGACGTGGCTGCCAAGGCGCAGGTGCGCCGATTCTTTCTTTGATGACAGCAAATACTTCGTCTTGTCCTCGTTGACCGCAAGACCCACTTTTTTCGCTTCTTTATCCAGTCCAGAGAAGGCAGCGCTTACGGCGCGGTTGTTAAGGCCAATGATATCAATATCATCGGCATACGCCAGTAATTGCACGCTCTTGTAAAAGATTGTACCATTGCGGTTTAGCTCTGCTGCTCGAATTATCTTCTCCAGCATCAGATTGAAGAAATCGCACGAAAGGGAGTCGCCCTGTCTGAAGCCTCGTTTGGTTTCAAATGGCTCAGAGAGGTCCTTCCCGACTCTGACGGAGCTGTTAGTATTGCTCAACGTCATTTGGCAAAGCCGTATAAGCTTTGCAGGGAAGTCAAATTCAGACATGGCGGCATACAGGCAACTCCTTTTTGCGCTGTCAAAAGCGGCTTTGAAATCGACAAAGAGATGGTGTGTGTCGATTCTTTTATCATGGGTCTTCTCCAGGATTTGGCGTATCGTGAAAATCTGGTCGATGGTAGACTTACCAGGTCTAAAGCCACACTGATAAGGTCCAATCAGCTTGTCTACGATGGGCTTCAGTCTTTCACACAATACGCTAGAAAGAACCTTATATGCGATATTAAGAAGGCTGATTCCGCGGTAGTTGGTGCGGTTAGCGGGATCGCCTTTCTTGTGGATTGGGCAGAGCACACTTAAATTCCAATCTGGAGGCATGCACTCGTCTGACCATATTCTGCATAAGAGCTGATGCATGCTTTTTACCAGCTCTTCGCCTCCGTGTTTGAACAGCTCGGCGGGTAGTCCGTCTTTTCCAGGCGCTTTGTTGTTTTTGAGCCGGGATATAGCTATCCTCACTTCATCATAGTCAGGTGGTGGGACGACTTCTCCATCGTCAGGGATTGGGGTATCGGGTTCGACGTCTCCCTCGCAATTTAGCAGTGAGGAGAAGTGCTCCCTCCATAATTTAAGTACACTCTGTACGTCGGTTACCAGGTCGCCATTATTGTCCTTACAGGAACTTGCCCCGGTCTTAAAACCTTCCGTCATTCGCCGGATCTTTTCATAGAATTTTCGGGCATCATTCCTGTCAGCCAGCATCTCAAGCTCCTCACACTCACGCCTTTCGGCCTCACGTTTCTTTTTTCTGAAAAGGCGTCTCTCTTCCTTCTTTGCCTCACGATAGCGTTGCCATACACTGCGGGTTGCGCCCGTTCGCAACGTCTCCCTGTAGGCAGCGTCCTTTTTGTCCGAGGCAGTGCTGCATTCCTCATCGTACCAGTTGTTTTTGCGGGCTCGCTGGAACCCTATAGTGGCCTCAGCGGCGGTACGTAATGAGTGAGAGATATGCTTCCATTGCTCGGTTGCATCGTTAGGTCGAGGATTGCTCTCCGATAGCAGGTGTGAGAGTCGAGTGGAGAAATTGTCAGCTGTCTGTGTCGTGCGCAGCTTCTCGACGTCAAACTTTCCTTCCGTTACTGTGCGCACTTTCTTTGCTACACAGAGGCGTGTGCGTATCTTGGCTGCAACAAGATAATGGTCCGAGTCGATATTGGGACCACGAAGGGTACGCACGTCCAGAACGGTGGAGCTATGTCTGCCGTCGATCATGACATGATCAATCTGGTTTCTTGTTCTTTGATCAGGAGACAGCCATGTGGCTTGGTGTATTCGTTTATGCTGGAACCTGGTACTACTGATGACCATATTGCGAGCAGCGGCGAAATCAATCAACCTAGTGCCGTTGGGGGATGTTATATCATGGAGACTAAATTTTCCAACTGTTGGACCAAAGACTCCTTCCTTGCCCACCTTCGCATTAAAGTCGCCGAGCACGATTTTGATATCATGTTGGGGGCAGCGATCATAAGTCTGTTCAAGTTTATCGTAGAAGGAGTCCTTCTCTGCGTCGTCCGTCTCCTCAGTCGGCGCATAGGCGCAGATAAATGTTATGTTGAAAAATTTCGCTTTGATGCGGATCGCAGCGAGACGCTCGTCCACGGGGGTGAACGCTAGTACTTGGCGGCGAAGTCTCTTTCCCACCACGAATCCTACACCACGCGCTTTGCCGCGTGTCTGGCCACTGTAGTATACGTCACAAGGTCCGATGGTCGTCTTTCCTTGTCCCGTCCATCGCATTTCCTGCAGGGCGGTGATGTCAGCCTTTGCGTTAACGAGGACATCAACCAGTCGGGCAGCGGTACCGTCCCTTGAAAGGGTCCGGACATTCCCGGTACATGCCCTAATATCCAAATCATTATGCCTTATTCGTTTTGCCGGGTCGTCAACATTAAAGGGGGTTCTCATCCGAGGCTTTAATACATTTTTCATTGGACTAAATTTTTTACGTGGCGGGTCCCAAACCCAGCGCACAACCCATTTCGGGGTTTTTGTAAAATATTTACACATTTATATAGCGAGCCGCTTGCTTCAAGACAGACGCCCGCTTGCAGCCGCACCTCATGGTGAACAGACGCTGCGCAAAAAACCTCGGTGAGCCCTTAAACCAAGTATGTCAGAGTGGCCCCACCGGGGCTCCCTCTCTTTCTGCCGCGAGCCTAGGTAGCTCCCGTTGCCCAGAGTGCACGAACGAGGACGCAAGAGTCGGGATTGAGCAAGGTCACTTAGCAACCACACTCCATTACACTCCTCCGCATACAGTAATAAGCTAAAAGATCATACACAATAGATCGTGAAAAAGGCCGCGGTGTAACAAGCCCTTACAATAAGGACTATCAGCTATTCCGGCGGAGCTTCCCGTTGGGAATAATTCGTAAAAGTCGATAGATATTTCATTGACTTAATCGAAGTCCTGTACCAAATTTCGATAAAGTCGATTAATTATATATCGACTCTCCCGGATCACTCTCAACAAGAAGCACCCTCCGAGTAGCTGATTATAATCATGTCATTCGTAAGTATAAGTGTTTTGATTATTAAGATAACTTAACTTTAAGGTATTATTTTTCCAGATTACAATCTGAAATCCTGAAAGTTTGACGTCAACCGTTTTATTGACAAAAAATTTAAATTTAAATTGCTTAATAAAAAGTCTCCCGTTCACTCAATAATAAAACATTAGTATTTCATAAAAATCAGATGAAATTAAAAAGTCTTAAAAGTTTAGTTGTCTGAAGGATTATCTAACCTTTTTTACTGAATAGGCACAATAGAAACATTTTTTTTTTTTCAAAAACAGACTGGAACTATTGCACAATAATTACATATTTTTCTTGCCTTGAACTTCATTGATAGTAATGAAAAGATATCTAACCGTTATCAAACAATCAAATATTTGCCTATTTTATCGTTGTTCTGAAATGTCATTATTTTAATGCAGTTCGCCGTTTACCCAGAAGCTGTCAACAACATAAGATAAACACCTGAGTAGTTGTGGGAATATATAATATTTTTATACCCAGTTGCGCCTTTAGAGCACGTCGCGCATTCTGTCAAACTGTTTGTAAGTAATACTCATTATAAGTGGCTACTTATCTTTAGATTTAAATCTGACACACTTCCTGTCATTTTTTTGCACTTGTTGTGACAGTTATTTGGTAGCTCGCTCGAGATGACATAGTATTTTGCATTTAATTTTTTTTTTCTTTATTTTTAAATAGAAATACTAGACATTCTCTATTTTTCATAGAATTACTTGGGTTTAAACACAAGCGTTATTTTTTTTGAAGCACATAAACTTGGAAGTAATGACTTGCGAAACTTGTTTATGGTCTCGTTATCTTTGCTATTTTTAATTCTAAATTATTTTACGCGCTCGTCGCTTGCAGTGTTGGATATAATTTGCTCGCTCGTGCTGGTAGTAGTGACTGCTTGTTACTACGTGCTTTATTAGTCTGGGTTTTGTCAATTTCCTTTTTTCTACAGAATAGTTTTAAAAAATCGTTATTTGAGGGACAAGTATGAAACCAACTTTCGGTACTAGTACTATAACGATTAGGTCGTTTTTAACATTTTGTGTTGTTTTATTCTAACAGCATTTATTGCATTTGATTTTCAATATCGATTGATTGAAATCAAGGAATGAAACCGATTAAAATGAAGTACCGGTTTCGGTTTTGTAACGTGTTTCGGTTTCGGTTCCGGTTTTGTAACGTGTTTCGGTTCCTGTTTCGCTCCTCAACATTTATTTTGGTTTCGGTTACGTTTCCGTTCCGGTTTCGGTTTCGGTTTCCAAATAAAATCTCGAACACAAACAAATTTTACTACAAAAAGTATGTAGCTTTAAAATAGGTCTGAATTTTCATACCTTTTTTCGGATCTCGTTAACTTTTTTCGATGGCTTCATTCAACTATAGTCAAACTTCCTTTTTCAGAATACTGATGTGAGAACGTGTCCTTTTCAGCCTTGCTCTACAATTTGCCATGAAAATTTTTCAGGGTTGGTACCTTTTTATACATGCGCCCACTAAAAGAAGAAGACACTGAAACAATTCAAAACCGTTTGGAAGCGGTTCCGGCCTTTGAAACGGTTTCGGTTCCGTTCTTCTTCAGATCAAAATAAAGGTTACGGTTTCGGTTTCGGTTTTGAAAAATTAATCGGTTTTAATCGGTTACGGTTTCGGTTTCAGTCCTTGATTTAAATTCTGCCTAATTGTTTGCTTAAAAATTTAATCTTTATTCAATCTATTCTATGTATCGATTCAAGTTTTTGCTGTCTAGCCCTCCCGCTTTGCATTTGACTTCTTTATGAAGTTCAAGGTGACCGCATTTGACTTTCAACTTGATTTTTTTGGTATTGACGTTGATACCGAAGATTTTCCATGTGCGCATTGATGAAATATGTACATAAATTGTACAAATATTGACCACTTCGAGGTTGCTGCTCTCACAAATTATGCAAACTCTAACTACACAGAGAAAAATGAGCTGGTCATGTCAAAAAAAAAAAATATGGGTTGATTCAACCAAAATCAGGGTCAATTCTTATCACATATTCAATGCTGTTGATTCAACTGCATTGAAACTGTTAATCTTAACAGAACAGTTGACTCTATAAATAAACTACAATAAGTGTTATTTTAACACAAAAAAGTGTCAAATTAAAAAAAAAAATAAAAAATAAGTTTTTATATTGGCTTTACCGAGAATCGAACTCAGGTGCCTTAAACGCTCAACCCAGGTGTCCACCATGCTGCCATCGTGTATACTTATGCTTGACAACGTCTAATAACAGCTTTGTGCTATGACAGTAATAACAGTATCTTTGCTGCTGGATTAACTGCAGGAGTTTGTTGTTTTTAATTTGACAGTTCCTTCGCAGTTGAATATACAAGAAAAAGTTGTTATTTCAACACAAAATTTTGTTTGATCAACAAATCCTCTGTCAGCTCTACTAATTTAATTGGATGATGTAATAATTTTAAAATGACACTTCTTTTGCTGTTGAATTAACTAGAGGAAGTTGTTGTTTTGACACAAAATTTTGTTTGATCTACAAATATTTTGTCAGTTTTACAAATTTTGTTATTTAAAAAATGTCAGATCTACCACTGTTAATAACGAAAAATTCCATTCAAATAACCAAAATTTGATCAATTTAACAGAAATTGGTCAACTTCAAAATAACAGTACGACATTGTTGATTTTAGCAGTATAATTTTTTTCTGTGTATAAACTTTTTGTTCTGAAAACGTATTTATGTGAAAATAGTGTTATGTATTTGTAGATATGTACGTGTTTGTTTTTTTTCTTTAAAAATACTGAAAATTGACATACGATCCAGGGTTGGGCCACTTTGAATTAAAAATTATTCAAATAAAATATAAAAAATTATTCATCATTTCCATCCAAATTTGATTCAAAAATAACATGTTACCAAAGTGATCCCAAAAACAGCTCCAAAAAGATCCCGAGAATGGTCCAGAAGTAATCCTAAATCAGTTCCGAAATTTTCCGGAAACATACTCGAAATTATCCCGAAACAGTGGCGAAATAATCCTGAAACAGTTTCGCAATAATCCTGAAAGTGGTGTTTGATTTTTTTGTATAACCAATATTCGATCACTTATCACTCAAATTATTTTAAATAACGAATACAAATTTATCTTTTATTTTTTCGTCACTCAAAAATGAAATAATGTCCATCCCTGAATACGATCTTCAACAAGATGCTGTCTTGATCTGACATTTATTTTCATAATTTTTCTTCATCTTCTAAATGAAGTGAATCATTCTCATTGGGCATCACACCTTAGAGCATCGCATTTTTTCGATGTCAACATGATTTCTCGCAATAAAAAAATGTATTTATAACTTTTTGTTTATTTTAGTTCACACAGTTCTAGTCAAATTTTATACGCTTATAATGATTTTAAGTTAACACCAAAATAGAGATTTGCGATTAAGCGATTATTCTAAAGTGACAATTAACTAATTAATTAAACTCAAAGCAATCAGTACCGATTAATCAAAATTGAAATAATCAGAAAAATAATCGACAGAAGATTTGCAATTAATCAATTTATCTAAAATGATAATCAAACTGAACTTGATTAATCGACTAATCTGAAAATAATCACTACCAACTAATCAAGACTTTTTCAATCAGAAATTTAATCAAATTGAGTCAAAAAATCATTAATTGATTGAGGTGAAGCCTCCCACTACCGCAGTCATTTAGCCTGTAATATTTACGTAACCTCAGCCACCCTTCTCTACACTGCGCAATCGTTCAATAGCTTCCCACAACATGTCGCCATTCAAGAAACAATTAACATTTCTAACTTTTACTAAATTTCTACACTTTTTTTCTTGTTAGTTATTTGAAAATCGAAAGCAAAATTGCCTAAATACTGCTGCGCGGCGCGCAGCATGTCCATATCAATTTATCAATCTGCCACTTGACCAGTAACGCCTGCAATTACGCGACGTTGCGCATTTAAATGTAATTTTTTATGACAACAAAATTTAAATGAAGAAAATAAAATTATTCCAAATAAAAATAAATTGAAATCGCTTGAAATACGCCCGCAACGCTAAAGCCGCACATATGACTTAAGCTAAAAAGTATCGGCGCTGCGCAACACTTGGCGTTGGCGGTTGAGGTGGTTATGAGCGCATTTGCGCGCGCACCGTTTTCACCCCTTAGGGATGAATGCATAATTTGCGCAGCAAAAATTTTCGCATAAATAATATTTCAAAAAAAAAAAAACTTAAGCAATCAGAAAAACCTATCGATTTTGGATAACCCACATGATCTGGCGGGCGGTGGAGGCGGCTATGTCTAAGACCAGAAGGCGCATGCGCGCGCGCTCATCAGTGGCGCATAGCTCCCACCATAAATGGCGCGTTTATACACATATGAATCGAGTGTAGGTTGCTATTAGTTTTGGCGCCTGATTTACTTGCAGTTTTTGTGCGCGCTTCCAAAACGTCAGCTTCTACTACTTTGAACTGACCATTCAGAGCGCGCGCGTGCGCGCGCGCACGCCACTCACCCTCGCTTGTCAACAAACATTTTATGCTTTACTTTCTAATTTTTAGCGTTGTGAGCATTTCATTGAGGCATGAATCGTTTTAAACTGTGCGCTACATAGAAAAAATTTAAAAAAAAAAATCTTTCTTAAGTCATTTCATCTGCGCGTTCAGAGCAGATTAAGTGCAGCGCGCGCGCGGAAAACCGGAAGAGCGAAATTCGCTTCGCCACGTGAGTTAGTAAATCGCCAACCGTTGCGCTGCCGTCACATTTAATGGAAAAATGTCAAACGCCAACGTGCAGCGGTTAAATGAAATATTGAAAACGCATTCACAGTCGACACCTGGCCTAGCGCACGCTCTTTGGCTTTTATTTGTTGGCGTTTTTTATGCGCATGCGCGCGCTGCTTGCGGCTGATAAATTTAGTGCTCAACTACTTTGGCGGCGCGCGTCACCAGCATTCACCCTAAAAAATATTACTTACTTCATTTTCTGCCATTCCCGTCTTCGACAAAAAGCTCCTTCGCCCACTTATCGTTGTGCTACCGCCTGCATTTCACCTCGCCAGGAGTTATTGCTTACGCTTTAAGCCAATTTAAAAGAAAAATCAATTTAGCCGCAGTGATTTAAAGGCATAAATCATAAAATATGCGCTCACATTTGGCAATAAAATTGTCTGATCACTTTCAATTGTAAATAATTGATTGATATGGCACGACGAAAAGTGCAACTAACGTACACAACAACAACAGCAACCACTACCAAAGCGACAACAAATGGTAGTTAACGATAGCAAAACACAAATGGTAAATAATCGAATGTTTTTAAAGATTTTTGTTTTTGTTAATTTCTATCAATATTCGTGTATTCAAATGTTTATCTTCTATGATTGATGTGGCTTTTAGCGGTAAAATTTAATTCAAAAATATTATTTGTGTTGAGTTTAAAAGGACTCAAACAACAGCACTGAGAGATATATACCTGTATTTGTATTTATAAAGAGGTCGTGGGGTTGTTTTATCAGCGTGTCAACTGGAAAGTGTTTTTTGAAAGTGCTGTTGTGGGAAAAGTCATAAAAATGTTGGCAACGGGTGACACAATCATAAATTGATCATTTCTATTTCAAATTGCTTGCCATATCGCTTTGGAAAAGCTCGACAAATCGTATTTTTGTCATTAATAATTAATATAGTTCAGTAAAAGTGGAACAATTGTCCAAAATTCGGAGAGTCAAAGTCACAGATTAATACGCTTAGGAGCTAGAGACTCGAAAGTTGTTCAAAATGTGATGACAGGGTAATATTCAAGAGAAATATTCTGCTAGATATCATAGTCCGATTTGTCAAGGAGGTTATACCCATAAATTAAAGAAAAAATAGAAAATAAAAATGTTGATAAAAAGAATTCAGAATTTGAGAGCTTACCAACCCTTGTTAGAGGGAAATTTCTGGGTATCCTCGGGGACGTTCTGTAAAGATACTAGGCGGTCAGTTAAGCAAGCGCTGGGTCGGGCCCAGGCAGGGAAATGTTCTACAAAAAATGAAAAAAAGGGTATTTAAAAAGGCCAAAGTTGGACAACCCCGCTTAAACCAGTCAACTAACTCCATGTATGAATGAAAGAAAAGTCTACGAGCTTTGAGGGATCTGGCTTAAGTTTTTGCCATAGGACGAAGTCTGAAAATGCCTGATACTGCTTAAGGGTAGTGCTCTACGACATATGTGTAAAGATCCGGCATTTAAAAACAGCCAAAGTTGGACCAACCCTGCTTCAACAAGTAGAATTGCAGTAAGAATGAAAAAAGTCCCCGACCTGTGATGTGTCATGGCACAGAAGTTTTTGTCATGAAACAAAGTCGGAAAATGCCTGACACTACTTAAGGGTAGTGCTCTACGACATATGTGTAAAGATCCGGCATTTAAAAACAGCCAAAGTTAGCCAAATCCGTTAAAACCGAACTAATTTTCATAGGCAAATCCGCTAGCTTGGGATGACTGGCCGGAAACCTGTCACTGGTACCGGCTAAAGAACGCTAGATACGAACTCAGTGTGGTATTATACGACAAATATGTCGTACGCCTATCATAGGTACAGCTTTGAAATATTCACATTCGTTCTAGATTCGGGAAGGACTATCCAGGAGTAATGGTTTTATCCATTATAAAATAAGTGATGTCTGGCGGCTGTGTGATCTCGGTCTAGTAAATTAACACCACGTAAGGAAGAAACATTTTTGTGAACTACTTCCTACGCTCTGTAAAATAAGGCAATATATTCAAATAAAATTTCATTTTTCACACTCCACTTTTACAAATAGTCGTAACGCCAATACGGTGACCCCAACAATATTTTTCAATTACAACTTTTCATGGCTTCTTGAAAACGATTTCCTTGTAACCAAGGTGCAAATCATCTAACCTTTAACACAGAAATTGAATAAAAAAAAAATCAAAATCATGGCGCTACACGAACGCGCTATAAAAATCACTTGCGAAAAGAGTTAATAGTCACACACTTAAATCCTACTGACACAAGGCGCCTTAATTATATGAACTTTACTTCGGCTCTACTGAGTTTATCGTTATTTATTTATGTGCCAAAAACAATTTTTATGGTTGTCTTTATGCTACCATTTTTCATGATGCTGCCAGCATGAAAGACAGCAAAAAGGTGAAACATTTAATGCCTATATGAGTGGACATGAATATCTCGGATGTGAATGTGGATGGAGGTGCATGTGATTCCGAAGCTCGTGAATGCCGCATGCGAATCAGCAGTTAGTTATTCATTCGTCAGTCGACAAGCATTGACCTTTTACTCACTACTTATGGCAATATCGCAGATGCAGAGTTGCAATTTATTACACGCATAAAATGATCAAAAACACAAGAAAAAATTTAAGATTGAATGTGGTATTGACAAACGACGCTGTGGGTGCAACATTTTCAAATAATGTCAATTAAATTGTGAGAGTAAAAATGTTAAAAAAAGAAAACGCACGAGGCATTATTTAGCGAACAATCAAGGTAAGTGAAATGGTAAATGATTAAATATACAAGGAAAAAAGAAGAAAATGAGAAAAAAAAAAAAACAAAGTCGACGTCAATAAAAATTTGGATTCAAAGTGGAGGCCAATTACTGACAAGCAAGCAATATCACAGCTAGCGTTCGTCGGGAAACCAAACAAAAGTAAGGTAAGTGTAACTACTGCTACAACAACATCAATGTAAGTGATACAGTAAATTGTTAAAACCTTAAATCAAACGCAATAAAAACAAACGCAACTAACAACATCAACTCCTTGGAGCCACAAAGAATGCAGTGAAACAGCGTAAATGAAATAAATACGCGCAGCACAAATTAATCAAAATTTCATTTAAAAAAAAAAATGTTTTAAAAATGTCATTTGTTTAATTAAATTAGCCACATTTTTATTACATATTTTCAAAAATCCTGTTTTGCTTTGTCTAGGAACCTAACGAACTCGATTTATTTGTTGACCACTCGTTATCCGAAGGTTCGGGTTTTTTCGTGAAGAACGGCCGAAACCGACTAGACAATTGTTAAAGAGCACTGAAGATCACGTAACGGCGCAACCGGCAAGCGATTACGAAAAATCCGTGCAATATAAACAACTTTGCACCCTATCCGAAGGTCAACGAGGCAAAACGAAAAAGATTCTCTGCTCTATGATCATTGATTAAGTTGGAAGGAACACCCCAAGAACCACCCCTCATCTTCTTTTGACACTTCCAAAATAGCCCCAAAAAAAAGACTGTTACACGTTGAATTCTACTCCAGGGTTCACTTGTTTACTGACAGACCCGCATTTTTCCGTTCTCTATCCCGGGAAAACATACTAATGTCATCAGCATACCCCAGTAATTGAACGGCCTTGTTTGGCTATGAATTGTTCGCAAAGGTCCCTCCCAGTTTTGACGGTACAACTCTTCTCTTCTTTTTGAACAGCGGGCAGTACTTCCGCTACCAAGTATTTAATATTGTCACTGAGGAGTTCCAAAGACCCTCGTCCTTTTTAACTTTATGATAGGACTCGTTTACATCGGGATTTTCGGTGGGCCCAATGTGGGTTTAAAGAACCCTATAGTATACCGGCGCCTGAGAGATATTACACTGTTCAGTTACGTCATTAGGTGGAATAATGCTCTAAATGGTGAGGTGTGAGCCAAGTGGACAAATTATCCTGTCGTTTCTATGCGCACCTTTTTCGCTGCGCAGACTGATCTTGAGACCTCGTAAGTTACAGAACGGTGGACCTACATATATGTACCATCGTTCACTTCGTGATCAATTTGGTTTCGCGGTTTTTATAAATGGAAAAGTGTGAGGCAGAGAGCTCATTCTGGGAAAGGGTCCTTTCCTACGGTTGTGTCAATTCTACTTCGACACACTCATCTCGCTGCCTGCAGTCCACTTCTGAACAGGTGGGCCTCGAATCAGCTAAGAAAGCGCTGGGCTGACATCACCTCTTGTCTAGTGTCAAGGTCCTTCTGGCGAGTTTGCCGATGCCAGAAGATCATCAGAATCACTAGGATTCTCTAAGAAGCATCTCTCCGTGATGATTGGGGCATTGACGGGGAACTGTCCGATGGGGGTTTGTGGGGTATAGCTGAATATTCTGGACGATTCCAGCTGCATGAACTACATGTTGTCCAGCTTTTGATAGGTCCAGACGCAAATGCCTTGGTCTTAGGTCCCCGCGACGTTGATAAGTGAGCTTACTGCCCAAGCCTTGTTTTAAAGTTGAGATCATGAGGATCACCACATACAAATTCGGCGTTGAGCTGACATCAACCAACAAATCATCATCGGTAATTCGGTACCTATCCACCAAAAACTCATCGGCAACTTGGTACCAATCTGCCTATATCCACCAGACATTCACTGAGCGACGTTAACTTTGGCACCAATCCACCGTCCTCACCCAACCGTCCTAACTTTTGGCAACGATCCAACTTAGCCATTAACTGGCTACTGACATCAATCAAACTTCTAGCGTTCATTGGTAGCTCGGCACCGATTCACCATCCAGCAGACGTTTTGATAGCGATTCACCACTCGTCCGTCCTTTGCTGGAAAGTATAACGAGTGCAAAAATTCTTGCCTTAACTTATCCGCCCTAAAATTTAAGGCTCAACTCCTTGGTAACCGAACCCGTAATCGGACTCTCGGTCTTACACTAGAATACACCGACTGCCGCACAGGCTGATGAGCTTCTACTCCTATTTCCACACCACCAACAATAACACTTGCGGCAGTTTTATGTATGTACCGGCATTCGCAATCTCTTACTTAATATATGCACTTATGCGCTTACGTATGTACTTACATCCCAAAGCTTACATGTAAGCTGCCGCCGAGTTTGGTACTTTCACTTTCATTATCAAGTCACAGACAAAACAATTTTCGCACAAATACCCCAAACTGCAGTGCAGTGCAAAAAAGGCTCACCGGCCAATAAACGTTGATCGTTGCAAATAACAGACAGCCAGCGATAATCTCGCACAAAACACACATTTGCCGCCACCACCGACGCGACGCTGCCGTCACTTTGACACATGTGTGATCTTGTTTGTACAACGATGCGGCTGTCAGCTATCCATAGTTTGTGTTGTCACAGTCTAGCAAAAAGTCATGACCATTATGACGAGATTACAGCTAACGCGCAGACGACTTTCCGCGCGGGCGTTGGATCTCACAACTCTCTTTAGTTAATATGCGCATAGGAGATCTATCACTTTTTTTGCTTGTTTACTTGGTTGTTGTTATTGAATAAATGCCTCCGTAATCATTTAAAATTTCGCAATTACTCCGATTGATCCTGTGCGCACGGAAATGGCGCTTACATTACTACCAACGATCAGTGATCAGGCTCTGCTGTAAGCTAGAGGCCGGTCTACAGCACTTATTCAGCTTAACGACTATGGCATTTTTATTTAAACTTCACAAATTTGCGCCTAATGAAAATGACCACTAGCGATCTCAGCTACGATCGCGATCTCATACAGGTGATCTGCCAGCGCGTAGTGAATCCCAAGAGACGTACATACTCGGCGACGAAATCTGTTTGTTTTTACTCGTAAGCGCACATCGTGAGATGTTATCAGCACGTTTCCAGCAATTGCTCTAGCCATTCAGTCGTTGATCGCTGGCAATAATTGCGCTGGGAATTCGTTGAGTGACGCATTTTCGAGTTTGCATTGATCATACGATTTTTTTTCGCTTTGCTTTTGACTGCTTTTATCGCTCGAATTATTTATTTATTGCTGTATTTGTTACATTACAATTTCCTTTACACAACATTTCCACGCTCCTTAAGCTTGATAGTGGTGTTATGATCTACGACTGTAGCACATTTTCCTGACTTGTAGATACTTAACTGCAATTGGCCAAGTGTTTGCGTGCCACTGAAGAGGTTAGTGTTGTTGGTGTTGTGGTGGTGTGGAAGGACATTGTGATCACACTCCTTATAAACACCGTGTACGCCGGCGCTCTGGAAAGACAAACATTTGCAATTGATATTAGCATTAAAATAATGAAAAGCAGAAATAAAACCAAAAACTCAACCACCACTCGTTATCTCAAAAGCTTTGCAACGTAAACAATTCATTCATTTGTTACATGGCGCACTATGGGTTAATTCGAAAAAAGTTGAATCAAAATAAAATCTTTTAGCATAACATTACAATACCATTACAATAACCATACCATAGTGATACCATAACCACAGCATAATCATGCCATAACCATATAATAACCATACCATAACCATACCATAACCATACCATAACCATACCATAACCACACCATAACCATACTATAACTATACCATAACCATACCATAGCCATACCATAACCACACCATAACCATACTATAACCATGCCATAACCATACCATAACCATAACATAACCATACCATAACTATACTATAACCATACCATAACCATACCTTTAAGATACCATAACTATACCATAACCATAACCAAAATTCAAATTGTCCCATAGTGCCGCGCTAGACAAACTTAAAAACGACTCAAAGGCAGACAATACTTGCCACCAACGCCATCCTTAAAGCCAGCGTCATTGACTGCCCACCTTGTGATTTAAAAAAAAAATTGCTGAATGAATTGGCTGCGACTGCAATGTAGACGAACGCAGTCAGTTGGACAGACATAATTGTCAGTTGTTTTTGTTGGCTGTAATGTGTTGGTTGGTCCGCCGGCCGGTTTTAAGTGCCTTGTGCCTAGTTGCATTTTTTATTTCTTATTTCCACTTTATCGCATTTGTTATGTGCATGTTTTATGTTAACATTTCGCCCCTTTTCCAACCGCGCACTACCCGGCCGACAGCCCTCCAAACTCTTGTCACTTTAAGTGGTAACTTTTCGTTTCATTTTGCCTATTTGTTGGACTGTCTTTTCATTTGACCGGCACACTGATTAGGTTCGCATGCCTAGTCCGCACTCTGTGTATTTGCTAAGCCGTACTTTGCACAGTATTTTGCTTATTGGATTGTCGGTTCATAGTTGGGCAGACAATGAGGCGGGCGTCGTCGTCGATGCATTTCGATCAAATCACAAATAAATAAATAATCTGTGTAGGTAGTTACGAATTTGGTCGAAAGAAAAATCGAAACTGCTACATCACTGTTATTCAGTGGAGATAGAGATATAACCACCCACTCGGCACCATTATTCAATCGCTGATGGACAGTAGTGGGTGGCGACGAACAAACATATCCATCAGTTTCTTCACACTCGGCTAGGCTTGTTTTGAGAAATGACCTGGGCATGGTAAGCCAAAGTTCCAAGAGGCTTCTGAAGAAGGTTTCCTAACTCGCTGAAGATTGCAGCTACGGAATCATCCGTGTCGCTTAAGCCCCTATTGTGCCATACCATGCCATTACCATTCCAACTAACCATGAAGTTGGATATTGTTAGAGAACGACTCGAGAAACTCTTGAGAAACAAAGTGTTCTCAAACAAAACGGGACATGGTTCTCCCATCGAGTTATAACTAATGTCATTCTCTTCTCTAATTCCCTAATATGATTCGAATGTGAAAAGAATTTGCATTAGTTATTTCTCCAATCATTCTCGAGTCGATTTCTAGTGTATTTATATAGTATTTTTCATGCCATTATCATTACCATACAAGTAACATGACTGTGTAGCTTTTCTCATATGCGATTGAAAAACATAGAAACACTTTAAAAAAAACTACTTAACGGTATGTAAGATTGTATGGCAATTTGGTAACCTTTGCCGTTAGCATAACATTGGACAAATTATATTGTTGCATTTATTTGTTTTATGCTGTCCAAAAATTTATTGCCAACAATTTCACTTTTTTTCAAGACATACTCGCCAGCAAAGGTGAGATAGTCAAGCAGTCAAATTGACTGGCCAGCGAACCGGCCGGCTAAAATGTGAACAACACCAAAAATTGTTTTATCTTACACTCAGTCGGTCTGTGAAGTCTATTTGGTATCTGACTATCAGTAAGTCTGCCGCATTACAGATTGTTACTGTAATTCTTAAGATAAATGCACTCAACGACAACAACAACAACAACAATAACAAGAAACACAGTTGCGGTGACATTGTTGAAATGTGAGGAATTGCAACGCTGCAACTCTAACTGTCAAGTTGAAGTTTCAAACGTTTCGGCGGCGCTTGTGTTTGCATTTGTTTAACTTCAAATTTAACTGTCGTTTTAACAAAAAATAAATAAAAACTAACAAAAAATAAACTATAATGTAAATGTTAATGAAGTGAATTTGTTATTTGAAGTGATGCAAATCTTTTTACGAAAAGCGAAAAATAAAACTCGGTTGTTTTTTTTTTTTTTCAATTAATTTTCAATTATGCCAAGTATCTTTTTAAAAGTGTGTAGAGTGTAGGAAGTTGCAGAGTGGGAAGTAAAATAAAAGTGGCGCTTTTTATCTTCAGAAACAGTTTTTACAGAGGAAGTGCAGTTGCTCAACATGTAAGGGCCGATTTTTAGCGTTATTGTTTTAACTGTAATAATATATGTGGAGAAGGGCTAACTAACTTCGGTGGTGCGAAGATCGTTGTAAGTATATTGTTTTTGTATAATTATTACATTTTTCTTTTGCAGAATAATTTTTATTGAATCAATGGGAATTGACAAGGAAGCGTTGAGGCATCAAGGATATGGTGACGACATTGAAGAAAATTAAGCATCATCGTTTTTTGAGAATTTATTATGGATACATACAGTACAAAGGAACTTAATTTGATTGATTTCTAAAACTTAGTTCTAGGCCATTTATAACTCGAATAAATTTTAAATAAATTAGTGGGAATTTATAATGGATACATATATTACACATCAAAAAACTATCAAAACAGTTCATTCTCGAAATTATATGTATGTACTTGAGTAGTGAAGGGATTTTTGTAGAAGAGCCATATGGATCAAACTGTAAACCTGGTTAGTGCTAGAAAGTTTTTATTTGTACAGTGAGGGATCAAATCAAAGCTGTTGATATGGACTTTTCACCGTGGAATTTTAAAAGTTAATAAGTGAGAAGCATAAAGAGAGTATAAGCGGCTTTAGGAATACAAAGTGGTTTGATTAATGGTAGTGCCGACTTTAAACTTAATAGGCTGATTATGATAAGAGAGGTATAGGAAAAAGTAGAAGATAAAAAAAATCTTTACCTAAGAGCTCTAAAATCAAGAATCAAAAATTTTGAGAGTGAAGGGTGAATCATTTTTGGTATGCTGTGAAGTATATTTCTGATGCAGAACAACGTCTGTCGGCGATGTAAGCTGCTAAATAAACTTGAGTATATCGGTTTCCAATCTTCAAGCTAGCTAAAGTTCTATTTGTCATCTTTTTGGAGCAAAATCTTGTAGTGCTCAGGGTAGTACTCTTGCAAGCTCATGCCTTTTATAAATATCATCGATTATATTTCAAACTGTCTCGTTTTTGTCTTGTGGCTCACTAATTTGACGCACAAATTTCTTCGCGATTCCTGCTGCGCCTTCCATGATTTCTGTGTCTTTAGTAGCCTCAGTCATAACACAGTTGGATTTTTGATTACAGTTTTTTCTCCTGTAACTTTGTCAGAGCCTACTTACAAGCGACCACATGCGTTATTATGTTTTTATCACTTTTTATTGGTTTTATTATTATTGCTGTTTGGTTTTTTTGTGCGTTTTTCTCACTTTTTTGTCTGTGGCGCTCTGCGGAGGCTCTGCGAAATGCAGCGTGGTATTTGGGTAGTTGCGCTAGCTCTGCGTAATTGGTTGCTGACTGCAATCATTTAGTGGTTGTTCACTGTTGTCAGTTAATTCAGCAAATAATCTCTATTAAAATGACAAAATGTTTAATATTTTGCGTTCAACCAACTAAGAGCTTTGATCGATGACAGTGTTTGAATGCCTTTTTTTTTGTATTTGAGGTATTGATCATATTAACTTGCTGAAGGTGCGTGGCAGAGAAATGTGTTGATATTTTTGGATTTTTATCTCTACCTACATATTTGAAAATTTGATTAAAAAATTGGCTATTCCAAATAAAAATTTATTGATTTTTCTTTAGATAGGGTATTTATGAAACTCATTGCAAGATAGGACTTTCTTGAACCAAATTTAAGGTTAGTGTTTTTGAAAAATATTTTGAATTAGGCGCTGTTAAAGATCCCAATAAAGCATAGATTTCATTTAGTTACTTTTAATTTCCGAAATATTTTGCTGTCTCGTCAAGTCCATCATTTATTTCGTTTAGTTCGTCTATCAGCATTAATGCCACTGTGGGAAAATGTGTGCCGTGATTCATTTTCTTTCGCATTTGTGTAAGACGCAACGCTTCATTGAATTTTGTTAATTTTTCTCACTCAAAACTATTTCTTGCGCTATCTCTCAAATACTCGCATTTTCTGCTAGTTTTCTCTCAAAAAAATGCTGCCAACTCTGTCGAAATTTATGATCAGGTTATTTACCAAACTATTTTTTTAAGCAAATATTTTTTTATAAATATATTCTGATTGGCCAAGATACTTTTAAGTAAGGTTTCTACCTATCCATAATCATTTTTTTGCCACCTAACCGCATTAATTCTAACACTTTTTACGTCGGTGCTGCCACTTGAGGCAGGCTTACAGGGTTGCCACCTATCTGATTTATTTTCAAATATTAAGCAAGATATGCTAATGTACATATTAAATAAAATATATTTTCGGCCTTAAACCAACGGAGATATTTTCAAGCAGGGTTGCCACTGTATTTTAATAGTTCCTTCGTTTATGCACCACTTTCTTCGTATTTTGGCCACTACATCGGAAACGGCTGAAATGAAATATTTTTTCAAGTTTTGTTGCCACCTAGCCGATTTTATTTATTCCCTTGCTTATGGAATCGATCACTATCCCGGGAACCTATTGCCCTATTTGGTATATGGATAGTATGCTTCAGTCTAAAATTTTATACCTGGGTGGTGCGAAAAAATCTGCTTTTTTGAAATTCAAATTATAAAATCATAACCAGTTGGCATCTCTGCCGCGCTCCTACAATTTCTTTCATTCTCATAACACCGGCATCTCACCAGTTCACTCATTCATTCAAACCAACTCACTCCGGTTTCTAACGGCATTAAATATTTATTTTGCCACATTCTGCAACAACTTTTGGTGCTGCCGTTTTGCGCCAAGTGTCAGCTGGAGTGCAAAAGCACATGTGCAACGTTGTTGTAGGTGCTGCTGTGGCCGCTTTGGTGCTGTGCATTTTTTCACATGCAGGCTGAGTTGACTTATGGGCATTGTATGGATTGTGGTTTTCTGTTCAGCCTCCCTCCCACCAATATTGTTGTAGTGATGTTGTTCCGAGTTTTTTTGCCTAAGCTGTTGCTGTTTTGCTATTAACTCACTCACTCAAAAATTCAACAACTATTTACTACTCAATTGATATTTGTCGTAAACGATATGTATCTCGTATTTGTTTTTCCACTTCGGTTGTGCATTTTCCATGTACACTCGCACTTTTCAACCGCCAATGCAATTGTCGTCTACCCACACCCCACACATATCGCTCACCTATCGATTCCATCTGCTAGTTACCACAACTCACTTGCAGGCGTCCAATAATTTTGCACACTTGTGGCGCGAGGTGCGCTCCATAATTATTACAATTTCATTGGATTATCGTTCAGTTTCCACTGAGTTTTCCACGCGTTCGTATCGAGCGGCGCGCACACGAGTTGTACGCTGTGGTGCCGCGTTGGTCCCGCGTGACACGCGTGCTAGTTAACAACATTCGATTGATTTTTTTTGTTTAACACATTAAGTGCCATTTGTGTGACAATTGAACGTATTGAAGTCCTTGAAAAATAAAGAAAACGATTTTTAAGGATTTTATTTAAAATTTATTTAAATCACTATAATTTGTGAAAGTTTAAGTGTTCTGGTTCTTTTTTTATTTCGCGGGTGTGTCCACTGTGTAAAAAATATATACCATATACTTCGTCCTTTTACATCCTTAGATAGTATTTGTTCAAGTGTTAAATAGTGCCGGCAGTGCACATTTTCACAAAAGCGTAATAAAACATTTTTCACTTTTTGTTTAATTTTTGGAGGAGTTAAATGCAAAAAGGGTTAAAATTATTATCCTTTGGGTATGCGAATTATAAAAAATTTTTTAAAAAATACAAAAAAAACGAAAACATAAAATAAAAAAACATGAAATTTGTTTTTATAAAACTATCGAAACCAAAATTTCCTTTTTTTGTGAAAATGAATCTTATTGAAAATAGGTCTTTCTGTGCCGAATCATCAAATAGTTAGAATCGACGCCTTCCGATTTGAATTAGTTTTAGTGGGGAGTTACCTTTTATATTAAAACTAAGTTATTAAAAAATTAAAATTTTTTTTTCAAAATTGCACATTTTTACCATAAAACTGGAAATATGACATTTTTTTTAAATTACCAAAAAACCAAAAATTAAACATATTTTTTTTTAATATTTTAAATGAAAATGTTAATTTTTTCAGTACCGCGAAAACTACATACTTAAAAAAAAAAATAAGTTTAAAAGTTATAATTTTAAAATCATTTCGATTTTCCAAACTCATGTCAATTAAAGCTCGCGATTAAATTTCGGATTCAAATTTTTTTGTGTTACATCCCTGATACATCTAAAAATATCATAAAATTTTCGAAAGGATTTTTTTCAAAATAAAAAAAATTTATCAAAATTTTTAATTTTTTTTTTCAAAATTTTTAAATATTTTTTTCAAAATTTTAAAATTATTTTTTTTTATTCGAATTTATTCAGTTTCACACTAAATTTTAAAATATTGAGCAAAAAATGGGATATAAAAACTAAACATTTAGGTATTTCAGGATTTTTTACCATTTTTTTTTTATGAAAAAAATTTCAAAATCAAAAATAAAAACTGTTTAAGTTTGTGTTTAACTAATGAAACTCGACTAGAAAGTATAATACAAAAAAATGCGAGTCGAAAATTCAATGACGAACCTTATTTTTCACGGTTTTGAAAAATAAAAAATGTTGGTCTTCAATGGGTTAATATATGACCATTAAAGGGCTAAGTGTGTATTAATTCAGTTTATATTTAGTATTTCTAATTTGAATAAATTGATTTCGTCACTAAAAAACTTAGGTCGCCATTGGGTTAACACATGGCCGGTAAAGGGTTAATACTCTGCACCTGTACTAGTTTGGTATATGTTTAGCAATTCTGGTTGAAATAATTTGGTTTCAGAATAAAAAAAACACGAATCAAAGGCCACCAATATGTTAATACGTGGCAGTTAAAGGGTTAAGATGCTACTCATGTATCTACTATCTGTGTTTAGGTTTAGCGATGCTGCTTCAAAAAATATGATTTCGTAACTAAAAACCTAGTCCCAATGGGTCCGCAACCTTTAATGGGTTAAAATGCGTAAGATTAGCTGTTTTAGTGTAGATGAAGAGACTCCCTTTTGAACAAACTGAGTCAATAAAATCAGTTTCAGCACTTCGTACTAAAATGCATGCCTTCAAAAGATTCCAATTCCTTCTATCCCCTTAAATTGCTTCGCGATGCAACGCAACGACCTTGAACCTTGAAATCTGTGCATTAACAGACTGCTAGTTGTTTTCTGTGTCTGCTTTTGTATTTTTTCTATTTTTGCTTTTTCTTTCTGTTTTTGTTGCCACATTCGTTCGGTCGTTCAGTTGCCTCTACTGCTACCATATGCTGCCACTTGTTGCATGACTGCACAACGCATTTCAACAAGCAACACAAGCGAATGAACGAATCAAATAAAAAAATGCTGCAATAAAACTCATCTGCAATGTTTATCACTACACACAAGTAGCTTAATGTGGCCATAATAAAAACTTTAAACGGCATATACTTACTTATAACGGGTTGAATGTTTGCAAATTAACTAACTACTAATGTGATGCTTTAATCTTAATTAGTCAGATAAGTGAGCGATTTGTTATTTAATGAGCAGTTTATCTTGTAGGCAATTTTTGGCTTTGTTTTGTTTGAGAAACTTTGTTAGAGGTTAGTTGAGGAGATTTCAAGCGTCTAGACTCTAGATCGTAAGTTTGTTACATAATTTTAGTATATTGCTCATATATAAAAGACTGTGTAACAAATCTCCACCTTTGAATTTTTATAAGGACAACAGGATCCTTTGCAAGAGTATTAAAAAAACGTTTTCAAAATAACAGGACATTGAAATTTCATAAGTATTTTAGTAGATTGCGTAACAATACGTTTTCTGGCAAAAATAATTGTGTAAATCTTGAAATTTGGCAATTATAGTGCACTCTTTATAGGTAATACACGGCGTATGCGTAACATTTTGTTATTCAAGTAAGAGAAGTACAAAAAAATTGTATTCATGTTTTGGTTGATATTTTGGAAAAGTCTAATAACACTGTACAACAAAATTGAAGATTTTGAAAATCGCGCTGGGTTTCTCAACGGTTACTGAAGCTTTTGGGTTTGCTGAATCCGAAGCCGAAGTCAGATTTTTCGGGTCACCCTAGGGGTTCTCTCAAGAGGGTGAGCTCTTGAAACTATTCGATTAATCGAATATTCGATTTTCGATTTTGGTCCGATTGCTATTCGATTTTCAATATTCGAGTTTTTTCGATTATTCGAATAATCATCACTTAACGATTATTCGACTTTTATTAGAATCGATTACTTAATAGACAAACTTTCTTTTTAATTAAAACAATGCTAGACATGAATGACAGTACCCATCAGTTTTTTTCATATTGCCCTAAAAAAAGTGATGGTAAATCCTGATGTAAATATAAAGCAGGTTTATGTATTTACATCATGTTTAACCATCAAGTGCATGGGTTGAGGTTGGGCCTGGGGATAGGGTTAGGGTAACGAATAGGGATACATGCAGGCAAATGCATTTTTCGCAGGACCACGTCTGCCGGGTCAGCTAGTTTTTATATAAAATGCAAGAAGATAAGCCAGTTCCTGCATTCAATGTACTGTTAAACTCTGTTCATTAAGGTTCTTGCTTAATAACTCTTCTTACAAAAAATGCTTTAAAGAATGCTATAAGTTTTTGATGCAATTATATAAAAACGATTTTCAAACAGCGGTTAGTCGAATAGTCGAAAGCGAGCGTTTATTCGAATTTGACTATTCGAATTTTGAAAATCGACTGTTGGAACCTTCGAATAATTCGAATATTCGATTAATCGATTTTAACGAGCTTTAGTGGTTTGTAAAGAGATCGGTAGTTGTAAATACATATTTATTTTTAATAATTTAACAATTTTTGTCGGGCCAAGGAACCATAATTTAATTTTGGTTTTTATATTTGGCGGCATACAGATGTTCCATAGTCCAAAAAATTTGGGTATAACTAGTAAGTTTTTTTAGAAAAAAAAGTTTAATTTTTAAATTTTACTACTACCGATCCCTGAGCAAACTACACACAGAGAAAATTGAGCTGGTGATGGATAAGAATTGACAGTGATTTGGTCATATCAACCAAAATAAAGTTATATCAACCAAAATATCTGTTGATTCAGCCAAAATATGGGTTGATTCAACCAAAAGCACGGTCAATTCATTTTTCTCTGTGTACCCTATGCAGAGAAAACCTAGAGTGACCCGAAAAATCTGATTTCACACACACCCAAAAGCTTTAGAAACCGATGAGAAACCCTATCGGATTTTTTGGCTGTTGTACAGTGTAAATATTACGCAAATTTATGCAAAAGTATGTCTTAAATCATCTCTCTGTTACTTTCACAACTTATGATATTTTCATTACCACACATTTAAAATTTTTATTGCACTTCCTTTAAAATCCAACATACGACTCATATGCCTCTGCCAAATGCTACACTACATTCATAGACACCGTCTCTACTTTTTCACAATATTTTCCAATCAGCATTTATTATGCAAATCCAATTTAATTTGCGGCAATAATATTGTTTACTTATTTTTAGCGCATTAAATTGAACTAAATTTTTACCATCGGATTTTTTTTTTTTTTTTTTGAGAGTTTTTATGCGATAGTTGCCACTCTCAAAATGCACCAAAATTATTGCAGTTATTTTGCAACGTCAAAATGTTTATAGTCCAAAACACCAAATTGATAATAAAACCTAAACAACGACTTTAACTGCTTAAACAAATTATTCACTAGTAAAATTTTGAGAGTGAATGTGCTTTCATGATTAATAAAAAGTTGTTTCTTCATTTTTTTTTTGCGCGAATACGCACTCTCAAAGCGGATTTTAAAGATTTACTTGTGTTGTAGCTTTTCGAATTAGGATGGGGTTTCGCTGCAAATTTAATTGATATTCCATGTAATCACATAAGATTTAACTTAATTAAGTTTTTGACGTCATAAAGCGGATTTACATTAAAAATTTTCACACGTTGAGCTTGGCCTTCAGTGAACGCATGAAGCGGGTAATAAATCGATTTAGTTTTATTGTAGACGATTGAATATAATAAAAATTGTAATTAAATTAAAATAACTATCTATAACTATACTATACTAGCTAGGACCCTGCCCGCTTTGCTGGGCGCGAACTTTTCATTGCCGCTAAAAGCACTTTCTCACAACAAAGAAAAATACTCAGCCAATTGCACTGTACAACAAAATTGACGTTTTTGAAAATCAAACCCATTTTTCTCAACGTTTTCTGAAGCTTTTGGGGGGTGCTGAATCCGAAGTCAGATTATTCGGGTTATTCTATGTTTTCTCTCCAGAGGGTGGTTTGTAAAGAGATCATCATTTATTTATATATTTATTGGCGCTTAACCGCCTAAGCGATTTGAGTCGTTGCCTATCAAAGCAAGCCAGTCATTCCTTTTTAGCGATAACTGACGCCAATTGTAAACCACAATGGAATTCCAAGTCATCCTCCACCTGTTGTTTCTATCTCAGTCGAGACCTCCCCCTTCCCCTGCTGCCGAATTCGGGTGACGATAGGAAAACCTTCTGGGTTGGAGCTTCTTTGTCCTTTCGCATGACATGACCCAGCCAGCGGTGCCTTTGGACTTTAATTCGCTGGAATATGGTCAGATCTGCGTTAAGCGTGTACAGCTCATCGCTAAATCTCCTTCGATACCCGCCGTTGGCATCACGGGAAGAACCATAGAACTTTACTTTCAAATACTCCAAGGGCCATCTCATCTTCTCTTGACATTGTCCATGAATCTGAGCCATACATCAGGACAGGTATGATGAGAGACTTATAGATCGTGGTTAAATTCCAATCTGGAGGCATGCACTCGTCTGACCATATTCTGCATAAGAACTGATGCATGCTCATAAGATGGGCCGTGAAAAAAAATGTTTCTTATAATTTAACAATTTTTCTGGGCTCAAGGAACCTTAATTTAATTTTGCTTTTTATATTTGGCGGCACATATCGCCCGTTCCAAAGTAAAGAGATAATCAAAATTTTCGTTTTTTCGGGATGATGGAGCTCTATGAAAAAATAAAAGTTTGAACGTTTTCCCAAAAAATTTAAATTTTGAAAAACATCTGTTTACGATGAAACGAGCGATCTGCAGATGTTTCCTAGTGCAAGAGCATAGTTGCTCAGAACGCAAACGCAAATGAACCACGGTTTTGATTGAATTGTTTTGCATCCCCAATCTCTTGCGCTTTCCTCTGTTCGTTGTGTTGCAGCATAAGCTTGTTCGGTGTTTTTTTTTATATGTCGATGTAAACAATTATTAATTTATAGCAGTCTGATATTATTTCTGACCCTGTATATGCACTAGGGTGATTCAAATAAAAAAATTTGGTTCTTTTTTTCGGTCTTACCCCCTGAAACTATAGGTTTTGATGAGAAAATAAGCCTTGCCAAATATTAGCGCTCTAACTTACCCCTTAGGGGTGGCTATTTTTTCCCCTCCCCAGTAGCATTTCACATTTCACTAAACATATTTCCTTGCCTCTAAATAGTTTTCATGACTTCCAAATGACCACTGGATTCAGTTACATAGGCGCAAATTATTCAAAAAAAATAACCTAAGACCAACCCGCAAACGATCAGTATTTGAGTGTTAACGGATTTTCACTGTTGGCCAATCACTTGAACAAACATTTCCATTGCAATAAAAGCTTAGCTTAGAGCTATTTGTGCCCGAAAGCGTTTCTTTAATAACTTCTTAATTGTGGTAATAAAGATTTGGCAGGCTTGCTGACTTTCCTCTGGTCTATTCATATTTTTACGGTGTTGATTTTTGCACAATTTTTGTAATTTTTTTTTTTTTTTTCGAACCATAAAAGATAAATTTTCCTTGCTTTTTGAGTTATTAATATCCTTTTGTGTGCGTCTTTTTTTTGTTTTTATCAAATTTGTCTGCGTAGTTTATTGTTTCATGGTTTTTATAGTGGCTATTCAAATAGCCGTTTTAACTATCGCTTTAGTTTCATCCACTAATAATGGCAATGCCGTTAATTTTGTTTACGGATAATGGTATGAGCATTTAAAGTTGTTTGTTACTAAACTTGGGCGAAAGTGAAGTTTTGAAGAGATAATATTTTGTTTCTATTGCTTCCTGCATCCTTTACCAATCTGCGATATTCTTCAGGATTGGTTTATGTGCTGTTCATGCTGAGCCTGCATTTTAGCATTTACATACGTACGAACAAAAATTTCCTTGTATGAAGAAAAAGAGAAAAAAAAATTGCATACTTTTGGGCGAATCGCTGTATATATTAAGATATCTTCTCTCTAAGCAAGTCAACCTACTTATACAATAATTGCAAAGTTGCAATTTTCGAGGTGAGGAGTTTCCAAGTTTGTTTAGAAAGTCGGTTTCTTTACCCACGAACTCACTTTTACAAAAGAATTGGAGTTTATCTGAAAATGCAAGCATACTTCCACTTGCGTAAGCATTCGAAAATTAGCTAAATGCGCATTTTCTAAATGCGGCAGCATGAAGGCATCTTCGAAATGTATGACCGAAAATGGAAAATGCTGCTTTTTAAACTCAGCATGAACACTACATTAAAAGCATTAGGATACCTATTTTGAACAACTTCGTGATAACCTATATTGACAGTTTTTGCTGCTATGTATTTCAAAGTTCCAGTATGATTTTGAGAGTATTACAGTTCTACCGCAATGAGCGAAATTCCATGATAGACATTTTTTCTTAGTAGTTTTTTCTTGACGGTTCACGGCAACAGCGATACTGAACTTGAGTGAAATAATTTAATGCTAAAAATATTCCAAACGGTGAACAGATGTTTTTGTTGTTGCACTTCTACGCCCACGATTAGACATATTTTCGCATTGCCGTTGTCATCAAAATTTCTTTATACTCAGTTGCGCCTACCACTAAAAATTTATTAATATTTTTCGCCCCCCAAAAGAATCAAGGCATTTAATTCCACATTTATAAAAAATTTATTGACACGATCACAAGAAAGCCACAACTCCAAAAGCAACTTAGTTATCATAACCTCATTTCACAAATCTCCCAACGACAAATCAGAAAACTATCCAACCACAAATCAGGAAACCATAATTATTTTAAAGCGTGGGTACGACTCTGGTAATGGTATGATTATAGTCAGGCCCATGACTTTTCCACTTCAAATTCATAAAAAAATTTTTTCACGTTATCATTTCATAGAACCCGAATTCATCCAGGTAGCGTATGACGTCACGACTGCGCTGATCAGTCGGCCATCTTGAATTCGTCCATTGTTGCCCCCACAATACTTAGTTACTTTCTTAAAATAGCAGTTAACCGCCTAGACGATTTTGGCCGTCCAAAGATGGATCTCATTGGTATTTTGTTTTATGTGGCGGGTCCCAAACCTTACGCACGTCATGATGCACAATCTTCTATCTTTGCTTCATGGGTTATAATGTGGTAATGTTATGCATCGTTCGGTAGCTCTTCTATGGTCATCTCCAAATCACTTTTGGAGCTATTTTGTGTTCTTTCGAAAGATACATAGTTCATCTAGGCATTACAACTGATTTGTTTTTACAGAGTTTTTGTTGATCGAACAAAATTTTGTGTTGAAACCACAAACTCCTGCAGTTAATCCAACAGCGAAGATACTGCTCCTTAATTAAACATGTAATGTAGGGGGATTCATCAAACCTTATAAAACGTGTAAACGTATAAATTTATCAAGTGTGTAAATCAACTGTCAACATTTTTATGGAGCGAAGTTAACACAAAAGAGTTCGTAAATTTATCCATTTCAATGACGCTGTTTGACTTGTAATTTTTTTAAACAAAAATACGTCAACAATTACTCTTTTAATGGAAATTTCGAAATAAAAAGTTTTTGTTTGACATTAGGTACACATAAATTGATCTAGGGTGTTCATCTAACTGAGTTGGTGAATTAAAAATTTACGCATTTCGCAAACTTATATGATTGGATGAATCCCCCTATTGCTTATTCAAGCTAAATGATTGTCGTATGTAAACCCAAATAACATACAACAATCATTTATCCGATATGGAGAGAGGCATAGGGATAGGTAAAGGCATAGGGAGATAGGACCATAGTGACAAATGAAACATTTTTCGCGGCTAAGCCTAGAATGCAAAAACTTTTTAATATATTTTCTCACATTCATAAATTACTAAACAAAGTCATTGGCTTACAAAACTGCTAATTGTTTGCGCATTATTCATATCGACACTTTGCATTTAAACTAAACCGTTGTAATGTAAATGCAAAAGACATATTACACACTTCAGTTATCAGCAGACGTTTTGTGTACAAAACATTTAAGCATTAAAAAAAAATCACTTACGCAAGAATTTGCAATGCATTTGATTTTATTTTGCAGCTTTATCTTTCTTTTATGTTTTAACGGTTTACAGAAAATGTGCCAAAACATAAAGTTTGCGAGAAATGCATTTCGCCAAAAGCAATTAAAAAATTGTAACACAAAATGCAAATGACAACCGTTGCACTTAGAAGTTGAAATTCTTTGAAAAAATGCTTTTACACTTTTTGTGTCTGTGGAGATGGTGACAAAAATGACGGTAAAGGCAATTAACTTGGGGTATTATTGTTTGAAAGAGTTCGTCATTAATATTCGTTCTTCTCTTTCAATCTTATTTAAATGTTGTCTCTTCGAAGATAGATGCATTCACTTGGCTATTAGATATTACTTATATGTTAACAATGATCTACGAAGAGCTGAGCGTAAGTTAGTTGAGCCACTCACTAAAAAAATTTCGTATTCATTCTATGGTAATGATACATATTGAGCACCCAGTCCTATTTTATACCCAGAGTACTACACCTTTTCAAGTTTATAATGAGAAAATGTAAGTTTATATTGAGAAAACACAAGTTGATAATCAGAGAGTGTAAGTTGATATTGATATTGAAATTTTCTCATTATCAATTTACGTATTCTCAATATCAACTTACAATTCTCATTATCAACTTTTGTTTTCTCAATATAAACTTGAAAAGGTGTAGTACTGTAGTACAAGGTATTATAATTTTGTCCACATAACGGTACTACGTAACGGTACAAAATAATCGAGATAGATATAGAGTTCCATATATGAACGTTCTTAGGTTGAAAAGAGGATCTGATTAAAACATGTCCGTCCGTCTATCCGTGTACACGATAACTCGAGCGAAAATTTTGATATTTGCATGACAAGTTACTTTTTAGCGAGGGTAGGTTGCTATTGGCAATAAGCGAAATCGTATGATAACCATGCCCCCTTTTTCGATATCGAAAATTTCGAATATCACATAAATTGACATAACTTGAGTAAAGATATTTGCATGGAATTTGGAACACATATGTAGGTTGTTATTGGAAATGAGCGAAATCAGATGATAACCACGCCCGTTTTTCGATATCGAAAATTTCGAAAATCGCATAAATTGAGATATTTGCATGAAATTTGGAACACTTGGTTGCTTTCTGGTCGCTATTTAAAATGGGCGAAATCGGATTATAACCTTTTTAGGTAGACATTTTTGAAAACTCGACTGGTCATAACTTTTAAACTGATAACTTTAGATTCATGAAATTTGGCATATGGTATACTAGCAATATAGGGAGTTTACCTGATGAAATTGGACGAAATCGCTTCCCGGCCATGTTAAAGAAAAAATGTTAAGTGCAAAAATGCAACCATAAAAAAGATAAGATAAAGAAAATGTGAAATTCGTTAAAGCACAGTGGAATACAATATCGCGAATAAAAGAAGGATTATCTGCATATTTGCCATTGAAAGACAAACGCGCAATCAAAGCTGAAATACATAAAAGCGCTTAAAAACAAACAAGTCTCATTGTCAAATGCGTGTCGCACAACACATAAATAAGACAAACGTATTTGACCAAGCGAAGAAAAATGGAAAAAAATCAAACTGAACAAATAATTTTGCATTGAAATTAAAAATTTCTGTTTGACAAATATTTTTGTTTTATCTTTTTTTTTTGTGGTGGAAAAGCATTTGCGCGTAAATTATTGGCATACAAGCGACATTGTGTTAGAAGGATTTTAAATATTTATTAATTTCTTTGTAGAGACATTCGAGTGCTCAACCAGTGAGAGCATGCGACAGAGTGTTAAACTCAATAACGCCATATTTCAACGAAAGTTTAATAGATTATAATGAATGACGGTGTTTTTGGGAAAGTTATGGAATAGATCGTTTTTTGGAAACAATTTGAGATAAGGCGTTCTTTTAAAAAAATTTTGTCTCTATGATGATAGGCATACATAGACCACCTATCTTCCAAAAATAATCCTAATAAATAAAGTAACGATACATTTTGAATCTATTTTGTTTATAAAGTTCAGTATCATATTAAACTAACTTTAGACATATTCTTTGAGATTTTAAAATTTTTTGTATGCCGATATAATGGTACCTCACAGTAAAAATCGGTAAATGAAATACTTAAAAATGTTAGTTTGAAAATTGATATTTTATGATTAAAATATCATGTCTTAAAAAGACATGTGATATCATATGATGTCAGTAACAGAAAAGTCAGAATAATTTGACAACGATTTTTTTTTTTTTATTATGTAATATTATGTCTCAAAATTCCATGTGATGTCACATCATTTTTATAGCAAATATATTATATCGGCAAATACAATAATCAAAATATTGTGTAATGATATGTCTCACAATGTCAGTTACAGTAACTCACAATAATTTTGAAATGAAAATTTTATTTTTAAAATAGCATGTGATATTGTGTCTCAAAATGACATGTGATATCACATCATTCCAGTAAAAATCAGAAAACTTAGTACTTTAGTCACAAGAATTTGAATATGAATATTTTATATTAGAAATATCATGTGATGTCATGTCTTCAAATGTCATGTGACATCACACCATCAATTGGCCTAGTGTTTTTTGCTCATAGGAAGTTTAGAGTTTGATTTGCTCACAAAATTTGGTCATTGGCTTACGAGAGATAGGATGGAAAATTTTGGAAAAAATGAGCGACTCCGACCGAATTTCTATAATATGGGCGATTAGAGGAACAAAATTACAAAAGGCATTACAACAAAATAAAAATACAAAAAAAGCTGTTTAACATTTTGTACATGTTTTGCTGTCTCGCTTGCTTTGTTTTGCCACATTTTTACGCCGATTTTTATTATTAACAACAAATAGCTAAAATTACACAACATACCAACCAACACATATGTAAATACACAATGTAAGTATGTAGGTAAAATTTAGGGCATTGACTTCCAAGTGATTTTGAGAGTAAATTGTAAATAAATAAATATACAATTAAACGAAAAAGAAGAAGAAAATAAGGAAACGATAAAGTATATTAACAGCTATAAACGTGAACAGCTGGCGCTTTAAAGGGCGGTACTTAGCCAGCGGCCTTCGGTGATAATCAGCTGTGTGTCTGCTTACTGTATTTGACACGATGCTTTGTCTGATTGTTTTTTGTGGGTTGCGAGTGAAATATGTACTTGATTTGAGTTCTCTTTTTTTTGTTCATTATCCTCGATTAACTATAAATAAGTTGTAATAACTGATGACTCAATGTCTCTGAAGTAGACCACAGTAATCCTGAATTTCTTAAATGACATGCGATATCACATCATCACAATAGCAAAGTGAAAGATCACCATTCAAACATTTTTTTTTTAAAAACGCCCTATCTCAGACTCTTCTCAGTAAGGCTTAATATAAGATAAGAAATTTTGTGGAATTTCAAGCTGCATTCTACATTTTTGCAAGTCATTGGAATGCAATAAATATCAATTTTTTTATATAGTTAAGTCTTACATAAACAAGATTTTTATTACCAAACTTACGCCCAAAATTTAACAGCCACACATAACAAGCACCAAGCTAGACATACAATAATTCGGCGTAAAAATATTTGCATATTTTTGATTTTAGATTTAAAGAAAAATGGCAAGTAAAAAAAAATCCAGCAATCTGCAGCTGAAGCCATTGTTGTCTCTTAAGCCTAAAGCGTCGGTTAAGTAAACAGTTAAGCTAGAGCTTAACACCGTAGACCACTGTAATTTTGTGCCAATAATTTTTGGTTATTATTTTTTATTGGTTTTTCTTCTTACCCACCTGTAATATGCAAATTGCCGACGACTTGCCAGCCCCCAAGCTAATAAGGAACAACAAATAAAGTAATCGCAGATTGAAATGATCGACCCCGCGGCGAGGCGATATGCAGTGGTGCGCTCTGCGTGCGTTAGGTGTCGGTCGTGTTGCGGCTGTGCCACTTCACACCACAAAACAATCGTCGTGAGTAATCTGATCTGATTTTAACTGAAGACAGACAGCGCAAGTGCAAGTGGTTGTTAAACAATTTGCGTTGGTGTTAACGATAAAAGAGAAAAAATAAGGAAATATGGAAAACAATTGGCAAAAGACAAAACAGATGTTGTGCTGAGGTGATAGCTGCCTACGTAAATAGCAGCGTTACAGCGCAAAGTTACAGTTACTCATAGTAAATATCGGAAATCGATATACCTTAAAAATGTTACAAAAATTTTAAATTTACTATTTTTAATTAGCATGTGATATCACATCATCGCAGTAACAGTGGCTTACAGTAAAAATCGGAAAATTATATATTTTAATAACGTCACAATAATTTAGAAATTAATGTTTTATTATCAAAATAGCATGTGATATTTTGTCTCAAACTATCATGTGATATCACATCATCTCTATAATGGTACCTCACAGTAAAAATCGGGAAATGAAATACATTAAAATGTCGATAACTTGGAAATTAATATTTTATGATTGAAATATCGTGTGATATTGAGTCTTAAATGTCATGTGATATCACATTATGTCAGTAACAGAAGTGTCAGAATAATTTGATAACTTTAATTTTTTATCATGTGTATTATATCTCAAAAATCCATGTGATATCACACCATTTGAATATCGGCAAATATAAGACAACAATCAAAATATCGTGTGATGAAATGTCTTGCAAAGTTATCTGGTATCACATTATGTCAGTAACAATAACCCACAATAAAAATGTCACAGTAATTTTGAAATGAAAATTTTATCATCAAAGTGGCATGTGGTGTTGTGTTTCAAAATGGCATGTATATCACATCATTCCAGTAAATATCAGAAAGTTAAGTACCTTAGTCACAATTTGAATATGAATATTGTATTATTACAACTGTTACGTCTTCAAATGTCATGTGATATCACGCCGCTTCAGTAACAATTACATACAGTAAATATCGAGAAATAAAATACCCAGTAATGAATATTTATATTATGTGATATACACGTCTCAAAATATCATGTGATAATATTTCTCAAAATATTACATCGTCTGAGAAACCGTGACTTAAAAAAGCTAAAAAAAATAATTTTTATCTAAATATCATGTGATTTTAGGTTTCAAAATGTAATGTGATATCGCATCATCTCAGTAAGAGTAAATCACAGTTAAGGCGGAAACTACATACCTTAAAGGCTTCAATAATTTGCAAGTGAATATTTTTTATCAAAATATCATATGATGTGTCCCAAAATGCCATGTCAATAGCATGTCTTGGTTATTGTCCGATTTTGACTGATACCGATTATAAATGTTGTTGTGATGTCATACAGTACTCGTAGTTGTGACTTTCAACTTGCACCCGCTGAGTTAAATACTGATTGAACTGCAGGTCTGAGATATTTTTATTGTTTTTAAATATTGCTGGAATGAGTGTTGTTCAAAAATTACCGTGTGACATTTCCTCTACATTGCCTCTACATTTTACGATGTTTTGCAAACTGTGTGAAACTTGCTGAAGTATTTTCACAAAATCATAAAATGCGGGTAAAAGTGCTGAGACTAATATGGCAATCACTGCTTTAAACTGCCTAAAGGCGTCAAAAAATAATAAAAACTTGTAAATGAGCAAACAATTAGCGAAAATAATGTGGAACAACAAAAAATTTGCGAAACACGCCGCAAAACATTTTTTTTTTCGCGATTTGAGATATGCAAAGAGATTTCTCTGTGTGTGCTGCTTGTGTGGGTTGCTTGAAATTCCTGAGCGCCTGCAGCGCGTTACTGAGTAACAAATCTGCACTTCGATGAAGCAAATAAACCCAAAATTAAGTTATTTAGATCAACAGCTGTGCATGCCGCCCACCAACAAAATATTTACAGCTGAGTGAGGTGTCAAATATTTGCACAGATTGATGGGTGACGTTGCGTGTGAGGTGAGGGCGATGTGGAAAAGCAGGAATGTACATTTTTTAAACGGTTATTTTAATTTTTGAAACTGCACTCCTGTGCCAAATTTTATAGAATGGGTGTGATAAAATATCACATCTTAAATATCAATTATGAAATCATATTATATTATATCACATCATGTAGCATTAAATTGCAAGAGAGGTGATGAAAGGGTTGCCACATGTTTAAAATTAGTTTGTTTTGTATATTTTCCTAGATTTTTAGCGTTGAAATGTCAATAAAAGGGATCAGCCCATAAATGTGCAGAAAGATACATTTTTTTAAAGGGTTGCCACGTGTTAAAAAATAATTTTTTCCTGTTTGATAGGTTGATTGTTTTTTTTTTTAATTTTAGGTGGCATGCAATAAAGCCTCGGCCTACAGATTTGTAATTTATTATCATTTTTTTATGAAAAGAGTTGCCACCTGCTCAATAAATCCTATAAAGAAACTATTCTTATATCAGGTACTATCTCGGAAACCGCTAGACTGAATTGGATGAAATTTGGCATAGACATAGTATGCTTGATTCTTAGAATATCCTCTTGGGTGTTGCCACTTGGAGCGGTTTACAGGGTTGCCACCTATCTCAATTTTTTTTTAATATTGATCAATATATGCCATTATGGGTATCAAATGAAAGGTATTTTCGGCGACATACCAACTAAAATATTTTGAACTAAGGTTGCCACCTTATCGCAGTATATTTGTATATTCGGAACTACATATCTCGAGAACCGCTTCACGGATTTCGATGAAATTTGGCATAGAGATAATAGATATGTATGTTTAATTCTAAGACTTCTCACTTCGGTGTTGCCACTTAGGGCGGTTTACAGGGTTGCCACCTATCTCTTTTTTTTAATATTGAACAAAATATGACAATATGGGTATCAAATGAAAGGTATTTTCGGCGACATACCAACTGAAATATTTTCAAGTAGGGTTGCCATCTAACCGTATTATATTTGTATATCCGGTACTATCTCGAGAACCGTTAAACCTTATAAACGATCTTCAAACAATTTTTTTGTGTGTATTCCATTTCCTAATGATTATGGAATTTTGGAACTTTGAGGCCAAAAGTGTGTACTAGTCTTAAAAATATTGTTTCAATGTTTTCATTAAGATCTATACAAAATCAATTAGTCACACTAAAAAGAAAACAATTAGTTTTCGAATTTTCTTCACATTATTTTTTACTGATACAACATGCCCGTGAATAACAATTATAGCGACATTTTTATGGTTTTGTTTTTTGTTTCACGAATTGCCAGTGTCAAGCGGAAAGAAAACAGCATTGCGAATTTTTAAGTTTCAAATTTAAATATGAGTAAAAGTTCAATAATAATTATTATTTGTTTTTTTTTTTAAGAAAAGTGAAATTAGTCGAAATGGTTAAAAGTGAAAACCATTGCGAAATAATATTAACTCACTTCACAGCCGAAAGGGAGGACGCTGACACGCCTACTACAAGCAACTGTGTACAGAATTTTTTTTTTTTTTTTTTTCAAAGTCAAAGTAAATAATGAGACGCGCATCGAATGTTTAAAACACGTGACTTAGCTGCAGCTTTACGCATTTACACGCCCGTGACAGTGCATAAATAAGCTGGCATTACAAAAAAATATGCATGGACTTACAACATACATACATACTCAACATGCCTGCAATAGTAGCAAAATGCCATTAGTAGTGCGCTTCCAAGTTGCTGTGTGAGGAAATCAGAGGCACGCATGCGAGGTGACAAAACTACTCAAGTTACAAGTCTGCGGCACACTGCTGATTTTAGCACTTGCTAAACGATCTCACCTCCTTCGCCTTCACCTGCCTCTATCTACATTGTTGGTGTTGGTTGGCGGTTGCCGTTGTAGTCTGGTGTTCTTGTAATTGGGTCAAAAAGTCTGCAAGCCACAAGTTTTTACCACGGATATGCATCAATAGCTACAACAACAGTGTCTAACAATGATGCGTTGAAACGTGTGGTCTTGTGTTCGCTGCACTTTTGCTATTGAATATTGCTTTTTAACGTTTGTTTGTTTTGCTTTGAAATGCATTAAGGAAGTATCTAAATTGCATCATAAATCTTATGCCGTGTAAATAGTTGTGCAGACAAGCCACGAAAGCTTTATTAAAATGAAAAGATGAGCACCGATTAGCCATGAATGGGTTGGTGAAAATGTGTGGGAATTCGTTTAAGATATTTACTATTTATTAAAAAGTTAATAGATGTGCATATAAATTTGACTTTTGTTAATATTGTAGTCATTTGTGATAATGAATTTTTGCGTGTAATTTTAGTGGAAATTGCTGAAAACTAGATCAAGTTTAAGTTTCTTTTGGTTTGCTGAACGAATTTCACTGACCCTTATTGTAAGTTTTATCGTCTTTATGTGACATGTTTTGATGGAGAAATTTATCAAAATAGGTCAATCTAGAAGGACCCAAAAAAAGTCACACACTCACAAAAATTTCGATATGATATTGTGATCAAAATATTATATCACAAAAGTCATGTGATATTACATCATCTCAGTAACGATAACTCAAAGTAAAAGTTGGAAAATAAAATACCATAGTAATGTCAAATTTCCAAATGAAAAATTTGCTATCAAAGTATCATGTGATATTATGCCTCCGTCAAAACAGAAAAATAAAACATCAACCCTGAAAATTGTTCAAAATTTCATGTGATATTATGTGTCAAGATATCATCTGATATCGCATCGTCGCTGTAACGATAACTCGAAAGTAAATGTTGGAAATTCAAATTCCATAAAAATTTCACAATAATTTGTGACATTATCTCTAAAAATATCATGTGATATCACATCATCTCAGATACCTTGAAAATTTCGCAATAATTAGAAAATATTTTATCATAGAAATATCATGTGATATTATGTCTCAAAATTTCACTATAGGTTAGTAATAATTATTTCATTATCAAAATATCATCTGATGTTATGTCTCAAAATGTCATGATATCACATGGCAAAATTAAATACCTTGAAAATGTCAATAACTTGGAAATATGTAAATATTTTATGATCGTAATATCATGTGATTTTATGTCTTGAAATGTCACTTTATCGTAGTAACTCAGTCAAAATTACCTAGACTATTGTCAAACATTTTTTCATGCTACAACAAAGAACGTGTTTTTTTTTTGCTCATGTTGCTTGGAAAATAATTTTGACAATAGTGTGTTATTTTTTTATTAGTTAATGAAAAAAATTTAAAGAGAATACCCCAATTGTATGATCAAAATATCATGTGATATCAATCTCAAAATTACATGTGATATCACATCATCTGAAATATTTTGAAAATATCACAATTGGGGTATTCTCTAAAAATCTTTTCCATAAAAACACCAAAAAAAAACACTATTGTCAAAATTTTTTATCAAGCAACATCAACAAGAATAAAAAAACACATATTCTGCTGTTGCATGAAAAAATGTTTTTTTATGGAAAAAATTTAGAGAGGTCTTCCCAAATAAGTTTGAAAAAATATTTTATGAACAGAATATCATGTGATATCATATTCCAAAGTTACATGTGATATCACATCGTCTCAATAACAGTAGCTCAGTCAAAATGGGAAATATTTTATTTTATTTATTTATTAATATATGATCAAAATATAAATCATATGAGATTATAGCAAAATGTCATGTGATATCACATCATCTCAATAGTCACTATCATCAAACAGTAAAAATTCTAAAAATACCTTATAAACGCTACAATTATTATGAAATATATATTTTATGATCAAAATATCATGCGATATCATATCTCTAAATTACATATGATATCACATCATCTCAAGGAAATTTAATGGTTTTGCAGGCAGTCCAGAGTGAGGTTAAGCATTGCCAGAACATTATCGATCGCCCTATTAATAATAATTAAATAATAATAAAGAACCCTTGAGCTTACCTCATAAATTAGTACTCGATTGTACAACGCATAAGTCACAGAAGAGAGTTGAACGTGAATGAATTTTTTGGCAGGACCTAGTCTGCCGTGCCCTCCAGTCCCAGATAAATTGGGTAAACTATATTTACTCTTAAAACACTCAGGCAATGCAATGAAGCACACGTAGAGGTTATGTTCATTTAGTAAATTTGTTGATAATTATTGCAAGTGATAACGGGTATTGTTTTTATTTCCCCATATGAGTATGAATTGTAAGCACATACCCACATATAGATATGTAGTTTGTTTACTGGAATTTTCGATTACTTAATTTGTTGTTATCACGTCAGTTTGTGGGTTGTTTAACTGTAACACTGACGTGGTCTTATTTTTTAAAAGCGTTCAGCGCTCATCGCTCACCTGTTGCTCGACGTATGTAGTATTTGTTTCTGACAAGCTCATTAACGCTTTTGTTATGCGAGTGTGACTGATTTATTTAATGGGCTATTCGGCTGAATGTTGGCAATAATTTAGTAGTTAATTAAAATTTGATGGAACGTGGAGTATTTTTTGCATGTGATATTTATAAAGGTTTTTATCATTGATTGATAACAGAGTTAAAGCAGTTGAAGAATAGGAAGCGAGAGGTGACAAACATTTTGGCATTCGATATCAAAGTTAAAACTGATTCATTTTTTCAAACATTTTCGAACTGTTTATCAGGCCTAATGTCTGTTGGGTTGTCTTATTTATTTTTATTACTTTTTTGTAAAAGTGTTTATGTTGGGATTTTCCTCTTCCAAAAGGCATTTAACTCCTCCTACTCAGTTTCTCAATTTTGAGCATCTATTAGTGAGCAATTGTTTTTTTATTTACTCACTTTTTCAAAATATTTACTTAGAATTTGTGTGCAAAATAAGAATTAAAAAAATAAAATAAATAACATAAAAATGTTGCTAAAAATCGTAACAAATTTCGTATGTGATGAAATGAAGAAAGTCAAAACTAATTTGACAATGTTCTTAATCTTCTTTTGGGTGATTTGGTTCTCGCAGTTGATTGCCATCTCAACACTATTTCTCAGGTAAATAAAAAAAATGCGTGAAGTGAAGAAGATCTATAGAGTCAATATTTGCAAAATTAAAAAAAAAAAAACAATTTTTTTTATATTTGTTTAGAGAGATAAGTTGAAAATAGAACCATTTTCTAAACAAGTAGTTCATAACCTCACGCTTTTTATTTAATAAATTTATTTCTTTTATTCTTTTCAGTCTACCCGACATCACCGAAATCCCTACGATCACAGTGACAGACTTGCCATTTGAGATTTTAGAGCCAACGCGCGTCAACATCGATGCGCTCATTATTGATGCTGCGAAGGAGACGATCGCGCGAGAGCATGAGAATCACACAATGGAAATGTTGGAAGATAGCAGTGAAGTGATAAGGAAAGGTATGTACCTTTTGATGCAATTCAATGCCAATTTGTGTGGCCAGCTAAAGCTGATTTTCGATAGGTTTCGCAGATGATGTGATATCACATGTAATTTTGAGATATGATATCACATGATATTTTGATCATAAAATATTTATTCACAAATTAAAATAAAATATGCCCCATTTGGACTGATCTGCTGTTACTAAGACGATGTGAAAAAGCTAAGGGGCTGCCACCTTTAAAAAAAAACAGTCTTCAAGCTCGAGATGACTCCTTCTTCGAATTGTTCTATATCATCAAAAGATATTTTTTATCAAAAAAAAAACTTGAGGGTTGCCGCTTTAGAAAAAAAAACACGCATAGTGGCTTTACCGAAAAAATTTCCAACTCTAGGACCAAATACTCCTTCCTTGCCCTCCTTGGCATTAAAGTGGCCGAGCACGATTTTTATATCATGCTGGGGGCAGCGTCGCCCGTCTCCTCAGTCGGTACATTGGCGCAGATAAATGTTATGTTAAAAAACCTCGTCTCGATGCGGATCGCAGCGAGACGTTCGTCCACGGGTGGCGCAGTATCTTTCCCGCCACGAATCCTACACCAAGCGCTTTGCCGCCAATAGTCGTATTTGCTTGTCCCGTCCATCGCATTTCCTGCAGGGCGGTGATGTCAGCCTTTGTGTTAAAAAGGACATCAACCAGCCGGGCAGCTTGAAAGTGTCCGGACATTCCAGGTACATGCCCTAATATCCAAATCTGCAAACTTTATTCGTTTGGCCGGATCCTCAACATTGAAGAGTTTTCTCATCCGAGGCTTTTTATTAGGCGGTTTCGTTGAAATTGTTTCTACGTGGCGGGTCCCAAACACAGCGCACAACCCGTTTTCCGGGTTTTTGGCAAAGATTTACACATTTATATAGCGAGCCGCTTGCTCCAAGACAGACGCCCGCTTGTAACCGCAGCTCATGGTGCCCCCTCTCTCCACGATAGCTCACTTTGTACAGAGAGCATGAGCGAGGACGCAAGAGTCGCGATCGAGCAAGGTCGCACACCAACCATTCCCCATCACACTCCAAAATTTCCCAGCAAAATTCAATAAAATCTAAAGGAATCGATTCTGACTATTTTCATGGAAATACCCATAGGCTCATGCCGCACATGGGAAGTCTAACCAGACGCCATTAGATTACACACAATATGCAAATATTTTCAAATAATAGTGATCTCTTTCTATTTCAGACGAAGAAATCATAAAATTTGATGACTCTGGTGGCGGTGAACAGCCGCAACCTACGCCACAATTGGACAACGCCAATCCTACTTCAAGTGAAATTCCACAAAACATTCCAAATGTCAATGTCACAATTGCAGCAGCAGCTGCAACAACGCAAAATGAGAGCGCAAGCGCTGCCAACACGGACACAACCCACTCGGGCGACAACGGCAACGCGAGCAACACCCTCAACCTAACCGTTGAAGAAGTACCAATACCAGTATTCTCAGAATGGGCGCAAAAACAAATGGAAAATGAAAAACAACAAGCCAAGGAGCAAGAAGTGGTAAACACGGCGACGCAAAAAAAGAATCACACCAACGGTGATGGCAAAAAACGACAAGCGCCACTAAAAATGCGTAATAAAAATTATGCCTCACCCGATTGTGGCGCCAAAATAATTGCACTCAATGTAGATGCGACCAATGCGGGCGCGGTGTTGAGCTCATCCAAGGACGAGTACATGCTAAGTCCATGCGGTAATCGCATTTGGTTTGTCGTCGAACTTTGCGAGGCGATACAAGCGCGTAAGGTTGAGTTGGCTAATTTTGAGTTATTCTCCTCGTCACCCAAGAATTTTACGGTGGCCGTCTCAAATCGTTTTCCAACGCGCGATTGGTCCAATGTGGGACGCTTCATAGCCGAAGATACGCGTAATGTGCAAAGTTTTGATTTGCATCCACATTTATTTGGTAAATTTGTGCGCGTCGATATACATTCGCACTACGCGAAAGAGCACTTTTGTCCGCTCTCACTTTTTCGTGTTTTCGGCACTTCCGAATTTGAAGCGTTCGAAACGGAGAATACTGAACATTCAGATTTGGATGACTTTGATGATGAGTTTGGGCAAGAGCAAGTGCAGGCAAAGAGTGGTGATACGAATCTATTTAAGTCAGCATCAGATGCAGTGCTTTCGATTGTGAAGAAGGCAGCCGAAGTCCTCGCCAAGCCCGCAAATCATTTGAATACCACACTGGCGCGCATACGCACCTTCTCATCGCAGTGTCGCACACCAACAACGCAACAGTTCAGCTGCGCCGATTGTAATCAGTCGTTGGTAACGCGCATTAATACTGTTATATCGTGTGAATACCAGCAATTGCAAGCGCTACTCAAAGTACCTTGGCTACTGAAGGATCTGGTCAGGACGCAAATATGTGCCAAAGCCTATGGCGTTGAAGTGAATGTGAAAAGCGCGAACGAAAATTGTGCACCCTCACCACCACAAAGTCACATTTTAGAGATGGATGTGAAGCGCAGTTATTACCTGAATATGTTGCCAACTGAAATTGTGGGCGCGCTTTGCCAACTGCTCGCAACGCGGGATAAAACTAAAGCGGCCACGAACGATGCGAGTGGCATGAAAGCTGTTACAGAACCGCCACTCAATCTCACCATCGATAAGAAAGTGAAAAAGGCTGATTACAGAATAATTGACGACACGCCAAAGAAGTTAGTAACTACAGAAAGCACAAATATTGACACCGGCTTTGCATCAACCGAGCGCGGCGCTGAAGGCACATTTAGTGGTGATGGCGCGTTGCCAACCACAATCACAACTGAGCGCGCCACCATTGACGGTGATCAACTTGTGCGCCCACCAGCAAAAGAAGGTACGGCAGACACAATGGAAACCACAACAGCAAAAACACCAGAGGGAGTGAATAATAATGAGGCAACACACGATGTAAATATATTTAATGTACCTGCACAAGAACAGAAACAACCGCAACTTAACGAACCCGCCCCAGATGGTGCTCAAAGCGAGCATGAGAGTAGTGGTGTTAGCAGCGTTGAGAGCAGCGTTACCATTAAAACAACAACTGCAACACCGCCATCAAGCACCGACGCGCCTGTGGGTGATACTATGCCGCTGCCTCCGTCTACTGCATCACCACCAGTCTCACATGGCGCGCGCAGTGAGGAAGATGTCGCTTCATGGGAAAATATAGATAATTTGATCACCTCGACGACTGCAGCGCCGGGAAGTGTTACGGAAAATGGTGGCGCAGCGTCCAACGAAGCTGGTATGCAAGCGAATCAGCCGGGTGTAAATTTACAGCAAAAAATACCGAGTGGCCCACAATCGGAGAGCATTTTTATACGGCTCTCCAATCGCATTAAGGTGAGTAGTGGGGCCTAGGCGATTTTGGCCGTTTCGTATCAAAGCTCACCAGTCATACCTTTTTAGCGATAACTGACGCCAATTGGAAGCCCCAAGGGAGTTCAAGTCATCCTCCACTTGTTGTTTCCATCTCAGTCGACGCCTCCCCCTTCCTCTGTTGCCGAATTCGAGTATCGATAGGAAAACCTTCTGTGTTGGAGCTTCTTTGGGCTTTAATTCGCTGAACTATGGTCAGCTCGTACAGCTCATCGTTACATTTCCTTCCATACTCGCCGTTGGCATCACGGAAAGGACGATACATCTTTCGGAGAACTTTTCTCTCAAATACTCCAAGATAGATATTTCGATAAAATTTTACAAGGAGGCTACATTCCGTAGGTTACTATATAAAATGGGCCAAATTGGACCATGGCCTCGTACCCTTTTTTGATATCGAAAATTTCGAAAAGCATCTTATTGAATATTTTTGCAAAATTCTAAAAAATGGGCGTGGCACTTCCCATATACATAATAGGAATTCAAACTTATGCTAAAAATAACTTCAAACCGTTTACTCTACAATAATGAACTTGGTACGAATCATATAGTTGTTCGGTACAAAACGTCCATTGAAAGTAATCAAAATCGCTTTTCGACCACGCCCAATTTTTCATAAAAGTTTACTGAAAAGAAGGTTGAAAACTGAACACGCAATATCTCATTGACTGATGTTGATAGAATGGTCCGATTTAATACCTACAACAACTTTATCATTTTGAAAAACAAAAATTGATTTAAGATAAAGTGACGAAAGTTGTTACGAAGTATACTGTTCTACTATAGAGTACACCCACTGAAATAAGCTAACTCTGCTCTAGACCACGCCCACATTTTTTCACAATTTTTCAAATCGATAAATAGTGATAAAAGTATTTAGGTATTTTCAGATTCTAGAACACCTTTAAAAGTTGTTTTGACTGGGATCTACCCCATTCTCACCTATGTGTTTTTTTTTTTTTTTTTTTTTTTTTTAATTTTTAAGTGCCAACTCTTTTCCCATGCTCAGCCAATACATTTTATTTTTTCAACCCGCCAGTCTTCATTTTGAACCTCGTTGCTATTAAGTTTAAGTGCATTCACATTTTGATTTATGGAGTCCAATATCCCTCTTACATATCACTACGCACACCTTTTTGATAGCTCTCTCATAAACTTTTACACATAGAGCACATACTTACATAGGCATACATCTCTGCCCTCTTTACTTGTTATCCTTCGGTTTATTTTGCCTTGTGTCTGTTATTGCCATTGGGCGTGTATTAGTAATGGCAAATTTGCGTGTTAAAAGTTGTTGCTTCGTCGTTTAGTTTTGAATAATGCAAGGCGCTTTAATTTCTACACGTAATACCTCTTGTTTTTAGTCAGAGTTTTGTTAGGTAGTAATTTTTTTGTGGTTGTTGTTGTTGTTATTTACGCAGGTCTACATAGAAAAGGAACAGTGTGATAAGAATTTGAAAAGCATTTTCTAGTTTCCGAATTTTTTAATTAAGTAGGTATAGTCCGGTGTGCTAAAAAGGCTATTCGGAGTTGAAAGTCAAAATTTTAGGTGTTTTGAATTTCTCTCGAAAAACGATAAGTTTTTTCTAAAAACTACCCGACACCAAGTTGTAAACCTGGAAATTCTCTACAAATATAGTTTATTTTTTTTTTTTGGATTGTTTTAGCACATATGGGATCTATGGGGCCTTTAGCCTTTTTCTTTCTGAGGGTTTACCCAAGCCCTCCACAAAAATTCCAATTCCAATTCCAATTTTTGTTACACAAGATAACTAAATTTACCGGACTAGCAGGGAGCCATGTTAATTTAACAGAAAGTCGTGTTAGTTAAACAAGATGTCATGTTGATTTAACAGGAAATCGTTTTAATTTGAGAGGAAGTCATGTCAAATTGATCATAGCTTCGTGTCAGTTGTGTTAATTTAACAAGGCCTTCTTGTTGATTTTCCAGTAATGCGAGTTAATTCAACAGGAAGTTATAGTAAAGTGATCAATGCTTCGTGTCAGTGTTAATTCAACTAGAAAGCCTGTTAATTTAACAGGACGGCATCTTAACTTAACAGAGTAAGTTTATCTTAACAGAAAGTGGTGTTAATTTAAACGGAAATAGTGTTAAATTTATTATTGCTTCTGTATGTTCTGATTATTGCTTTTGTCCACTGTCCCTATGAAACCTTCAAGCATATCCTTTCGACGTTAGCAAACTTTCACTGTAGCTGATTTTATGATTTCGTTTTCAGTTTGATTTCAACATCAAGTGCCTTTGCACGCTATTTGAATTTGTCTTCCTATGAGTAATTTTTTGCTTCTTTTTATACATACTAATTTAATTAGTCTAATTTACATTCCCTCTTTCCTATAGGCGCTTGAGCGGAATATGTCCTTATCGGGCCAATACCTCGAAGAGTTGTCAAGACGTTACAAAAAGCAATTTGAAGACCTAACACTCACGCTCACACAAACAGTACAAACTGTACGCACGCTGGAGGAGCATAGCCGACGCCAAAGCGAGCTCCACCAATTGCTCGCACAACGCAATTCCCAATTAAAAGATGAATTGGACGATTTATCGCTGCAAGTGCACGCCTGCATCGCAGTCATAATATTTGTGGGCGCCTTTGTATTTCTAGCGCTTATGGTGAGTATACTATTCTATCGTTCGATGCGCCGCGAAACCAAGGAGATCCTAACGCTCTATACAAATGCGAATAAGAAGAAGACAGCCGCTGCAGTTGCCGCAATGCAACGTAAACTAAATCGACGTAAATCATGTGAGGATTTCTCGGATCATCAACAGAGTTGCGAAAAGTTGCGCAGACCCAGCGAAGAGGCGCTTATGATACTTAAAGATCGTAGTAGTAGCGGACGTGAACAAGAGTCCATCGAAACGGTGGGTGATGCAGGGAAGCATGTGGGAACGCAGCGCGAGCGCAAAATTTCAATTTGTTATAGCGGTAATGTGGGCCCAACCGCCGCTGCACAAAGCGCACGCCAGCGACGCAAAGGTGAGAAGCATTCATGGCCTAACACGGAACATGCACAACAACAAGCGCGCCGTCACCTCGAACAGCTGCGCTCGTCAGCAAGCGATGCAGCGGAATTGAAACCAAATTTCGAAAAAATTAATGGTCGTCCACCGCGCGCACCCCCGCATTTGAATGGTGGTGAAAGCAAATCCGTGAGCGCCAACAAAGCAAGGCGCAAATCACAAGCGCCACGAAGACAAGCTTCAGTACCAAATGATTTTGTTGAAAATATACCAACAGCGGCGGAGCTGAGCGCCGCCGAATATGACGAAAGTCTACGACTTGAAGAAGATGATCTGGACAATTTCATACCCACATCAGACTTAGCTTATAATGAATTTATGCCTGAAGGCCCCTCCGGCTATCAAGTAGACGATAGTGTTGACGGCAATGCAGAAAGCAGAAAATCTGCAAAGAAATTGGGACGCTTAAGCGCGCCCGCCGCTTTCTTTAAGTCGCCCTTCGGTAAAAGTCGCAACAAATTGCGCACCAACAAAACACCGGCAAAACATCCGCATGAGTCCACCTCTTGGGAATGGTATCGTTCAAAAAATGCCGATGCAAAACAAGCTTTAAGCGTTTCAGCTTCAGCAAGTGCTGGTTTTATGCGTGCCTCACCAACACACAGCTTGGACACATCATCACTATCGGAAATATTGCTACCGAATAGTCGTACTGAGAACTCATTTCGTATACTCGAAGAGGCCATACTCTCATCGGGCGAGAGCATAGCGGCGAACAGTGTAACGACAAATGGCACTACTGCTACTACAGATAACGGTAATAGTAATGGTAATAATACATACAATAGTAACGGCAGTCATCATAGTAATGGCAGTAGTATAGCTAGCAATAGTAATCGCAGTTCAACATCATCTACATCGACGAAAAAGAATAAACGCAGCTTCAATAAAATATTTCGTAAAGTATTTTAGTGCATATTGAAGTGTTTAGAAAATTAAGTAGAGTTCATACTGTTTGTCGAGGCACTATTTGGGTTTTTATTCAATTTGAATCATGTTGAATTAACCAGATAGGTAGTGTTGTTTAACCGGAAGTCATGTTAGTTTGACAAGAAGTCATGTTGATTCAACAGGAAGTCGTGTTAATTTGGAAGGTAGTCGTGTTGAATCGATGACAACTTGGTGTTAGTGTTTATTTAATAAGAAGGCCTGTTAATTTACCAGAAAGTCATGTTAATTTAACAGGAAGTTTTGTTAAATTGCTCTGTGCTTCGTGTCAGTGCTAGTTCAATTTAACAGAAAGTCATGTTAACTTAACACGAAGTCATTTTAATTTAACAAAAAGTCGTGTTAAGAAGACGTGTCAAATCGATTATTGCTTCCGGAAAAACATGTATGATAATGTTGAAAAATAATAACCTGAAAAAGTGTTGAAAAAGTTCTTGAAGTTATATGCAAATTTTTCTGTGTGTACATTAGACCGGTTCAAAAAAAAAATCCAGTCGTACATTTGAATACTAAATATTAAAAAATGATGGTTGATCGTCGTCTCTTACTGGGCGAAAGTTTATCTCGGTTTGTTGTTCAAAGCCTGACTTCGGTCAATATGTTTCAGAGATTTATCATCCGTACCGGAATGAGTCGTGTTTTTACTAGGCAGACATACCGGGGAGATTTCAAAATTATTGTAAAACGGTAGTAAGTTCAAAGCCGCCCCTTAGGTGGAATATTTAGAATATTTTATGTACATCTACCTAGGCGCAGTTATAGTACAGCAAACTTATTATATAGTGCCTAAAATTATGCAACACTTGCCGTACTTTTTTCTAAAAAGAATTTATGTTTTTTCTTTTTCAAACTCATTGAACTTTTTTCACCTTGAATAATTTTGCACCATACTAATTAGAATATTGCATACTTTTTGGCGCATTGTGTATGCCTAAATTGATGTTTTAAAACTTACATAAAATTTGTATTTAAACATGGTTAAAATAAAGTTCAAATACAAATTTACTAAATCCAAATTAGTTAGATCTTTAAGCTAGACTGAGCGATAAATATTTATCATTATCATTACTAGATGGATTGCCTAGGCCTGCCGTAATGCGACTGTTATATATATGAAAAAAAAAAATAAAAAATTACAATTAAAAAAAAATTGTTGTTAAACTCAAAACTTTTTTAGATACTTTGGAAATGCGCACAGCTATTGCGAATTAAACTTAAAAAAAAAATTCTGGGAAATATGTACCTATTGTTGCACCCTAAAAATATGCACCACTGCACTCTAGCGTAAATGAGAAAGATAAATTAAAATAATTGACATAATTTCATAAATATGAATTGACCAAAAGTAGAAGATTTACAATAACTTAACAATTAATTTGTTTAAAAAAACGAGTCATAATTTCATGGTAGCGCTTTAGGACTACTCCATAACCCATACATCATTCTTAATTTTTGCTAGAATGCTTTCATAGGCTATCATGCATGTACTTAAGTTAAATATAAATATACACTAGGCTGGGTCAAAAAAAAAAAAATATTGTTTCATAATTTTCCAAGCTGATTTTATTTTTTGAAAAGGGGAAAAATATTCTTAAGATTCAGTTCCTTATGATTGATTTAGTTTAAAGGAAATAAGTTTTGCAGAAAATTTAATTCAACTACAAAAGGTACAAATGAAAATATGTGCATTCAAGGTTATTCTTGCTCCATCAAAAAAATTTACTGACCAGTAGAGCGTATCACGTCGTAAGGAAGAATCAAAGTTGAAAATGTCCCCCCCTGTTAGAACACTTACCTTATGAGGCTTTAAAAAAAAAAATTTAATTCTTTTGTCACCCTGTTAAAACGGTTCAATTTTTTTTTTTTTTTAATTTCTATGTTTTACGTTCGATTTTCAAAAGTAATACATTTTTAGAAAGGTATTCACCAAGGCAATATTTCATCCATAGAAAATTTTAGCCCATCATGCCAAGTTCAGCTTTTATTCTATTTTTACTAAAACCAACAAATTCCAAAAATGGAAAAAAATGTAAATGTAAACCGCGAAATTCTTTTTTGCTTATAACTTTTCTATTTAGTCTTTGATTTCAACGAGCAATATATTGTTGTAAACGTTTTAACCCGTATCATATTTCGTCCATATAAGCCATTAACCTGCGACACCAACTTTAGCTTTTATGCGAATTTATTTAAAGCCAACACCCTGAATTCAAAAAAATTTGAATAAAGTAAATATAGCCTTAGATATTCTCAAAATACTGAGCGATTTGTTCACGTAGTAAGTGATTATTGTACAGAAGTTGCCGATGAGGAACGCCTAGGTTATATATTCGCTAAACTAAGTAGCCGAGAACGTTACAGCAAATTAGAGTCGAGGAAAGATTTAGCATAAATGCAATACATTTATTTCCTTATTGTATGCAGATAAATATTATTTTCTTTTCTTAGTTTTCAGGAAACAGTTTTGTTTTTCCAAATACAGGGTGTTGGTTTTAGTGAAGATAGAATAAAATCTGAACTTGGCATGATGGGCTAAAAGTTTCTATGGATGAAATATTGTCTTGGTGAATTCCTTTCTAAAAATGTATTACTTTTGAAAAGCGAACGTAAAATATAGAAATTATAGAAAAAAAAAATAATTTCGCTGTTTTTACAGGGTGACAAAAAAATTCAAAAATTTTGTTTTTGAAAACCTCATAAGGTAGAGTTCAAACTTTTTTTTCCTCCTTACACCGTGATACGCTCTAATGTACAGCTTGTTCAAGCTTTGCTATAACTTTTGCTTCTTCTTATTTATTGATTTAAAGAGCTTGCGCAACTTTGCTTATATGAAAAATTATGCTTTTTGCTGTGCTTGAATTGCAATTTTTCCTTCTTTTCAATTTAATCAAAATTGTTATTGTACTTTTATATAAGTAATGGTATTTTAATTTTTAATTTAGTTCTTAGTTGAGAAGACACTGAAAAAGAAATTCACGATCAACAATTTTACTAAATCGGTGGAGCGAAATTGACGAAGAAGAGGAAGAAAAAAATTATTTTTAAGTTGTTGGTGGAATAAGAAAATCTTAAAGAAATGGACTGCTTGTAATAAAGAATGCAAATGTATGTACACTAGAAAAAATCGTAAATTAAAAAAAAAAAAAAATATACAAAAAATCTTAAATTTGACGTAATTGATTATATTATGCAATAATTTGTTATTAATTTGTAGATCAAAAAAATTAAAAAATTGTTCTTTTTTACATATTTTGAATATTTTTTTGTATGTATTTAGATATATGTACATATGTATGTATTCGATAATTGATTATAGCTGTATATGGAAAATGTGTCTAGGCTAAATAATATTAAAATTGTTAAATACTTTTGGAAGTTGAAAAAAAAGAACAAATTGCCTAACTATTATTCATTTGATACCCAAATTAAATATGGCAAGCTAGAAAAACGAGAAAAAAAATCATTTTAAACATACCCCGACTATCTTAAAAAATTTAAACATAAAAGCTCTTACAGTTTAGTTTGAAAGTCATTTTAAAAACCTTAAAATTGTTGAAATTCTATTAAAAAGCTTGTGACAACACACATGGGTAGGTGAAAAAGCCATGTCAGAGAAATATCGATATTTTACAATATCTCCCAAACTAAAGGAGATATCCAAAATTGGATTGAAAGTTTGTTAGCTTAATAAAGCTGTGGCGATTTTTATTTATAAATTTTATTTTTCTAGTTTATAGTTAATTAAGTTCGTACATTTATACAGAAAAAAGTTATACTACATACATACATACATATATTTAAAAAAAAATAGGCTATGCCATAAAGCGCTGTTTTTGTATAGGATATAAATATTTATTTAATACATGCATATACATTAGTATGCATACATATATGTGTACATAGATTTAGTATAAAATATTGCCACGTTGCTATAGGAAAATAAATAAATAAATGAAATAATAAATCAAAATTGTTTGTTTAATTGCCTATAACGAAAAGTCATTCAAAAATAATTCGTTGATTTATCGATCATCCTCTTTAGACGAAGCTATTTACCTACAGGTTATCATAAGCAACCCCTAAAGAGATTTTTACGTAGAGTTTTCCTTCCAATGCTGCTTTGAATTTGTTGCAAAAAATTGGCGCGACCTACGTTTTTTGGCGACTCCAAACGGCACCTGAAAGCAAATTAATTTTTGCTTAGAAACCTTCCATTCGAAACCTCCGCCAAGAGGTGACTCCGTTGAACTGAACTTGTCTAAGCAATTTTTGATGTTGATTTTACTGGGCTGATATCCCCGAATATTGGTGTAGAGGGCCGAGTGCACTACCCCTACCCCATGGCTGCCGTTATCAATACGAGCGTTTATAAACGTCCAGAATTTAAAAAAATGTTGCTCTTTTAATTTTTGATTATGATGATGGTCTTGTTAAAATAAAATTCATAACCTTAAAATTTTCTGGCCCCTGTAAATGTAATGTGTTCACCCCTTAACAATTGTAGCTAGCGACATGCAAAATTATCGATAACAATAAGCTGTCAAAAACTGAAAACGAATTTGCCATACCGAACTACAAAGTTTTCCGCAATTGAGTTCACGAAAATTGTAAAAAGCGTATTTACTTTAAAAAATGGGAGATCAGGTAGGTGTATTGCTGAAAATAATAGTTAAAGAAAGGCAGTGATTTCAATTCGTATATTTGCAGCCACCACAAATGCCGCTACCGCCTGGTGCCGGCCCCATGTCTGCGGGTCCGCCGCCCTTGCTTGGTATGAGACCACCACCTGGTTTGCTGCCGGGCCCGCCTGCTCCACCCATGTTTCCACCAGGTCTAAATATTAATCCACATCAGCAATTACCACCGCAGCCCCCGGTGCAGATGCAGCAGCCACCACAGCAATTACAACAACAACAAATTCCACCGCTACAGCCGCCACCACGCATGCCACAGCCACCGCAGCAAATGAACTCTCAACAATTGCCACCACCTCAAATGGCGCCTCCACCACAAATGCGGCCGGGACCGCCACATCAACAAATGCAACCACCACAACAGTGGAACCAAGGGCCACCACAGCAACAGCGTAAACAGGGGCCTCCACAACAACAGCGTAACCAAGGGCCACCTCAGCAACAGCAGCGTTCTGAACAGCCTGGGCGACCAATGCCCCTCATGCAAATACAGGTTGAAAAACCAAGCTCAAGCAATGATAGAGATACTTCGGGTCGTGGCTCTGAACGTAATGGTGAGGACGATGATGATGATGATGATGATGAAAATGAGGATGATGATGAGAAAAGCAAGAAGCCAACTGAAGTGGTGCTACCAAAAGCACTCGAAGATGTGCTAGCATTGAAGGATCAACGTGCTGCTCAATTCCATGTAAATGCTGAAGATTTCACATCGAATGATATCAACAGCTCCGGCATGGGTAGTGTTATTGGCAATGATTATGGTGATGCAGGCGATGATTCAGATGATGAAGGTGATATGCAAATGAATGGTGGCACTACCGGCAAAGCTGCCAAGCAAAGTCGTGCTGAGAAAAATAAAAAGAAGAAGCGTAGAAAGAAGCAAAATCGTAAATTGCGCCAGCAGCGTGAACACGAGCGTGTAAATGGTGCGGTTGTGGATGGCGGAAATGAGGATGCAACTGACAATGATAATAAAGTAGATGATGAAGCTAAGAAAGCAACAACTGATGATGATGATAGCGACGATGAGGATGAGAAAAAGAAGGATGCTGCTAAGGATAAGCAAAAAGATAGGAGGAGCAGCAGGGATAAAAGTAATAGAGATAAGGAGAAAGAAAAAGCCGCTAAAGAGAAAGAAATTGCAGCAGCTGCCAGAAAGGAAGAAGAAGATACGGATGATGTGACAATTGAATATGTGCCGGAACGTATTACAATCGCCGACTTGGCGCCTATGTATCGTCAATTCTATCGCGTGTTCGAAATATTTAAATTAGAAAATAAACCCAAACCGACAGACAAAGATAAAGCCGCTACCGAGACACCAGGCGTAGCAGCACCAAAGAAAACTGCTGAAAGGTTGCAAGATGATGATGATGACGAGGAAATAGAGGTATATACCTATGTTAAAGCTATTGAGAATATTATATACTAGTAGACCCAACCGACGTAGTTCTGCCCTAAAAATTGTCCCGACCCTGTCTACTTAGGTATAGATTCATCATTACGAGACAGTTAAATTTTCATATTCTCTTTGCAAAACGAACCATAAATAGAGCTTTGTTTTAATATCTCGACTCCAGCGCGACCTAGCGGGTTATTTTTTAAACATAGTTTCTGTCTGCACATCAAAAATACGTGCCAAAAACAGAATTGGATCATAAATGTGGGAACAATATAGCCTATTGCGAGAGGACTCAAAAACTGTTGAAAATCCGTTCAAAATTTTTGATCCGGTCCGGCACACGTAATTCCCTTATTCGTTCCTCTCCCCAATATTCCCTTCATCTAACTCTGCCTTTTGCTCTCCAAGTTTTTCGTTTTACCCACCATCTCCCTATACCTCCAGTTTATACCTACCTCTGCCATTATCTCCAACTCGACATTGATCTTCATATATACCTTCACAAACCTTTTCCCATTCTTACCAAGCCGCATCATACCTAGTCCAAAGTGTGGTTTCTTTGTCTTTACTTTACTATAAATCTTTTTCCCCCTCTCGTAGGAACCAAAAGAGGACAAAGAAAAACTTTCGAAGCGCAAATTGAAGAAGCTTACACGTCTTAGCGTCGCCGAACTAAAACAATTGGTCTCACGTCCAGATGTTGTGGAGATGCATGATGTCACTGCACGTGATCCCAAATTGCTTGTACAATTGAAAGCATATCGTAACACTGTCCAAGTACCACGTCACTGGTGCTTCAAGCGCAAATACTTACAGGGCAAACGCGGCATTGAAAAGCCACCATTCGACTTGCCTGCTTTTATCAAGAAGACTGGTATTATGGAAATGCGCGAATCGCTACAAGAGAAGGACGATGCAAAAACATTGAAATCTAAAATGCGTGAACGTGTGCGCCCCAAAATGGGTAAAATTGATATAGATTACCAAAAGTTACATGATGCATTCTTTAAATGGCAAACAAAGCCACGTATGACCATACATGGTGACCTCTACTATGAGGGTAAAGAGTATGAGACACGTTTGAAAGAGAAAAAACCAGGTGATTTGTCTGAAGAGCTGCGTATAGCACTGGGTATGCCGGTAGGGCCGAATTCACATAAAATTCCACCACCATGGTTGATTGCACAGCAACGTTATGGGCCGCCACCATCATATCCGAATTTGAAAATTCCAGGTTTAAATGCCCCCATACCAGAGGGTACATCATTTGGTTATCATGCTGGCGGTTGGGGCAAACCACCGGTCGACGAAACTGGCAAACCTTTGTATGGTGATGTATTTGGCACCAATATTATTGATATGGATGTGAGTACTTGCTTGCTCAAAAGTTATGTATATTGAAAAATGCTGTTTTGTCTTTTATAGAGTGGCATTGACGAAGGTGATATCGAACGCAATCAATGGGGTGAACTGGAGTCTGAATCCGAAGAATCTTCCGAGGAGGAGGAGGAAGACGGCGAAGATTTGGGTAATCAGCCGGATGACAGCGGGCTCGTTACACCAGCCGAGGGCTTGGTAACACCATCTGGTCTAACAAGCGTTACAGCCGGCATGGAAACACCAGAAACGATTGAATTGCGTAAAAAGAAAATTGAGACCGAAATGGAGGAGTAAGTAGCAAACTCAATGCAATTTAATAAGCTCTTAATTTAAATTTCCTATTTTTTTTTATTTCCTGCAGCAATGACACTCCCGTCTTATATCAAGTTCTACCAGAAAAACGAACAGATCGTGTTGGTGCTTCGATGATGGGCTCCACACACGTCTATGACATTAGTGGCGTTAGCAAACCGGCACCTCGTACTGTCACAGTCGATCGTGAAGGTACTGTCGAATTAGCTTTAGATCCATCTGAGTTAGACTTAGACAACGAGGCAATGGCACAACGTTATGAACAACAAATGCGTGAACAACAAAGTCATCTACAAAAAGAAGATCTCTCAGATATGTTGGCTGAGCATGTGGCCCGACAAAAGTCGAAACGTAAACGTCAACAAGCAGACACTACCAGTAAAACAACTAAAAAATATAAGGAGTTCAAATTTTGAATTGTCATTAGTAAAAATTCGTCGAAGCCAGTTATTAAGATGTTAAACGTACGCATTTGGCATATCCACGTTAAGAATATTTAATAACACGCAAAAAGAAAACGATGAAAGCAAATGTTTTTCTAAAAAAAGAATGAAGAAAGAATTAACAGAGAAAATCATTATCATCAATCAACTGAGGAGGAGCGGTTATTGCCCAAATTCCCAGGTATTATAAGACAAATTTGATTTTCGTGTAAATCCGAAGTGGAATATACATCAACATTGAGTAATTGCTTCGTGCAATTTACTGAAAAATTTATTTTAGAGCTTACATCCTTGAATGTAATTGCCGCCGCCACATTCCTTTGACAAGTACTAGTCTTTCTCTTCTGTTAGTCACTTTGCTTACCACGTCCCTTTGTAAATCGATCTTCTATTTTACGAGTGTAGAATGCCCAGTAGAGAAGACATCTCCGATTTTATATTCGCAAAGGCTAAAACCAAATCTTAGCAAGATCGCCTTGTGGAGGGAATTGTAGACGACAATTCCAAGCCTTAGAATACAAAAAACTATTCATTCCATTTCTAATAATTTTTCACTGTGAACCGGTACGAACCGTTTCACATCTTCATACAATTTTGCTCACAAATTATATGAGTGAGAAAATCTGCAAAATGAGAAATTATTTAGAAATGGCTTAATTTAGATTTCATTTCACAAATATTTAAAAAACAATACACTTTATTGAATTAGGTTAAATTCTTAATTCATTTAAAAATTCTGTTACATCCATCAGATCTTCATTGTGCAACTTTCTTTCTTTAGCTGCACTATTTAGTTGTCGCGCCGCTTTACCCAACTCCTTTTTCCACTCTTCTATGCTTTTGTACTTTTCATTATTCGAACAATAAATAACTTCATTTATATCCTCTTCAAGTTTATACGAACAAACCGCTTTAAATGCAGCCTTCAATTGTTTTAAAGCCTCATCACGAATCGCATCATTACGACATACAAGATTCAGTACAAATATACCTTTTTCACCAATGGTACTTTTAATGTTATCGAGCACATCTGGTTCAAGAAAACTTTTAGGTGGGCAACTCATACCGAGTGTTAGATCTTTACTATCCACATCAAATAAAACTGCCTTAAATTTTATTTCTGTTGTAGAAAGAAGAATTTAATGTTACGAAAATGATATGGTAAGAATAACTACAATCATACGTACCTTCATTTTTGCAAACTTTCAAAAAGTTCAAACCATCATCGATAACTACATGAAAATGTTTATCTTGTTTTAGTTCAAAGAATTGTTCAGCTACTTCCAACATTATAGGATCAATTTCTACAGCAGTAATGAATGCATCGCTATGAAAAATATTTATAGTAATTTACATTTGAACTCAGTATAAGTTGAGAGAACTGCTTACGGTAATGCTGCATGCAGAAAGCTGCATAGACCACCACCGCCCAAACCCACCACAACAGCATGATTGGTCTCATTTTCAATATTTTTTGGTCCAATAGCTAATTGTACACCGGCAGACATGTATAAATGATGCTGACAAGCCAAATAGCCAAAGTCAATTTTCTTTCGTTCCTTTTTGCCTTTCAATTTTACTATAAAAGAGATTTAGTCAAAGTATAATACTTTTTGTATAGTAAAAAAATAAGCTTACTCGTTTTCACCAACGCTTCTGATTGTACAACAAATTTGTTATTCAAAAACGTCAAACGCCTAAACACCTTTTCATTACTACCCTGCACTTCTTCGACAATAAATTCACCAGATATTTTAGAAACTCCGCTAACTAAAGTTTTGCGTTGGCCCACATCAGCACCCAATGATAGGAAAGGTATCTGCATATTGAAGATAGATATATATTAGTCCTTTATCGAATTCTTTTTGATTTTGGTTTAAATTCTACTTGGTCTGTTAATCCAATAGGTGCAAGGCACTTTATGCTATCTGTCAGCTCTTCCTTTACATTATCCAATGATAAATACTCATGATCACGATGAAGTGTTACAACAGCTAGTCGTTGAAATTTCGCTGATGCTTGCAGTTTCTTACGACCCTGAGGAGTGGCAAAAAGCCATTCAATCTCTCTGCAAAAACTTTACTGTTAGTTTTGAACCGAATTTAAGCGAAAAAGTGAATTTTTCTTAGAAAACATGATTTTAGAATAACTCATGAAATCTGGAATTATTTTTAGAAGATCCTCTAATTTAAAATTCCGTTTGAGAATTCTTTTCAGTGCTTTTAGAAATTTTTGATTTTGGGATCTAAGTATTAAATGTATTAAACAGCTTATTCAAAGGCTGTTTTCGCTACAGCTCCCACTATATTTGCTCGAAATAGTTTTTTTTTACCTTCCCTGAGGCACAATAAACGCCGCAAATCTACCCATGCCTCTAGCTGGTGGTTGATCCAGGACATGTACAGTATAACGCGGCGTTGCTTCTCCCGGCTGGCATAAGTCCATGACCACTTCATTTTCGCCTTATAAAGAAACAGAAATTAATAATATTGAAAAGAAACCAGCAGAATATATTAAATACCTGCAATATTCGTACGGCCCAATCCATTGCAAATCATTGCTGCTTTTTGAACGGCAGTGACGGCATTTGTTAATTCCTCAGCAGTTTGTACACGTTGCATTTTGTCCTTGCCCAAGCTAAATTCTAGGATCTATTAAAAAAAAATAGCAATTATAAATAGTTAAAATTCTTTTGTATGTAAATATTTACTGGCTTTAATAGAGCTTTGAATTTGGTAGCCACAACAATAAATACAGGCATCGTTACGATTTCTGTACTATCAGCATTCTTTTCCTGATTTACGCGCCCAACATCGGCGCAATGAACTATGCGTAGCATGAAGCCATTTTTTGGAAAATAATTCAATATGTATCTTAGTATATGCTCTTGTAGAAGTGTAATGCACAGGTAACGTCCACCACAGCTGGAAAAAGTGCAAAAACAGCATTACATCCCATCTACAAAATATGCATTTTCAATTTTTCTGTTTACCGCATAGTGCGTTTGATTTCATTTAGGTAACACTCCACCGTTGTTTGTACTTCGACTGAGTCATCGATAAAAAGCGCATCCAGTGTGCCCTTATCAAGTGCCACCGAGAACTGTTCATTCTCAAATGTCATTTTGGTAGCGTCCATTTGCATGAATTTCATGTCTGGACGTGTATTTGCATTTAGTTCCAACATGCGGCGTATAGCTACTGTTGATATATCTATATTTGTGATATTTCTTAAAACGATAAAGATAATTTAGCTAAGAAACTTTGGTAGATTTAAATAATCGGCACTCCTTACCTAAAACCTGAGTCGTACATATCCATGCTGAGCTGTGAATTGCCACAACCTAGCATTAGTATTTGGTCTGTGTTTTTTACATATTTGTGTATTTGATCGCATAATTCGATATATTCGCCATACCTAAATGCATAAATAATTTGTGAATGAAAATTATATACATATAGAACCAGCGCATCCATATAAAGTGTTCTGCCGCAATCAAACTCGCGTCACTCACCACTCAAAGGCCCTTTCCCCACGTTTTGTAAAGAAAGAATTCCAGTATTCCGGCTGGGCAAACTCTTCGTGCGATTTTGGCAACAAATTCATGTTTGTGCTGCTGTAATTAATAAACTTTTTTATTTCTCTACTATCTGCTACAAAAAACGCGTACGATAGTAAAAAAACGGGCTGAAATGTGTTCGAACAGCTGTTTAAAAAGATGAGAAAGAAACGATAATTCTGCTAGTAGAAATAAGGTGACCATCCTATATTGTTGTCAAAGTCACGGAGGTGATGTTTCCGATTTAAAAGGTTAGCGCGCACTTATCTTGTTTTGCTTTAAGGCTGACAATGCAGCTGTTGGTTTAGAGGGTTTTATTAACCTCTATACACAGGGTATGAACCCCTCAAACATTCTGGGAGCGCTCATAATTTAGGAGTCCGATATGAGCCCTAAATATTATAAAAATATGAGCCTCCGAAATAAGATCATATAGGAGTCCTTTATGACGGTATTTGTTTCCTTTGGGGGCAACTGCCAATAAATTAGCTAAAATTATGTGATATAGCTCAAAAGACGTGGTTCGGCCTCAGGATCACGAATCCGGAAGCTCTTTTTTAATATTTTGCTTCGCTGAAGAGATATTTGCAATTAAAGTTCCAATTTTTCATGTGGTTGTTGTAATTTTATTAGGCTGTCCCTAAAAACGTGCAAAGAAAGTCGCGCCGTGGCGGTAGCCACGGTTATGTCACACGTCCGGACTTGGGATGGCGTAGCCCAGGGTTATTTTTTATTAGCGCGGCCAAAGGCCGCCAACTCAGAAAGGTGTTTCGCACATAAATACCATGGATTCCGCCCCAATATTGGTATCGGACCCGGGTCATTTTTCGGTATCTAGCGGGTTCCCTGATAAGTATACCTTACTATAAGTGTTTCTTTTTTCATTGTACCACATACATATATTTAAAGGAATTTCCCCACAAACATCTCATGCAAGCCCCGGCAGTGGGTGGGACAGTTGTCCGAAAATGTGAGAACGAAATTCGCTTGGAAGGCGCTATGAACGCACTGGTCAATCAATATGTGTGATTTCTTACGCTCAGTCGCTCACTTGCAAGCAACGACTCAACAAAACACGCTGTTGCCTCGGTATTTGCTAGTGGTGCGATGATCGCTCTTTCCCTAATGCACCTCCACATTCTATTCGGCCAGTCCCTGATCTAATGCCAAAGGTTCATGTATGCTTTAAGACCACAAAAAGTGCAGTAGGTATATGGCTTTTTTAAGAGTCATAAATGCATCCAAAATATTGGACGACCGTCGCAGGATTAGAAATACACTAATTTCGGACTCATAAAGAGCGTAAACGTTCCTATTTAGAACTCCTTTCTGCATCATTTATGACTCCGATTGTTTGCTAGTTCCGTTATTTATAAGTAGTAGTATACGGTATTTTGATCCCGTTACGCTTTTAATTCCGTTTGATTCCGTTACTATTTTTTCACAATTACGCCGAGAGTGCAAAGTCTATCTCTAAGGGCCGCTTGCATAAAAGCCGATAACTACTCGGAGTTTATTTGACGTATTTTTTATGGTTTGTGGTTAGCTGTCAAGTTAATCACCGATTAGGCGTTATCGGCTTTTATGCAAGTGGCCCTAAAGCTAGGTACTAACATCGATTTTCACGTGAAACAGCTGTCAAAATCCATACAAAATTTCTTGTCGTGAAATTTCGCTTGTACTTACGACAAAGTAGTACTGAGTTCATGACCTGAAGATATTGCGCAATATGGCATTAGCAACATTTTTCCACGACTTTTTTAATTGTCCATGTTATTTAAAACAGTGCGAAAAGTGACATTTGTTGACATTGACCCTTGAAAATGAAATAACAGAAGAGAGATAAATAAACATAGAAAAAATGAAAAAAAAAAAATTAAAATTGCTAGCAACATTTCACGATAAGCCAATTGCATGTTGCCGGTGAAATTCCACGGCTTTGATGATAGTACTTGGCTTTATGGGGAAAATGTACACCTTTGCTAGAGCCGTACCCCACGACGATTATGTTGTTCCCTGCGGGTTAGGGGCTTAGGCTACGCTCACACTGCAACCGACGAAGTTTGTTTACATTCCGGTGAAATTGGGTAGCTCATTTGAAACACATGTATGCGGATGTGTATTTGCTACCGGATGGCAAAACTCGGTTGCAATGTGAGCAAAGCCTAAAGCGAGGTGTAGCCCTGCCTAAATGTCAGACAGGGTCACCCCGAGTGTATTGCTCTTGCCCGGGTCGATATAAGAAAACGGCCCGGGTCTTTTCGGCACGATGAGTACAGCACAAGTACTGGTACCGTTCTCGTAGAACCGGCAATACAAGAAACTAGCCGTGTAGGCTATGTAGGTCATTTAGCGTTACCCAGGGTGCACCAACTGGGAGGCGACCTACTTTTACACCCCACAACAACATAATCGTCGTAGGATGCGGCTCTAGCGAAGGTGTACCTTTTCCCCATAAGAATAAATGCCGTCCGGCAGCAAATACACATCCGCACACATGTGTTTTAAATGAGCTACCCGATTTCACCCGAATGTAAACAAACTTTGGCCACCCGATAAAATAGAACGAGTTCGAATTGCTCTGATGATATCGGATGAAAAAGTCGGTTGCAATGTGAACGTAGCCTTAGAATAGGCAACAAAAACATTTCTATGGAGCAAAAAAAAACTGATTGGAAAAATAAGTGAAAATTGCAAAAAATTCATTTATTTAGGACACAAAACTTAAAAATATTATGTTAAGTAATGCATTTGTTTGTACTTAAGATCAAATATGAGCCAAGAACCCACAAAATAATAAAATATAACAGGGCTTTGTGTGAGTGAAAGTATTGCAGGGGCGTTTGCTGCAGCAGTGATTTTCCTTTCATACCTAGAACCTTTTATTGCTATGCGAATGATTTAAATTGTGTGTTGAAACGATATTATCAACAAATAAATGCGTGCGAATGTCGGTCTAATAATGTCGCATGGAGCCAGTGAACCAGTTTTGCTGCGACCAGACTTTGAACAAAATGCGCTCCATCACGGTTGTTTATTGGTGCTCTTGCGTGGCGTTGGGCCATCCAAGCCACGTTCGCTACAAAAAGCCTTTGATAAAGTGCGACGCGTCAGCAATGTGAAAATAAATGGTGAGTGATTGCAAGGGCTTGAGAATATTGATATGAATTATGCCTTTTCCCGTTTACAGATTCCGCTGGTGTTCAGCGTGACATTTGGGTGCGTTACATACACGAATATCCCGTCGAGAATAATGATTGGGGTGATTTTCAAACACATCGTCGTCTCCTTGGCCTGATAACTATAGGCAAATTTGATAGTCAACCTGAATTGAATGAGCTTTGCAGGCAACATGAGTCGCTCAAAGTGCGCTACAGTAGTACATTGTATGACTCGCGTGCAATATTTTTCGGTCCACCACCAAAAAAAGCTGCAGATGGCAAAGTAAATTCAGCTGGTGGCGATCAACAGCTTTTGTACTCTACTACCTCCTTGTCGCGGCACAATGAAAATAGCAATGTGAATTGTAATGCTGAAGACAAGTGTAGCATTCCACGACTGCAAGACGAATTTACAACACCTTCCAATTTCAAAGCGCAAGCATTTTTCTACCGTGAACAGGACAGTTGCGCTGATTTAGAATCACATATAGCTGAATTTGTTAATGCGCTATTTTGGGTATTGGAGTCTAAACGTCTCGATAGATCACGTGAAAAATCTGAAAAGATGACCATACTTTTTGCACCGAATGAGCAACGTGATTTTGTTGGACTCGATATGGAATCACGTAGTAATCGTCGTCGTTGTGTGGGACGTGTCACAAAAAATTTTGCGGATCTATCACTACAAGCTGGACTCGTTAAAGATGCCTTGAACTTGTATCATAATGCTTGTGAAACTTTGCGTGCCATAGGTGATGCATTATGGGTGGGCGCTTCCGAGGAAGGCTTGTGTTCGGCGTCCATAATATTTATGTATCCACATTTGCGCTATAATGAGACACTACATCAAAACGCATCGCTACAGGATGGTAAGAATAAAATTCGTTTAAAAAAAATGTATGGTTAAAACTTGGTTCTCTCCCTAAAGGCACATCACCGCTGCGCGATGCAACCGATAGATTGCGTGCTAGTGATGCGACAGTAAGAGTGCATGCATCCAAACAACAACACAATTCCCATGATGACCTGCAGGAAAATAACCAGACCGGGCAAATGACATCTGCATCTTCATCTTGCTCTTCAGTATCTTCCATATTAACGACAAATTCCTCGCCCTCAGGCACACCCACATCATCCTCGTCCACATCAACCATTTCAGCTGCACAACATGGTGCAATTGCAACTGAATTACCTAACAATATTGTAAAACCAGAAGAGTTACATGTATACTATCGACGTGCAGTTATAAATTATAGCAAATATAAAATAGCTATTGTAATCGAGACCGAAGCGGCGTTGAAGGCAGCTCGCATTTGTGTCGAACAAAATAGGCCACTGGATGTTGCAATGTTTTTACAAAATATATTCTACCTAAATGTAAACATAAGTGACCCAGAGCGCATAAAACGTTTTGAAGTTGTAACCGAATTGTATCATCAAATAGGCTATAGACGCAAGGCGGCCTTCTTCCAACGTCTTGCTGCACTCAGGTATGTGCAACAAGGCAATCCAAATCCTGATTGGACTCAGACGTATCGTCTAATGTTGGAAAGCTTTTCTGGTTATCTGCTATCGCTCGATCCAATGGAGGTGATTGATAATGCGGCAGGTTGGCCAGCTTTACAAATTGATTTGTTGCAAGGTGTTATAGCGGCTGCGCGTCGTTTGGGTCAATCAGCATTAGCCACACGTCATATGACTTTCTTGCTGCAAACGCAATGGGCGCACATGTCACCTTCAGAGCAAAGCGATATGTGTGTGCAATTGCAAAATTTGAGCGCGCAATGTGAAGGTTCACCTGTGCCTTTGGTACTAGAAAGTGGTACAGTTATACCACCAGCAAACTTAACGGATTTGCCGCACTGCATGGATTTAATGGTACGAGATTTGCCAGCGCATCTACGACCGCAAAGAATTAAAATTATCAAAGCGGATAGTGGACCATTTCTGTTCACACCAATACATTTGAACTCGTTGGATAGACGCGATAAGAAACGAGAAAAGAATAAGATCGGTGAGTGTGAAATACCTATGACGTTATAAAAATACTCATTTATTGCAATTTTTGTTTCCCCTCAGCTTTTTTCTGGGTACAAAACGATCTGAGCGAAGTAACGCTACGTCTACGCAATCCGCTTCCTTTTGAGTTAACTGTTACCGATATGCGTTTATTAACCAATGGCATCGTTTTTGAATCATTGCCACAAACCATTATATTACAACCAAATATCGTTACAACAGTCGCATTGCATGGCACACCAATCGAAGTGGGTCAATTAGAAATTCAGGGCTATAGCACGCATGCACTTGGTGTAAAATCGAATTGTCGTTTGAAAAATATGCGTGGTCGTAAATTTCCACCCAATTATTTAGTAGATGTGATACCGGCATTGCCGCGTATATCTGTAAAGACCTCATTGCCACAAACAGCCACTTTCAGTCAACTGGCTAGCTCAGATATTGTCATCACATCCGCGAGTTTAACATTGTATAACGGTGAATCGTCAACTTGTATAATAACCATTACAAATGAGAGCTCGCTTCCAGTGGAACATTTAGAGATAAGCATCAATTCGAATGTTGAGCCAGAAGTGCAAAAGAAAATATTTAGAATTGATGAAAACGAATTACAGGTAAGTGGCATTCAAATCCATACGAATTTTATTCATTTTTTGTTTCATCTACAGTCTAAACTGCCTATACAAGCGAGTAGTTCAGCTGATTTTACGGTGTATATATATGGCGAAGCCGACTTTATTTGCCCCATTACAAGTCAACGCGCTACCTCGCTGCATTCTAACAGTACAACAGCCGCAACATTGCAAGCAGAGTATCATGGTGCTAATATTGGTGTTGGTGGCGGTGCTGCTGCGGGAACACATTCCTTACAATACTCTACTCTATCATCATCGGGTCATGCAAGTTTACCTTCACGTGTTAGTTCCCCTAATCAACAGCAATCGGCCTACAATCGTCGTAATGATCCCAACAACCTCAGTTTTCGTTCTTCAACATCGGGAGGTACTACAACTGGTGGCACACCATCACTTATGGCGCTTAGTTTGCCAGCAGTTGGTGCTCAAAGTGGGCATGGTTATGGTCAACATGTTGAAGCGCAGTTTCGTGTCAAATATTCAGGTGGTGAAGGCATGGAGGAGGGATATTGTCGGCAGTGTGCAATATCATTTAATTTAGAGCTATTGCCCAGTGCACAAGTCACAAGCTGGGATGTGCTACCCGCTGAAATGTAATTAGAAATTTTAAAGCTTTAAAAAATCGTATAAACTTATAGATTTGTATATCTTACACTTTATTTTCTTTCTGCAGTCCTTCACAGTTTTATTTGGTGCTCGATGTGTCCAATTTGACGGCACAAGAAATGTCCCTGAATTACACCAACAACAAAAGTATACTCATCGAAGCCAAAGAGAGTTGTCGGGTTCCAATACCGGTCGAACGTTGCTCACTCGAACAAGTGGTGGCAGCCCGCGAAGCAGAATATGCTGAGAATATGGAAAAAGGTATGTACATTTTTTCAAGATTTACTCTGAAATATTAAGATTGTTCAACCTTAGACCTTTGCTATCGCACACAACTGCTTTCATTCAGCGATAGTATAAGCAAACTATGTTCGGAGCATGTAGCTGAACGTGTGAAAATCAGTTGGTTACTCACTGGCACCGATATTCAGGGAATAGCGTCATTGCATGGCATCACTTTAACATCAGCCATGATTGATTTAACAACCGTATCGCCATTGCAATGGAGTAAGTACGCAATTTCCTAATATTTGTATAAATTTTAATTTGTCCTTTTAGCTGTCTCCTTCCAAAATACACCCGTCCAACCACAATCGGAAATTGTATGCGCAGCAGGCCAAAGTGCTATACTCTATGTTGGTGTTTGCAATCTATCTGCCCAGCCGTTACGAAATCTTGTACTCACTGTAAAATTTTATCAGGACTACCTGAATGGCATGGAAAATTATAATTTAGATACGCGAGTTGCTATATCCGGTCCAAATAGGTAAAGGAAGAAAAAGGGAAATTTAAAAATGTATTTATTTAGGTCTTTAGCTGTTAATTGATAAGAAAATAAACCTCTCAAAAACAAGCGCTGTAACTTAACCCTCATGTTGCCATAAATTTTGATAAACTTAAAGCACTTTTTTGCGAGTTTAATTTTCTTATCAATTACCAACTTTTGAGGATCACCTTAACTACTTTTTGAAACAAAAGCTTCTGAAAAAGCGGCAGAGAAGCAAAAAATTTATGAAAAAAGCTTATAGTTAAAAAGCGAAAAAATTAATTATGAAGAAACTTACTAAAGCGCAAAAATTAATTTTCGAAAAACCTTTAAAAGAGCGAAAATATTGATTTTCGAAAAATATTGGTTTTCAAAAAATATTAGGGGTCTAAATTTTATAAAAAACAGGAAATTTACACACTATTGTCAAAGTTGAAAAATTTTCTTTCAAAATTTGTTTCATGAAACATCAAAATGCGTGTGTTTTTTGTTCCTGCATTTTGCAATTCTGATAATAGTGTGTTAAATTCTTGTGTTTTTCATGGAAAAAATTCAGAGAGAAACCCAACCCCTATAGATTTTCAAAAAATATTGATTTTCAAAAAATATTGGTTTTCAAAAAAAAAAAAAACTTTTAAAAACTTCGAAAACTCGAAAAAGCTTCTAAAAAGGCGATTTTTGAAAAAAAAACTTCTAAAAAAGCGAAAAAATCGATTTTCCAAAAAGCTTAAAAGGCAAAAAACTGGGGCCTTATCATGTAACTCGATTCTACAGCAAATGCTATTCGAAAGCTGTCTTTCGAATCGAATTACATGATAAGGCCCCTGATTTTCGGAAAAAAAGATTCCCGAAAAAGCTTCTACATAGTAAAGTAAAAAAAAATTGTTTCTCGAAAAAGCATCCGAAAAAATACCAAATCAAGTTACGAAAAAGCCAAAAAACTCGACTTGCGAAAAAAGTTCTATACTTTACCATTTCCTCAACGATATTTAAATTATAAAATAATTCTAGGAATTTTTAAAGTTAGTTAATATGTATACGAAAATTGAATGATTATATTTTCCTTTACAGAGTCTCCATACCAATACTTGAAAAATACGCACAAATTCAACATGAGTGTACCGTCATCTTTTTTACTCCTGGTCGTTTTAAGGCCAGCATACAGTGTTGCTCTAAACCCCAACTAGCACAACCAAATAGTGCACAAACATTGGATACAATGCAAATCAATAACATCATAGGCAGTGCGGCTAGTTATCATGCGGAACAAGAGCATATTTGGAAATTTATACCTCCAATTGAGGTTACTGTAATCGAGCAATAATGTTGATAATACAAACATATTAGATGTAAGTTAATTTAGCAGATGAAATGTTAGGGCTATTCGTTATCAGGTGCAAAAGGTTAAGCTTAGCTGCTTTTTGGTATCTGTTATCATGATAAGAGATATTGTACTCTACCCTATGTAGGGATTATTTGAAAAACCCCCTGAAATTTGTTCCTAAGTTTTTGGTTGTAATTTAAAACACTATGCGAAGCTTTGAAGAGAGTGTCGAACTTATATCAGTCCATAAGCACCTTAAAACGAATAGCCTTATTGTGTGTTGTTATAGGCAAATACATGTGCTGGTTGTGTACAAAGTTTAACTGTTGTGCTATTAGCTGTGGCGCGCACTAGGAATGCCAATCTCGGGATCCCGTGTTTTATCGATTGTTTGAGGTAGAGTCTGTAGACTATAGTTAGCCCAATTAGTTTATTAGTTTGTAAAAGAATCTAACTTAAAATGGGTTAAGAAAAGCGATTAATGATATTTGAAAGGAATACCGGGATTGTAAACTCAGATCCTGAAAGTCGCGGGTTAAAATCCTAAAAATTGGCATCCCTTGCACGCACTCTTACATTAGGGTCAGTCATAAAGGTCGCTCAAATATTTTTAAATAGTTGTAAATAACCTTACAGCTTCTTTCATTTAATTTCAGTTTTGTTGAATTACTTTAAAACATTTTTCGCCACCCTTGATAGTACTGCGTTTTGTTCTTGAAAACTAAAAATGCACTGGAAATCAGCAAGGGCTGATAGCAAACTAGTCGAAAACAATTCAAATTTTTAGTTCGTCGCCTAGTCTTAACTTGACCTAAATAAAATTACCTTTCCTGCACCTTTCGTTCTTTCGCAGCCAAGTTCATTTGTATATAACTTTAGGTAATACATAATAATGTTATTGTATTTTTTTATTTGCTCTCATGCTTCTATGGCTTCATTCGATATGAGTTTTATATACTCGCGTTACTTTAAAAATAATAAGAATTATAATAAATGAATGAATGTAATGCATTACCGCTATTTTATTGTTTGTACACCAACACACATAAAAAAGCTATTCATAAACATAAATTTGTAAGCGAACCTTGTATATGTTGATATTCTTATTCTTATATTCTTAAAGTAATTACAGAAAATAATATATTTAGTTGCATTAAATAAAATATATATATATATATATGAATAGAAAAATATTGTATTACTCAAATAAACGCAATGAGACGATATTCATTTTTGGCAGTTTTGTTTATCTATAACACGATACCACACGTACGAAAAAAATATCAAAATGTATAGTTCCCTTATGAAAGTTTATCAGATTTATCCGTTTAACATATCGCCGGTTCCAAAGTAAACAGATGTTTTTACTTTTTAAAATTTTTTGGAAAACAGCATTTCAAACTTTTATTTTTTCATAGAACTCCATTGTAAAAATAAAATTTTGAATGCCGTTTCAAAAACAATAGGGGTCTTCTCTCTAAATTTTTTTCATAAAAAACACATTACACACTATTGTCAAAATTGGAAAATTTTCTTTCAAATTTTTTTTCATGAAACATCAAAGTGCGTGTTTTTTTTTGTTCTTGCATTTTGCAATTTTGGCAATAGTGTGTTAAATTCTTGTGTGTTTTCATGGAAAAAATTTAGAGAGAATACCCTTAATTTAAATTTTGAAATACTTCTGTTTACTTTGGAACCGGCGATATCCATTCCAGAATTTTTTTCAGCAACGCTTTATCTGAGAATTTGATTAAAAAACAACCTATGTCATGTAAAAATGTATTTGAACTTCTTTTGTTTTTTCTTCTTTCGACGAAATCGCATTTTCGAACACGAGCACATCGAGTAGGTCGCCTAACCGTTGGTGCACCCTGGGTAACGCTAAATGACCGACATGGCCTACACGGCTAGTTTCTCGTATCGCCTGTTCTACGAGAACGGTACCAGTACTTGTGCTGTACCCATTGTGCCGAAACGACCCGGGCCGTTTTTTGTTATATCGACCCCGCCAAGAGAACTACACGCGTGGTGACCCTGTCTGACATTTGAGCAGAGCTACATCTCGTTACAACAACAACAACAACAACCCTAGATACCTTAAAAGTAGGTTTGGGTAATTTTGAACTAATGAACTAAATCGTAACTAAGCTACTGAAAACATTTGTTTGTCGCTGGTGGATTCGCTTTCCTGAGACCGAAACGCTTCTTTTGGTCCCACTCGGACGGGGTTTTCGAGTAGGCGCGTTTTGACTACGGTATGCATAATCCGAAAGCGGAGCCCGATATTTTATTTCTGTTTAATGTTTTTTGTCAATGACTTTTATCTCCAAAAAAATGTAATTTCCGCTTTCGAAGTCAAAACGCCGATGTTTTGATCGTGGATTATACATATTTATTCAAATACCGGAATTTTGGTAATTTCCGGTATCCCGAAAGCCCGAGATTTCAGAAGGAAAAAATACTGCCAGAAAGACATCGAGTCCGGAGCTTTTTGACCATCCCGGTATTTCGGGATTTTAGACTGGTAATACTGGGGTCCGCGGATTTTTCGGGATTATCTCAGACATCGTCCAAAAAGTTCGGAAGTAGTATCAGTAGTTCTGCACATATGTTAATAACATGGGTCACGTTCAAGTTTTGGGATCGGACCCGGTTAAATTATTAGGTAATTCTTAGCCAATAACTATTCATGGAAACAGAAACTTAAGTTTCGCATTATTAAAATCGAAGTCAAAACCTTGTTTTTATACCTCTTCCGACATTTTTGGACGTATTTTAGCAGTTTAGTGGCATTTTTTTTAAATCGCGAAACTTTTCTGGAATCCCGAATCCGAGGAGTTGAATACAAATAATCGAGGGATTTCGGGACGAAAAAATTGCGCGAGAGACTCGGAATCGGGATTCCCCGGACTCGATGCCTTAACTGCCAGCGCTGTGCCAGGGGGTAAAGATTTTTCGTTGTATTTAATTTAGGACTGCCCTAATGCGATCATATGTTCTCGGCACATGTGTTGATAAACTGAGAGCGCGGCGCGTTTTGTTTACAATTTTCTTTTCCATACAAAAGTTGATAAAAGTGCATTTTACAGTGATAAAGTAATTTCTTGTAAAAAAAAACATTTGTATACAAAAAAGAACTACATATGTTCAAATTCGCATTCAACGTAGAAGCAGAGGACGAGAATCCCTTCAGTAGCAAAATTGATAACAAAAATGATGTGGTGCAGGCTCCAAGGTAGGCACACATATTTAGCATTCACTACAATCCCAATAACTTTTACTTCACACGCTCCTTCAGTGAAAATGATTTGCCGGCGGAGCATACAGAATGGTATAAAGCAGAGAAAGTAACAATAAATACGGATATACTGGACCATTTTGATGTCTACAAACTGAACGCTAAAACATTTAACATCGGCGATATTTCCATACATCACATTGTCACTGGATATCTACTTGACCATATCACATGCGGCAGTGAAGATAGTAAAGATATAACAAAGGCCGAAGAAACGCACACCGATCTAATACCGGGAGTTTATGAAGGTAGGTGTCAAGGATGTGGCTAAAAAATAAGATCTCGATTATATTCTAATGTGGCAGGTGGTGCGAAAATCTGGGAGTGCACTGAGGACGTGCTTCAATATTTGGTCAAGAATTTTAAAGCACAAGAATGGCGGGGGAAACGCGCGCTGGATCTTGGTTGTGGCGCTGGTTTATTGGGCATTTATGCATACAGGTGTGGCGCAACAGTGCACTTTCAGGATTATGTGAGTACAATGAAATGTGTAGGTATAGCTACTAGTTTATTAATTACTTTTGTCCATAGAATCGCGATGTTTTGACACAAATCACTCAACCGAATGTGCTGCTGAATTTGGCAGCCGTGAAGTCTATAGTTGACGATGAATCACAAATTCCAGAGTATAACGACGTACACGCAAACGACATCGCGATATTGGAAGAGCAAGTAGAATTCTATGCGGGCGATTGGTGTAAATACACAGAGCTTACAAGTAAAAGTGCCAAGTTTGATTACATACTAACATCCGAGACTATATACAATCCAAATAATCAACAAAAACTACTTGATACAATTCATACAAAATTAAGCGCCAACGGTGTTGCTTTAGTGGCTGCAAAAACATACTATTTTGGTGTGGGCGGTGGGCTAAGACAATTTGAACAATTGATCGCTGCTGATAACCGTTTTCAATGCAAAATTGTATGGTTGAGCACGGAAGGCGTCGGGCGTGAAATATTAGAATTGAGACTAAAAACTGTATAGTGAGAATTTTTTATTAATAAAAGTTGACGTTATAATTTCCATAAGCAATACGCTATTCTTACATTCGACTTTTAAATCCAGATATAGTTATTGTTTTATATTACGAGCATAATAATGCTTAATCCAATGTGATAATTACCCATTTTTAACGCCACCTATTTCATTCATATCATTACTCTGAAATACTCAACAATATCTTGATACACCTTGCTTGGTGGTCCTGCAAAAACCACGTCATAATCACAATCCAGCTCTATAAACAAAAGTGGTTCGGCTTTATCGGATGGCATTTGTGATGTTTTTGGTTTGATTTTCAATGCATCCAAAACATCCATCGCCTGATCCTGCCCACTTTCGTATGTTTCACTTGTGAGTATTTTATGCGCCGCTGTTTTTAGTTCGGGATAAAATTTTGTAAAATAATTATGCCGGTCACAAAGCAATACGCCTGGCATTTCGCCAGTGCTTGATTCCGTCAGCTCACGATAAGTTTTAAATTTTTGGTAGCGTTCTGTTTCAAAATCTTCTTGTTTATTTTGTATTGTAGATACTTGCATTTGATGCTCCAACTTGCTCACATCCTGCATAAAAAAGGACTTACAATTAAAGATTCTCAGCCTTCGCTCTAAATACTTACGTCAACAATAATTCGCAACATTTCATACGCTGCCTTCTGGCGCGCATCCTTTTTCTTCTCCGACACACCATAACGGCGTATCGAGGCCACTGTGCACAGTGCTGTAAATTCGGGTGCATCTGGCGTGCCTGCTTGTTGCACTATTTCAAAAGTAGGCAGCGGCATTTGATGTTGTACGCAGTAGTCTCGCAATTGTACAATTAGATCTGTGGTTGGTATGCTCATTTCGTAATCTTCACCGACTGGTGGCATATCGGATAGTCGCACACGTTTAATGACCGCCACCGCAGCATTATGTTTGGCATCGCGTTTCGATCGGCCTCTACCTACGTCGATGGTATCCATCACTGTAATCTGAAATATCAATATTTTTAAATATCGACTGACGTGTCCATTATTAAGTTTTGTATATATTAAACAAAAATAATTACTTCGCAGGTGAAGCTACCGTCCTCCTCGTCAATAAATTCGTATGTGGGCGGCAGTAGTTTATTCTTTGCGCAATATTCCTGCAGTGCTGATACGGATGACTTGCCAACCATTTCCGTGAAAGCGTATTTTATTTATACAGGCTCTACTCAAAACTCCTTTGGTGAATCCCCAGCGGCAAAATTTTGTTATTATGCAAAATGAATTTTTTTAACAATTTCTTGTGATGGGACCACATAAGCGCTAATATCGATTGGAAGCGAAAAAAAAATTATTTATCGGACATGCGCTCTAATATAAGGTGGTCACAGGTGACCGCTGATTGAATATTATACCCTGCCAACCAGCGTTAACCATGGCGAAAACAATGCATTGTTAACAACAACAACAACAACAACAACAACATGGCGAAAACAAAATCTGAGATTAGTGCTGGGCAAACCAATAATGACTGTGGGTAAAAGTAGGCATCGAAATTGCAACGCATATTAACATGAATTACCTTTAACATGGGTAGAAAAGGCACGTCGCTGAAAAAACTGTACACTTTTTTATCATCTTTTTTGGTAAGCGCTACCCAAGATTTTATCGGCTGCTAGTTAGCAGGGTGGTTGTAGTGAAATTTATTGCGCTTTCTTCCCCCCTTTTGCTTACCTTTTTTAGGAATATTTTCATTACTCTGCCTAACTTCTTAACACCCTCTAACCAACCAAAAAAAAAAAAAAAATTGTTCACAATTGTGGCATAAGGAATTCAACTCCTTTTACCCCTTTTACATTATTCAAGTCTTGAATTCAATTCTGCCGCGACATAGGCGAAGGGGGTGAGAAGCGAGGGGAAGAGTACACTTGAAAGCGTACCGTCAACTCGTTTCAAGTTTTTCTTGCTATCTCTTTCACTCCTCCTTGTACCCCCATATTTTGTTTCATAATTGCTTTCAAGAAAAATTGACAAGTGTAGACACGAATAGAAAACACAAAAGAGAACGCCAGCAGAGTTGAAAGTAATACTTGACAAATGTAAAACCGGAGTTTTCACGACAGCCTGACCAACAAAAACGTCGCTATATTCACCTCCGAAGAGTACTGGGGTTGCAGTCAACGATTTTTGGGCAATTCAGGGTGTTGTGTTGCAAATTTTATGAGGTGAAAAAAATATATTTTGGAGAGGAGAAATAGTTAAATTTCGTCAGCACTCAGAGTATTTACTTCTCTGTGTAATAAAGTGAAATTCCGGCTTAAACTTTGCTTGCAGACGTAATTCAATATTTTTCTACAAGTCAAGCATTGTTGCTTACTTGGGGCTTTTAAAACAAAAAAAAACTCCATTTCCCATTCGACCTTAAATATTTCATAAATATGTACATATTGTATGATCGTCCACTGTCTGACGTTGTTGTTGTTAGTCTGATAGCAATTGTGTGTGCTACGTGTTCACTTTTCAAGCGCTCAAATCAAACTAAATTAATAATTGAATTTGCTTTCGTGGCCGATGCGTGATCGTGCTTCCAAACACCCTCGCAATTCTGCAACCGTGTCTATGTGGTCGTGCACACCCCTGCTCATGATTAAGGCTTCTTTACATGGGTCGCTTTCTGATCGATTTTTATGGAACCACTTGTGTTCAACCCTTAAATGCAAGATGGAGATCGATCGAATTGCTGTTTACACGGTCTATTGAAAAAAAGGTTAGAAAAATCGATTCCTGTAAATCATCCTTTAGGTGCACACATGTTATTTTGTACGAAAGCCGATCTCTGGTGTACAAGCTCTCACGACGCTATTCTGTCAAAACGGACGAATTTTTTTATAACGGCATAGTGCAAGGGAAAATCTCGTTCGCTTCCTTTCATTAATTAAAAAAGAGGGGTACATCGCATACATTGTTTCAAATCAAATCACTAGTGAATTTCGAGTACAGTGACAAAGTCACAGTTTCACAAATATCTGCGAACTCTAACTAAATTACTGATAACAGAACAGCTGTGAATTTTGTGATATCTGCAAAAAAATTGTGTTGATAAAATAGTGTCAAATTCAGTTCAGTGTTTATTTTAAATAAGATATTAAAAACTATCATCGGCTAAAATATGCCACCAACATCCGATTCGATAAATGCTGCAAATAGCAGCATACGTGGGCGAGAACGTGAAATTGCGCACATTGTCCAAAACAGCAACAAATGTTATGAGCACCGTGAGCTGCAAGCAACTGCGATGTCCGTCGATTACACTGGCCAATGGGTTCTATTAGCTGGACGAAGCCATTTAGCACTAAAACGACTCGGGCATGATGATGGCACACTACGAGAATTTCAACGTGAATCTAAATATGAAGTATCCGCAGCAGAGTTTGCTACATTGCCGAATAGGCAAGAGTACTGCGCAATAGCGGTAAGTTTTTAAAAATGTTTATTCAATCCACTTTAACATTTGTGTTTATTTTCAGACTAGCGAGCACATTGACGTTGTAACTTGGGGTGCATCTACTATGCAGCATTATCATTCGTTGCGCGGTCATACACGCATGGTTACCGATATTGATTGGCACAGCAAAAATAGTAATCTGTTAGTCAGTTGTTCGATTGATACATTCTCGCACATATGGGATTTACGTGATCCACGCAAGCCGACATTGTCATTGAGCGCAGTCTGCATGTGTAAGTATACCTAGTAGTTTTGAGATTTTAATTTGTATACATTTTCTTAATGTTCCAGCCGGCGCAACGCAAGTTGGATTTAATCGAGTATCAGGAAATTTATTAGCAGCCGCACATGATGGTGATTTGCGTATATGGGATATGCGTAAGGGTTCTTGTCCAGTACATTATATTACTGCTCATTTAAATAGGTATTTCGAATTGTTTGCCTCCTACATACAAATATCAACGGCTGAGTGGAAGATCACCCTATAAATTCCCAGTGGGAAAAGGTAATGTACAGCAATGCATAAAGTAATGTATAGCTCCTATAGACTATACATGAAAACATGCATGAATTTTTCTACAGCGATGTCATAGGAAAAGTAATGTGTCGCTCGCCTACAAACTGAAGCGACATGTTTACATTACTTTTTATATTACTTTTTATAAATGAAAAGATGCATTACCTTTCAAGAATGAAAATATGCACTACAAGGGATACATTATATCTTGCATTGCCTTTCTTGAATGAAAAGATGCTTTACAAGGGACATATTAAATTTTGCATAACATTTTATAAATTTCCTTGTGGAGTAACAAGGACATTAAGACACAGGACACAGGGAGGCTCGACAGCGGGGGAAGAGTTAAGGTCCTATTTTAAATGTTTAAATGACGAGCTCGTCATGGGCTACGACCAAGATGAGTGCACCCAAAAAAAATATAATAAAAACAAACCAAAAAAGCACCGGCATCAGGAGCAAACAGTCCAGTCGAGTGTCGACTTCTGAAAAGCCTCACAGCAGCAGAAAAAGCGACGAAGATGTGCGTAACGCGCAGCAGTTTCAAAATGAATTTAAATTGTATTTTTTTATGTTTGAAAGTTGTGTATTTTTTTTTTTTTGAAGTTTTCAAACTACCCAGTGGGAAAGTAGGTAATGCATTACCTTTTTCCATGCATGAAAAGATGTATGAATTTTGTTATAAGAAAAGATCACACCAAAATAAAGGAAGAGAGTAATGTGTCGCTCAATTTTTGATTTGTAGTTTTAAAAAAAAATTGTTTTTCGTGCATGAAAAGATGTACGAATTTTGTTATAAGAAAAGATCACACCAAAAGCAAGGAAGGGAGTAATGTGTCGCTCAATCTTTGATTTGTAGTTTAAAAAAAAATGTTTTTCATACATGAAAAGATGTACGAATTTTGATGTTAGAAAAGATCATACCAAAAGCAAGGAAGGGAGTAATGTGTCGCTCTATTTTTATTTGTAGTTTGAAAACTTCAAAAAAAAAAAAAAATACACAACTTTCAAACATAAAAAAAATATAATTTAAATTCATTTTGAAATTGCTGCTCGTTACGCACATCTTCGTCGCTTTTTCTGCTGCTGTGAGGCTTTTCAGAAGTCGAGAGTCGACTGGACTGTTTGCTCCTGATGCCGGTGCCTTTTTGGTTTGTTTTTATTATATTTTTTTTGGGTGCACTCATCTTGGTCGTAGCCCATGACGAGCTCGTCATTTAAAGATTTAAAATAGGACCTTAACTCTTCCCCCGCTGTAGAGCCTCCCTGTGTCCTGTGTCTTAATGTCCTTGTTACTCCACAAGGAAATTTATAAAATGTTATGCAAAATTTAATATGTCCCTTGTAAAGCATCTTTTCATTCAAGAAAGGCAATGCAAGATATAATGTATCCCTTGTAGTGCATATTTTCATTCTTGAAAGGTAATGCATCTTTTCATTTATAAAAAGTAATATAAAAAGTAATGTAAACATGTCGCTTCAGTTTGTAGGCGAGCGACACATTACTTTTCCTATGACATCGCTGTAGAAAAATTCATGCATGTTTTCATGTATAGTCTATAGGAGCTATACATTACTTTATGCATTGCTGTACATTACCTTTTCCCACTGGGTACAAATAAAAATAGAGCGACACATTACTCCCTTCCTTGCTTTTGATGTGATCTTTTCTTATAACAAAATTCGTACATCTTTTCATGCACGAAAAAGAATTTTTTTTAAAACTACAAATCAAAAATTGAGCGACACATTACTCTCTTCCTTGCTTTTGGTGTGATCTTTTCTTATAACAAAATTCATACATCTTTTCATGCATGGAAAAAGGTAATGCATTACCTACTTTCCCACTGGGTTTTAAAATATAGAGCGAACACAGCGCTCTCAGAATTTGTTTCAAAAACGCTCCCATTTCCAAAAAAATTTCGAAAACAAAATTTTAAAATATTTTTCGCATCGAAGGATTATCTACTTGCACAGCACAAAATTTAAAAATATTTTTTTGAAAACTTCATCAGCAGCTTGTTGTAGCGAGGTGTAGCCCTGCCTAAATGTCAGACAGGGTCACCCCGAGTGTATTGCTCTTGGCCGGGTCGATATAAGAAAACGGCCCGGGTCGTTTCGGCACGATGGGTACAGCACAAGTTCTGGTACCGTTCTCGTAGAACCGGCAATACAAGAAACTAGCCGTGTAGGCCATGTAGGTCATTTAGCGTTACCCAGGGTGCACCAACGGGGAGGCGACCTACTTTGACACCCCTTCCACTCCTATTGGAACATAAGGCCTCAAAAAACCTACTATCTTAGAATTGGTTTCAAAAACACTTAATTTCAAAATATCGAAAACGCCCTATCAGAATTTGTTTCAGTAATATTAAATTTCAAAAGATGTTTGGAATAGGCCGCTTTCAGAATTTGTTTCAAAAACACTCCAATTTCAAAAATTTTTTCGAAAACACCAGGTTTTAAAATATTTTTCGAAAATATCAACTTTTTTTCTCAATATAAACTTACATTTTCTCATTATAAACTTGAAAAGGTGTAGTTTCAAAACACAAAATTTTGAAAATAAATTTCGAAAATTGCTCTCAGAATTTTTTCAAAATATGTTTCGAAAGCTTTTTATCAGAATTTATTTCAAAAACACTCAATTTCAAAATATTTTGCGAAAACACCCCATCTCAGAAAATATGGTGAGCTTGAACTCAGCCGTCGATAACGAATTTGTTTCCAACACGCCCAGTTTTGTACTTAAAAAATGCTTACAGGGTGCATGGTATCAATTGGAGTCATTTGCGTGAAACATGTTTGGCTACAGCGAGTCAAGATGGCACAGTCAAGTATTTTGATATAAATAATCCACGACGAGCAGAAAAAATCATAACTATGTCTTCGCCCGTTTGGCGTGCCCGTTATACAGTATGTTACACATATTTTTGTTGTTCGCTTGGTGAAACAGTTTCTACTCGGCATGAAAGAAAAATAGTATAATAGTTTGGAGTTCAGCTTTCATTCATCCTGAGTTGAAATCATTCCACCTGCTAATTTTTATTCCCTAACTGCATTTATAAATTTTCAGCCCATTGGCAATGGCTTGGTTAGCATTGTTGTGCCGGCCTTAGGACGTGGTGAAAACAGTTTACTCTTGTGGAGTAATAGCAAACAAATGGATCCTGTGTGCTCGTTTGTTGGACACACAGATGTAATACTTGATTTTGAATGGCGCCCGAATCGTGAAAACACATCAGAGATTGTAAGTAATCCAACTACATCGAAAGCGAGACTACTAAAGTGACAACCTTGCTTATAACTGAAATCCTCTTTCCAGGAATTAGTAACATGGTCGCGGGATCGTACTTTACGTATCTGGAAGATAGATGATACAATGCTTAAACTCTGCGAACCCGACATCGAAAGCAATGAACTATACGATGCCACAGAATCGTTTGCAGAGACACCAACAAAGTGTTTACCCGTACAATATTCATCGATGCAACAAGCTAATTTAAGTTTAATACGTGCTGCCGCTGCATCGCTGCACACAGAAGCATCTGATAGTCTAGTTATACCCGCTATATCCAGATCACCGCCACCACCAATACGTAAAGAGGAACCTCATATAGCGCGTTCACTTACCGATCAGCCGACTTGTTCGTTGCATCATGAGTTTTCGCTATTAAATAGAAATATGCCACATGTGGAAGTTGATATACTCGATGCTATTAAGCGTTATGGGATTTTTAAAATTTCTGCAGGCGGTCATGTGGTGGTGTTGCAGGTGATGAACCAAATAGTATTAGAACTGAACTTGAAAGCTAACATATTTGTTTCTTCTCAAAACTTAGACAATTTTTCCAACTGAGTATCCCAGTCCAAATATTGGCCCTGAATTTACTTTTTGCGAAGGCACCACACTTCATGAACAATTATCGACTGTTTTGCTGAAGACTTTGAAAACAAATGCATTGCAGCGCGTTAAAAAATCGCGTACGTGTTTGGAGCAATGTTTGCGCGCTTTAGTAGCTGCTATGAAGAAGGTCTGTATATTTGAGGATGGCCCAACAAAATTAAAGTCCTAGCACAAAATTAAGTATAACGATCAAAAATGGGGTTAGGGTAATTCAAATAAAAAAATTTTAAATTTAACTTTACCCCTCGGAGGTCGGTACCCTACATATTATTTTAGTCTTTCTTCCTCAACAAATATTTTTTTCATTGCAGTCTGTGGGTGGTGCTACGGATAAATCACAGCTACGCTTACAGTCACCTCGTCTAGAGGGCGCCTTGAGTGGAGCTTTACATGATGCCTGCATACCCTATCCACGTACATCGGGAGTTAAATTCAATGGCATCGGTCTTTTGGTTGCCTTCGCTCAGGCACCACACTCAAAGCGCTTAGTGTTACGTCCTCAAAATACAACGCCGCGCACATTTTCAGCCATAAGTGGTGGCGTTTTGTTGGGCAATGTCCTCTATACACATCGCGATTCGAATGCCTCATTTTATCTACATGATCGCATGAGCTCTAAACATACCAAGAATCGTTCATTACAAAAGCCAACACAAGCCACACCCACTGTACATATTTATGAAGCGAGCAAACTGCTGAATATCAATTGTGAAATGGCTAAAGAGTTTTCATTGGATAAACGTGATTTGCGCGCAACATGTCGTCGTAATCGTCAAGTATGTGAAACGCATGGTCGTTACGATTTGGTGCCCATTTGGACGCTTGCTGAGCTCATAGCTACGCCAAATATACCAAAGGAAACAAAATATGAAACGCTATTCTATAAGGATCCATTCAAGAAATTTCTGCTGGAGGCGCTAATCATGCATTTTGCTAGTGCTGGTGATCTACAAACGGCTGTTATGTTGGCATGCCTTTTTCACAAGTGTTCCCCAGCATCATCGTCAGGAGAAATGGGTGTTCTGATGCCCGCTATAACACCTCCAGGTGGTAAATTACAGCAATTGACAACGAATACGTCACCTTATCACACTGTTTTGCCAATCGATTATCAAAACGCACACCCGAAAGGTAGCAATGCTTTGTCTGTTAATGTGCATTTGAAACAGCTACGTAGTAATTCGTGGTCAGATTCATTGGATTGGATAGATTCGAAGCATTGCAACTCAGATTCGTATTCGTGCTCGCTAATAAGGCGCACAAAGATGCCGCTATTTGACCACTTTAAGAAAGTCTATGCAGATATACTATTCGGCTGGCAATTGCTTACGAAGCGTGCGCTGGTAAAATGAATTACCTACTTAGAATGAAGCTACAATTCTAACTCACTTCTATTTTTTTTCTTTTGTAGATATTAAAGCATACAATGGTTTCACAAACTCATCCACATGGCGTCGAGTTCTTTGCAGAATGCCCTTCTTGCAATAAATTGAAACGCACACCCACTTGCGTGAATTGTCAACGTCCCGTGCTCTTCTGCCAACTCTGCAATTTGCCTGTAAAAGGTGTAGCCAATGCGTGTCTGGCATGCGGTCACGGTGGCCATATGACTCATATGATGCAGTGGTTTGAGGTGATTAATTCGTTATTAGCATTTTCAATTCGAATTAAAATTTATTTTAAATTATTTACAGAAACACAGCGTTTGTGCATCCGGCTGCGGCTGTCATTGCTTGAAGCACACGGCAACATTATTGGAACTTATGAACTAATTCCCTTTGCCTTAATTAAAGTTTGTCATATAAGTTATTAAAGGGATAAGAACTAATGTATTGACATATGTACATAATCCATAAAATAATGGGCCTCATGCATAAAAAACGAGCATTTGCTCCGACGCGATTTTTTGAATAAAAGCTAGACATTTTGTTTTGGTAATAAAAACAAAAAAAGTGATAATTTTTTATGCATCAGGCCCAATATGTTGGTGAAGATTTCTCAAATTAAAGTGCTATAAAAAATATTAGGATTTATTTATTTGGACATAATGGCAAATGCGGTTCTAAAGCTGTCACGCAAGATTTTGTATGCGACTAGCCCCTCTTTTTCTAACATAAAACACACTTTACTAATCAATTTTTATTTATTTTATTGGTTATATATTTCTTTATTTATTTATATTTTGTACAACATTTTTAAGGCAATTTATATTTATGAATATATGTATGCAGTATTTATAATCTCCTTATTGATATACATCTATACATGCATATGATTTAAGGTATTTAAGTGCTGATGCGATTTTTAAGTGTTGATAAATTCAATAATTTTTTGTTTCTTATAATTTAATGCCAATACATTGACTAAACAGCATTGGCAAGCAAACTTAATAAATTGTGCTTACAAATATACATAAATATCTACCTAAGTACTACTTATAATAATAATATAAGCATATATGTGTAGTATTGTATAAAGTTGAAAAAATTTAACACTACTTTTTTTAAGTATAAAATTTACAAAAAACTGTTCTTCGGTAATTTTACTAAAAAAATCTACGGCTGTATGGTGATCGCCTAGCTCAAACTCTAAATTTATTTGGAAAAACTAAGGGACATATTATTGCACATAGCTTTTTTTAAGAAATAATCGTCATAATGATAATGCAACTATGTATATTAGAGTGATTCAAAACAAATGCCGACTTGGTCTTACCCTCTAAAAAGTAAGGTATTGATGAGAAAATAAGCCTTGCAAAAAATTAGCGCTCTAAATTAACCCTGAGTGCTATTTTTTTCGCCCTTTCCCATACATTTTGTATGGGGGAAAATGGCATTTTTTTCAAAGTGAATTTTCTTTTAATTTTTGAAACTTTTTTCAAAATATTTTTACATACTCCTAAAGTTGAAGCTTTGGAGCTTCCAAAATGCTAAGCCATGTGCGATTATCTTAACTGTTAAAATAATTACAGCCATTTAAAAATGACTGAGTTTTGTACTAATACATAGTAACGCGTATAAAATCTAGTAAATTTTAAATGGTTGTAATTATTTTAATAGTTAAGATAATCGCACATGGCTAAGAATTTTGAAAGCTTCAAAGCTTCAACTTTAAAAGTATGTAAAAATATTTTAAAAAAAGTTTCAAAAATTTAAAGAAAATTCACTTTGAAAAACAAAAATGCCATTTTTTCCTATACAAAATGTATGGGAAAGGGCGAAAAAAATAGCCACCCCTAAGGGTTAAGTTAGAGCGTTAATTTTTTGCTATGCTTATTTTCTCATCAATACCTAAAGTTTCAGGGGTTAGACCGAAAAAAAATATTTTTTTTTTGTAATTTGAAACACCCTAATATATGTATATGTATTTACTATGTATGTATTAACAAAAAACGCTTTTCATTAATTAGTATGAGAATTAACATTATATTTTGTATATAACATGCGCTTATTTGCATGCATGTACGTTAGAGTGTTCACATTTTTAGGTGATGTTTTTGTTCTAACTAAAAATAAAAATTCTTGTAGATAGTAAAAACTTGAAAAAAAATGCTTTAGAAGCTGACTCAAAATTTCCCTTTTTTCAAATAAATCGCATTAGAAATTTATTTTTTTTTTCATTTTCTATAAGTAAGTGGATTTTCAGTTAGGGCAAAGATAAAAAATGTACCAAAGAAGAAGCACTCTAATGTACTTATATTTTTTAAACATGATTTTATCTCTTTACACTTATCAATATTTCTAAAATTTTAAACTTTTTTAACGATAACTTTTTTTTTTGATTAAGTTTAATCTAGAATCCAGACTTTAGGTACTTTAGCTTAATAACTCGTACGACGGGCATTCTATGTTAAATCGTCAAGTGGTTTGAGTCGACTTCTTCCGATTTGCATGCATGGTGGGAAGTTTAGTTTTATTATAAAAAATAATATTTTTGAATTTATGTGCTACTGGAATGAGGTAAATTTTCAGTGCCTCAAAATTTAATACATTTGTGTTTAACTAAAATCGTTTGACACGCAAGAGCTGATGAAATGTAACTTCTTACCAAAATGCATTTAAATCTGAAACTGTCATTTTAAACCATTTGACAATTTGACATGGAATGACCCTTGTACTATAACTAAATTCAATGAACTTTTTACAAACCTCTTATAACTTTATATGTTTGATTTGAGTAGATTTATGTATGTATGCATGTGGTTGTTAACTTCTATTGTACAATAATTATAATGTTATACTACAAATTTTTATAAACAATGCTTATAAACATAACCGCACATTTATTTAATTTCAGCCATCTTGCTCTTTTTCATTATTTGATTTCAATGTTCCCCTAAACTAAAATTTATTGCTGATTTTCATTGAAAGCGGCTAAAGTAAACCAAAAAAATAAAACGTTTCCTAAAATAAAATAAACAAGTAAGGAAGTCTAAGTTCGGGTGAAACCGAACATTACATACCCAGCTGTGCACATAAAGTGGGCGTGATCGTTTACCGATTTTTCTTATTTTCTGTGGTAGTACTCTACATAAACATAACATGCCTGGTACCTAGTTTCGTAAATCTATCTCACACCGTTCTGAAGTTGTTAGCAGTCGAATTTAAAAATTGCTTGACTCATAAGTGGGCGGTGCCACGCCCACTTTCCAAAATTTTGAAAAAATTATGTAAAGAATATGAAAGTTGATGTATGTACCAAATTATATTATTATAGCGAAATCAGTTAATTAGATATGGACTTTTCAATATTTCCACCTCCTTTCAATATAACTTTTATGAAAAAGTAGGCGTGGTCGCGAAGCGATTTCGTTTATTTTCTATAGCTGAATTTACCACAACAATAGTATGTCCTCTACGAAATTTCGTTATACTAGCATAAACTGTTCTGAAGTTATTAAGAGTCAAAATTTTAAAATTTCTTCAAAGATACGTGGGCGGTACCACGCCCCCTTTTCAAAAATTTTTATAAAATCGGCCTTAGAACATCTAAATCAATACATATTGCAAATTTTATCATTGTAGCTGCTTCTAATATTGAATTAACCCATTTTATACGTTTTTCGAAATTTTCGATATCGAAAAAGGGGCGTGGTTATGGTCCGATTTTACCCATTTTCAATAGCAATCTATTCTGAACCCAAATAAGTACGCATGCCAAATTTGGTGAAGATATCTCATTATTTGCTCAAGTTATCGTGTTAACGGACAGACGGACGGACGGACGGACGGACGGACGGACGGACGGACATGGCTCAATCAAATTTTTTTTCGATCCTGATCATATTGATATATGGAAGTCTATATCTATCTCGATTCCTTTATACCTGTACAACCAACCGTTATCCTAACAAAGTTATAATACCCTGTGTACAAGTACAGCTGGGTATAAAAAATATTCAAGTAGAATTCAGAGCTCTCCTCACTTACATATTCCCGCTGAATATAAAAAAAAATAAAAAATTTATATTTGAAAAAAAAAAGAAAAAAAAAGAAAAAAACAAAAGTAAAAAAAGACTAATTAAAAAATTAAAACTAAAACTAAAAGAAAAAAAGAAAAAAAATCTTCAATCTGACCTGATTTTCATATCTTGGCATTTCAAATTTTAAAATTTTGCTTTAGAAAAATATCTCAAGGATTAAACATTTTTTTCCCCACCAATTTCTTTGTGGTATCCATCACTACTACCACTGGCTAGTAGACCATCACAGCACTGAAGTGATCTTTCAATCAGCACCCTATAATTATTTAAAAACATTGGGGTAAATTATATCAAAATGATAAAGAGAAATAATGCCGTTTTAATTGCATTGAACATTTTCTCAGTTTGCTCTTTATTACAGTTGATTAATTTCTCTTGATGCCGACCAAAAGAAACAATAACATTTACCACATATTTTTTTTTTCAAATTATTCACAGTTAGTGCGTTTGAAAAAGAGAGCGTGTGAGAGAAGAGCGCGTTGTGCGTATAGACCCGCTACACGCAAAAGCTGACATCAACAGTTAACTCACATTGGCCACTGTGAGTTACAGAGTTCTAACGCTAGAAAGTTAAGGAAATCTAACGAAGACTGAAGATTACATTTTAGAAAAAGTGTAGAACGATTTTAATTTCGAAAATAAAACAATGAAATTACTTGACGCCAGCGCTATTGAGTTATACATACATGTATGTATATTATAATGCAACGCTACTCAGCGTTACCGTTACACAGGCCTACTTCAATTATTGTTTGGGTGGTTTTTTCATAAAAATTTACCAAGTCAAGTCTTAGCCGCATCGTTCCGTTTAAACCAAAATATTTCTAAATTAAACTAAAGTCACTTGTGTCGCCGCACTCAGTAACTGATTTTTTTGCGCAATTTCAACGTTGTCTCGCGCTCGCGTTCAACCGCCATCACAGCAGCCGCCGCATAGCGCGCACCAGTGCCGCCGCGTTGCATATACAAACCATGCGCAGTGGTTGCCGCCGTCGGCGTTGGTATACCCGAAGTGGATGTGGATGATGCCGAAGACGCTGTAGATGACTCGAGCATAGCATTGTTGGCGCTCACCGCTGCAGCGCTTGGTATGTGATGGCGCGTACGATAACCACAGCCGGCGACACCACCAGCGTTTGTGCCGCTTTTGACGCTACCACCAATATTTGATTCGCCGACGCAGGTTCTCCCGACGGCGCCACCTCCACCAGCAACACTGCGTTGATTGATATCATTGCCATTGTTGTTGTTGCTTGTTTGCCCCACTGAATTATTGTTGTTATTACCCGCCGCTTTACGCAACAACTTTGTATTATATTCATCGCATTTATCCTTTTCGAGACGCGTGCTACTGAGCGAACGTTTGTTTCGTTTCGTAATACCCGTTGGAATGCCAGTGGGTGAGGCGCGCATGCTTGTTGTTGCTGTTGCTGCAGCTATTACCGCATCGAAACTGCCACGCCCACAATTGTTGTTGCTACTCATCCGGTTTGTATCTAGAAGGGAGGTGAGGAATGTAAATTTTAGATAAAATTCTAAATTCATATTCTTATTGTAATTATTGTTTATATTTTTATTGTTGTTGATATTATTTTTTTATAAACAGTTTTACCATGCTGCTGCTGTTGCTGCTGCTGATGACGCTGATAATACATATGCGATTTAGGCAGCGAGGTCGAGTGCGTTAATTTGTTGTGCGCATAGGCGGGCGTTGGTGTGTTGCCGCCGCTGTTAACATCTTGCAATGGATTTGAATTCAAATCAAGCGTCGCCGAAATAGAACGCGCGCCGCCTGCGCCACCAACACCAGCATCATCACCGCCAGCACCACCCGCATCAGCGACATTTGTTGTTGCGCCGCTCATAATTGTCGGTATGGCGGACACGTCGCGATAATAGCGCGCCGTCACTGCCGTGCAAGGCTGCTCAACTGCTGCCCCAGATGCCGTTACCGCGCCCGCTCCCACAACGCCTGCGCGCGCATATCGTATACGCGAACGTCCGCGTAGCGTCATTGGATGATGTGGTGCGCGTGAAGCGCTGCTACGCGTCTGTGGTATGGTGGCAGAGGAACCAATGCCGCCGGCGCCACTACCCACACCACTTGCCGCTGCTTCACCTAGCAGCGCGGCGCTCATGCGTACCACTGGAATTTTACTCTCATTTGAACCACTTGTGGATGAGACATTTGACGTTGCCGTACTAATCAATGTGTTGTTGTAAGTTTTTGTTTGTTTATTTAGACTGCTGAGCGTTGGCACATCGTGATGGTGATGATGATGGCGATGTTGATGCGGCGCTGAGGTGCTTGTTGTTGTGACTGTAACAGTACTACTATTTGGAGCTACATTTCCGTCCGCGTTGTTGTTATTGCTACTATTGGACACTCGCTGTTGTTGTGTTTCCGCTTTGCGTAAGTGCATAAAACCCATTCTGTGATTTATTTTGTGTGTTCGTGTTGGAAGAGATTCAATAGAGGGAAGAGCGAGACAATAATTTTTGTACGTTTGAGCGGCGAAAGGAGTTTTAAGCAGAGCGAGCAAAGCCGTAGAAATTTATTTTTTTTTTTTCACAGTGTAGTTGGCGCAGGAGGAGTAAAAGAGAAAGAGAAAAGTGTAGAAAATGGTATTTGTATTAAATTTTTTTTTTTTTTAATAGTTTGCTCAAAATGTGTATGGGTCATTCCATATCATATTGCATAGAATGGTTGGAATCGACCTTTTTCGATTTGATACAGCTTTGGAGTGAATAAAAATGATGTTAAAAAAAAATTTAAACATTTTTAATTTTTTATTAACTTAAAAAAGAGAGATTTAAAAATAAAAAATGTGTGGAAAAATAAATATTTAGGATTCAAACTTGTATCCTTCGACAGAACTTCGTTTTATGACAAAACTCCCTCCCAAAATTTACTCAAATCGGAAGGGGGAGGGGTTGATTCTATCCATATGACGATTTGACATGGAATGTCACATTTGGCCGATTCTACGGGATTCTAACGCTACCAGTGTGTGCCTTCAAATATTATGAACTTGAGTTTATTTCTACCTAAAAAAAATGGCGGAGTTACCAGTGAAAGAAAAGTACTGGCAACATCACAACCCCATATAATCAACCATACATATGTACTAGGACGGGTCGTTTTCTTAATCGTCAAAGGCAAACCGCAATTCTAGTTATTTGGGTAATTTCAAGCATTTGTGGTCTTAAAACTAAAAAAAAATATTTTTTTCTGGCTAAATGTGAATATGGTTTTTTGCGTCAAAGGGTGGCTCTAAAAAGAGTAGTACTTTTAAGAGCCGCCAGAGGCCGCTCTTGTACTTTTGTTGAACGTTGTTTTACGAAAATCGGCAACATTGTTGCCAAAATTCCCCGAATTTGACTTTCTCAAAATATTACAACATTTTAAGCTACATAAAGATTTCAACTGCATTATAAAAAGCCAAATTTGGTGGATTTTTGAAAAAAGGGTAATGGTGGAGATACAAATAGTGCCGCGAAATCCACTTTCATTTGCCTAGTTTTCAATACGAATAGATGATTTCTTGTTCAAAAATACTTGAAATGACCCGTATAATCATAAATGCTTCTGTGATTTTTTTTTGGGCCCACACAAAACGACCAACCCTAATGTAGTAATTTTGTGCTTTTTGAAAAAAAAAATACGTCATTTACTCAAAAAAAAAAAAACTTTATTCCTTAAGTTATATCAACTCTAGAACACCAAAGCCGCTGAAAAAATGGTGGATCAAAAAAATAGCACGGATATCGGTGAAGGGTGAAAGGATCATAGCAAAACCAACTAAACAAAAATTACACCTTATTGAACAATTACCAAAGAGCCACAAACAAATAGGTACATATTACATACTAGGGTGGGCCAAAATAAAGAAATCATGGCCCGTAGTCATAGTCGAAATAAAGTAGGTACTAAAGTTAGCGTCGGCTTTTTGACACAATTTCCAACGGCATATCTGTCAAAAAAGCCTACGCTAACTTTAGTACATACTCTATTTCGACTATGACTACGGGCCCATTTATATGTATTAAAAAGCGGACAGCTTCTTTCCATCAAAATTAAAAATATTACGACTTTTTTAAGGCAGGTTCTGCAATTCAAATTGCATAAGATTTCAAAACTTTCATCTATTTTATTCGGAAGTGTACTGCCAGAACCTGCCTGATTAACTAAATTTTTTCTTAGGAGTCGATTTTCCGTTTACCCACCCTAATACATACATACATATGTACAAGATAAGTATATAGAAAAAGACAAAATAAAAGAAAAAGAAATAATAAGAAGAAACGATTACCACATTTGAGTTAAAAGAAAAAACACGAAACATCATTCCAAACAAATTTAAATGAAATGCCAAAACTGCGTTGCCGAAAATGCAAACGAAAACAAAACAAACAAAACAAAAACAAATTCAAAATTTGGTTGCGGTAAATAGATTTTGTGTTTATTAATTAAAATTGTATGCAAATCGTATATAATTTTAAATTTTTTATAAAATCTTAATTATACCATGCAATTAATACTAAGTTAACGGTAAATTAGTATATTTATATATGTACATAATTATATGTACATATTTGTCTATGTATGAATAAAATATTATTAGTCTCTTATGCTAATATATAGTATAGCTGCAAACAATTTTGATTATATATTATTAGTAAACATAAGTATGTATTAAATTTGAAAAAAAAAAATAAAAAAAATGTATTTTGTAAAAACTACAATTTTCAAAAAAAAAAAAAAAATAGGCGATTATCATGATATTCACCAAAAAAAAAAAAAAAATTTAATTAAAAAATTCGAAATACAAAAATTAAATGGCATATATACATACATATTTGTATAAAGAGCCCTTTATGTATAAACTTTAACCCCCTTCGTAGACTGACCCAAAAAATAAGTTGTTTTTTTGAACGCATACCCTCTAATTTTGATCATTATGCACCAAAAACTATCCTGACAAAGTTTTATGCAATTCGGAGCCCGGCAACCCGTTCCGGCCTGTGGTTGAATTCATTGATAAAATCTTACTAGAAATTAATTTTACAATATTGTCAAATGAAAGGTGATCATGATAGCCTGAACGTAGTGTAAGTTTTACTTCGATATCTCAATACATTTTGGAGTTATCAACCAAAACATCAATACGATTTTTCTGAACTTTTCTTACTTGAATAACTAAATATTACTCATACGCCGTGTATGCAAAGTGCACTATAATTGCAAAATTTTAAGTTATATACAACTATTTTGCTAGCAAACATATTATTACGCAATCTACTGAAGTGCTTTCGAAATTCCAATTTCTCACGAATGCGTTTTTTCAATATCCCCTTTACCAGGATCCTGTTGTTCTTAAAAAATTCAAAGGTGACGATTTGTTACACAGTCCTTTATGTATAAGCAAAATATTAAAATCATGGAATTTTCGAAGACTTATTCCCTTATTTTAAAATGTAGTTTTATTGCGAACTTAGTATAAGCTGTTAGCTAAAACTTTAACCAAAAATCGGGACGAGTTACCGTTATCCTAGAACAATAACACTTCGCACACATATTACTTAGGCTAAAACGCATCAATATAGAGGGTATGCATATTAAATTTCGAACCAAAAATTTTTTCCATACAGTTTTGGGACACTGACAAAGTCTATAAATTTATCATTATGAGTTTCGGTATTAAGATACAGAGAAACCTCCCTTGGGCGGACACTCACCGTCGGCCAACTTTTGTCCGCCCAAGAGAGGTGTCCGCTCAAGGGAGTGGATGGCTATTTTAGACATTTTTCAATTTTTACATTGCGAAAAAAATATGTATATATATTGCTTGAAAAATTCATATCAAAGCATGCATAACTCATTCACATGCTTTCAGATAAAGAAATAACATAAATAAAAATAAATATAAATTATATTTCAGATAATAAGTAATATAAATCCATAACTCATTATTTAAAAAATTGCTGAATTGTCGATTGCTTAAGATTTCTTTGTTTTTTTAAAAGAAAACTATTTTGCAAATGGCTTTCCAATTTTTGCAATAATTCGAACGCAAGTCAAGGCGGTTTCGCTGGAGGAAATTTCGTTAACTTCATCGATATGACTGAACAATTAACTCACTGTCACTAGTAAACGTTCAACCCTGAAAATTTAGCTAACGAACACTGCGTTATGTAATTAAACCTCCAATGTGACGCTTTTTAAATTTGAGTGTTTGTCTAACGTCCATTTTGTTTTATTCGGGGAATCCCCAGTTTTCATTTGGTAAATACATACGTACAAAAATATGTTTGTATGTTGTTTGTATTTTGTCCGCTTAAGAGGGGTTCGCGTCCGCTCAAGAGAGGTTTATGATTGATTTGTTATGAAAACTGATCTCAGTGTCCGTTGATAAGAGGTTCGTGTCCGCTCAGTAGAGGTTTTTTGTCCAATTTTAAAGCAAATAACTGTCCGCGTCCGGCCAAGAGAGTGTCCGCCTAAGGGAGGGTAATTTGTTCTAAAAAATGTACTTAAAACTTGGTGCATGAAAAACTGTCCGGCCAAAGGAGGTGTCCGTCCAATAGAGGTGTCCGTTAGGAGAGGTTTCTCTGTATTGTTTTTCTTTGATTTTATGTTATTTTGTTTAATTTAATTTAATTTTATTTTACTTTTATTATTTTTTTTTTTATTTTTTTTATATTTTTAAATTTTTTGTATTATTTTATTTTTTATTATTTTATTTTTTTATTTTTTTTATTTATATTAATTTATTTTACTTTGTTTTATTTTATTTCATTTATTTTTTTATTTTAATTTAATTTAATTCTAATTTTTTTTCTAATTTTTTTAACTTCATCATCATCATCATTTATTGGCGCTTAACCGCCTAAGCGATTTTGGCCGTTGCATATCAACTTTATTAACTTAATTTAATTTAATTTTATTTTATTTTTTTTTATTTTTTATTATTTATTTTTTATTATTTCATTTTTTATTATTATTTTTTATATAGTTTATTTTAATTTTTTTTTTTAATTTTATTTTACTTTATTTTATTTTATTTTCATTCATTTTTATTTTGTTTAATAAATTTAATTTAGTTGTAATTTTTTTAACTTAATTAAATTATTTTTACTTAATTTAATTTTATTTTTATTATTTTTTTTTTTAATTTTTTATTTTTTTTTTATTATTTATTTTTTTATTATTTCATTTTTTTATTATTATTTTTAATTAAATTTTTTTTAATTTCATTTTAATTTATTTTACTTTATTTTATTTCCTTTATTTTTTTTATTAGTTTAATTTTACTCATTTTTATTTTCTTTAATAAATTTAATTTAGTTCTAAATTTTTTCTAATATTTTAACTTAAGTAATTATTTTTACTTAATTTAATTTTATTTTTACTTAATTTTTTTTTTAAATTTTTTATTTTTTTTTATTATTTCATTTTTTAATTATTTAATTTTTTTATTATTCTTTTTAATTAATTTTTTTTTAAATTTTATTTTAATTTATTTTACTTTATTTTATTTCCTAAATTTTTTTTATCCATTTTTATTTTGTTTTATATAAATATAATTTTGTTCTAATTTTTTTAAATTTATTTAACTTAATTTTATTATTTTTTTAATTTTGTTTAAATTTTAATTGTATGTTTTTTGCTTTAATTTTCCAGTTAGACTTATTTTTTGAGATTTTTTTCTTATTGTATTTTATTTCACAAAATTAAAAAAAAAAATTTGCCCAGCATTCAAAAATTCGTATTTTTGGAAAAGAAAAAAAAAACAAACAAAAAACACACTTTAAAATTTAAGAATATTTTCAAATAAATAAGATTAAGTCTTACGATTTTCAAATACTCGGAAGTTCCAAATTTTTTTTATAACAATTTTTTCTATACGTTCAAGTAACCCCGTAAGAGCTCAAAAAGTGACAATTGCATTACTATAAAAAATAAATTTAAAATTTTTTTTTCTTTGGCAGTAAAATATAAAACTTCATCAAAATGTATTCAAATCAGCAGGGGTCAATTCGACTATTTGACGATTTGATATGGAATGACCCTACTGATTTTATCATTCAAACTTTTATTGTGAATGAAGTTTCATGCTCACTACCAGTAAAATTGATTTTTAATGAAAGTTCGTCTCCACTAACACTCGGATTTATATTTAACATTTCCATTCAAACTCATTTTAAGTGATAACAAATTCCAAAAAGCGAACTCAATAATTTTTATTTATATTTTTCTATTATATTTTTCTATTATTTTTATATATTTTGTTCTACTATAAACTGTTTCAACTAAAACATGCCATTTAAGCGGGAAAATATATGATTTTAATATTTATAAATTGTTCTTGAAGCCATTTCGTTTTTAGCCACATTCTTGAAATGCCCAAACGTTTGCCAATCAAATCGTGCGCTGAGCGTTGTCGATTTTTTCTGTTTTCAATATTATCTTTCATACCCTTGATTTTGTTAGGATTTGCATTTTTTGTGGCTATTCTTGACTTGTCTTCGATTGCATGCTTTTTTGTTGTAACTTTCTTTAATGCGTTTTGAGTTTTTTGCGTTTTGTTTGTGTAAAAATTTTGATTGCTCAAATTCTTTTTGAAGTTATCTTGGTCGTTTTGTTCTTTGATTCTTAAAAATTAAACCGCCCGTTAGATTACGTAATAGGCTTAAAAAGTAAAAGCAATGAAGTAGAAAACTTAAATAAATAATAAGTAAAGAGCGAGCGAACAGCGGGTTTTGAGAATGAAATAAAGCCGTTGGTTTGTTTACAAAAGTTAAATAGAACTTTTCTGACGAGCAAGGTGAATGAAAGAAATAACCGAAATTCGCTCGTTCTCTTGAGAAAAATGTGTAAGAGTTTAAGAAGCTTTTGTTTATTTTTTTTTTTTTAACTGATTAAGTTTTATGTTGAATCATCATGCCATAACTGTAAGAACTAAATAGATACGTATTGTAAAAATATACATGTACATTTGAGCGTCCCAAAAATGCATGGGAAAAATGTTGGTTCGAATTTTTGTAAGCGATTTTAAGTAAAAGTTTTAGCTAGCAGCTTATACTAAGGCTTCGATAATTATATAATTTTAATATTTTGCCCATATATAAAAAACTGTGTTTTGTTACATCCATCTTTGAATTTTTATGAGGACAACAGGATCCTTCACAAGAATATTGAAAAATGCATTTACGAGAAAAGGACATTGCAATTTCAAAAGTATTTCAGTAGATTGCGTAACAATATGTTTTCTAGCAAAATTAATTGTGTATATATTGAAACTTTACTGTTATAGTGCATTTTTTATATGCCATAGACGGCGTATGAGTAATATTTAGTTATTCAAGTAAGACCAGTTTAAGTAAATTTTAGTCATGTTTTGGTTGATATCTCCGAAACGGATTGAGATATCGAAATAAAACTTACACTACGTTGAGGCTACTGTTTACGAAGTACATAAATCAAGCGCGTACTCAAAATATGGGTCCGGACACCCTTCGAAATGAGCAAATTAGTGCAATTTTTTTGTCTGCGACTGTAAAAAAGAAATTTTGGAATATGAATCGCAAACTCAAGGGATAATATTTTTTGATTTCCGGTCAAATTAGACATTTGAAATAACACAAATTGCGACAGAGCAAAATTTTTGCAAAGAAAGGTAAAAAAGTTATTTGGGGTTAAAGGTGAACATTTAGGGTTTTTTCGAAAAATTGTCTTCGAAAATTTACTATAAAAATCGTGCTAGCATTTTTCTAAATTCCCGATCCCTATCGCTATATGGGGGGTACAATTCATCAAGCGGACCAACTAAAAAATCGATTTCAATAAAATTTCTGAAAGTGATCTGCTATGTAAGAAGTAAAATATCACCAAAGTTCGCGTGAAAATATTGGATGGTTAACGAGATATACGGGTTTGAATTCGCAATTTTTTGGGTGTAAGCCTTTTTTCTTTAAATTATAAGACATGTAATTGACATGCTAAGAAAGCAACATGGAAACCGTCTTCTAAAGTATTTTTTCCGTTCTTTTCGAATATAAATTAAATAAGAAATTTTATTGAAAAAAATTAGTAAAAATTTTACTAAAAAAAATTATAAATTTTTTACAAATTTGGAAATTTTTTCATATTGTTTTTTTTTTAATTGTAATTTAAAACTCGGCCTTTTTCCTTTAAAATTATACCTTTTTTGTAATGGACCTCAAAAATTTGTAAATGTTCTTTCAAAAGACAATTTTTTTATTTTTTGTTGTTTTTCTCTCGGATTTGATAAATTTGGTTCGCGTCTGCACTAGTAACAAAATTTAACTTTAGCTAAGTCATTTCCATTTTCCAGTCAAAAGGGTTATTATGACAAAAAAAAAAAAAAAAAAAAAAAAATTTGGACACGCCGAAAATATTTTCTGGATACGCGCCTGACATAAATAATGAAATATTATCTTTCATACCCTTTACTAATTTTACTAATAACTTCAACTGTAGCTCGGCACGGGTTGCCGTAGTCCAAATTGCATAAAACTTTGTCAGGATAGTTTTTGAAGCATAATAGTCAAAATAAGGGGGTGTGCGTTTAAATAAAAAAACTCTAATTTTTTGGGACAGTCTAATGTACATATTTAATGTATATTTTTAATATTATTTATAATGTTTAGTATATTACTAAGGTATGTATTTTTATTAAATAGTATGTATATATGTACATATGTACATTAGACTGCCCAAAAATATAATATAATTTTAAATTTTTTTTCACCCAGTCTAATGTACATTTATTATAAGTTTAAGCTTGGCTTAGTATTTAATATTTGATTAGTATTGCAAAAAGGGGTATTACAAAAATAAACTACTGTGTAGTGTTTTGTACTTAAAATTATGAAGCTAAGCAAAAATTTTATTTTAATTTAAAATTTTTAATAACTAAACACACATTTAAAAAACATTGTTCAAAACAAAAGTCATTGGTAGAAATGGATTGCACATTAACGCTACGAAAACACAAAAAACAATTACAACATATTAAAAAAATATTTTGATATTTTAACCTGTAATTTTATTAAAAAAAATGATTTTTAACCTAAAAAATAATTTTTAAGAGAACGTTTTAAAAATGATAAAATGATGTAAACTAAAAATCTGTTACAATTTTTTGTTAAGGTAAATTTTACCAACATAGTGATAAGACAAATGCTGTACAGAATTTACTAACATTTTAACAATTTTAACTAAGGCTTGCGAAACACTGATTTTAAGACGCCAAAAGTAAAAAAAAAAAAACAGAATTTTACTTAACAATTTTTTTAAAGTTAAAAACAAGAATTACAAAACAGCAAGTAAAACAAGTACATAACAACAAGGCAGATAAATGCGCATACGATTTAGATTAATAAAAAACTCTAGCCGGATCGGTATAAAAGGGATGAGGAGCGTGGCTCATTTTAAAGGTATGCTATTGAGGTGCATTTGTACTTAGCTTAATTAATTATTTGCTACCTAATTTTTTGTATTTAAGTAGTTACTATTGCTTTTGACTAATTATTGAGGCTCTGTTGTTGTTTTTGTTGTATTTGTCTGTATGTAGTTGTGTCACAGTTGCGCTTGCGCTTGTTGCACTTACCTCTTACTATAAATGGCTAAACTGCGCGCACGCGTCGTAACACTGCCACTCCCACTGACACTGCTACCGCTGTTGAGTGATGCGACTGTTGTTGTTGTGGTAGCAGTGGCACCGCCATCGATACGCGTACTAGAAGGTAACATATTTCCTGTGGTTGTTGTTGTTGTGCCGGCTGTTGTATGTGTTGCTGTTGTTAGAAGGTTAATGAGGTTATTATTAGTGCGTTGGTTAATTCTTTTGTTATTATTAATGTTGTTACTATTGTTGTTGTTATTTATGAAATGTGTATGTGTGCTACTAAATATAAAATGATCATTACAATTATATAGATTTTTATTGTTGAGTGCAGCTGTTGCTGCCAGCATTGCTTCGTGTGCCGCCGCTGTTGCTGTAGCTGCTGCTGATGACGCGGCTGCGGTCGCTGCAGCCATATCATGATGTCCTCCATCGTTGTGCCGCTGTGCAGGTGTGGATGCAGCTGCTGCCGAGCCCGCGGACCCTCCAGACAGTATATTATTGAGGTTGTTGCGGAAAGGCTGAGAGCGAGCGCGCATATGACGATCGAAATCCATTGCGCTGTGAATGAAGGAAAAAAGGGAGAGGATGGAGTTAGAATAAGATAGATATTTGTATTTACATTAGACTGTTTGATTATATCGATACTGTTATTTTTTTTTTTCAATATGGCGAAAAAAAATTATGTTAAAGTTTCAGACCTTAATATCAATTTTTAGAGCTTATCGACTGAAATATTTTTTATATAAAACACAACTGCCTGGTTTAAAATGGTTTTTGAAAACACTTTACGGTAAAGTTACATGTATCTAAATTTAGTTGAATAACGCCTCATCTCACAACTTTTTTCAATATTTTTTAATTGCGCTAGATCATCAAAATATTTTTCAAAAATGTCTTATCTCTAAATTAGGCAGAAATGATCCTAAACAACTCGAGAAACTATCCCGCAATAAAGGTTGGAAATGATCCCAAAAAGCCCATAACTTATTAAAAAAATCCTGAAACGATTCTGAAAATATCCTAAAGTCCATAAAAAGTACTGATATGATTGCAAAACAATCTCTAAATTATTAAAAAAAAACTCCGGAAATTGTGCTGAAAATATCCCAAAGAAATCCTGAAATGATTTCAAAAACAATGCTAAATGATTTCAAAAACAATGCGAAATGATCCAAAAAGTCCCTAAATGGTCGAAATTATGAAAGAAGTCCAAAATTGATTCTGAAATCCCTGAAAATGTCTCAACGTCTCCCGAAAGGACCTCTGAAAAAGTCCCGAAATGCTCCATGAGAAGTCCTGATATGGTACCGAAAAAGTCCGTAATTATTAAAGAAAACTTCAGAAATGATGCTGAAAATATCACAGAGAAGTCCCGAAATGATTTCAAAAACAATGCCTATGCTTCCCGAAATATTTAAAACAAGTCCCGAAATGAAACCGAAACAGTCCATAACTTTTTTTCTACAAGTTGGCGGGACCTACAATTTTTTTGCCGACTCCGAACGAAACCTGCAAAGCAAAGGAGTTTTTTTGCTGAGAACCCTTCTTCTCATAGCAAAAATACACCGGAGAGTTTGCCAAACTATATAATTTTTGATGTTGCCTTTGCTGGGTTTCGATACCCGACTACTTGGTGTGGTTGGCCGAACACACTACCTTATGATTCTAGTCTGCCGAGGATAAAAACCAGTCCAATGTACATTTATTGTTCTAGAAAAGTCTCTCTTTACTTACTATGAGTTCCCATTTGAATTATTTCCACGGGAGTTATGTTGTGCGCTCAATTGCTGTTGCAACGCTGACGAAGGCTGCTGCTGCTGAGGCTGTTGTGTTGACAGTTGCGGCGCTGTTTGCTGATGCAATTGTTGCTGATGCTGACGACGCAACGCCTTTATCTGATTCAATTTATCTCCCTGAGTTTGCGAATTTTGCTTGTCAATTGCGGCCTGCGTCATTTTCACAGTCGAAGCAATTGTGGGCCTTTGCGCCGCCTCCAAACCAACACACGGTTTTCGCAATTTCTTCTCAGCATAGAGTGGTTCGGTGCCACTAACTGGCGATATGCGCGTCGTTGTACCCTCACTTACTAAAGTAGAGATTGGTGGTGTACGACGCACTGGTGGTGTAGGCGGCTTCCCTCCAGCATCGAAATGCGAATTAACACCGGCTGCCATAAGCGTGCTGCCAACATGTATCGTTGGTGATTTGCGTCGTCTCGTCTGCGCCGACGTCGTTGTCGCAATATATGTTGCATTCGAATTGTCGGTATTATCCTCATCGTCAATATTCTCTTCGGTAATGGTGGCATCCTCATCGCTGGCGCTGCTCACGTTCGCATTACGACTATCGGCCTTCTCTTTTGTACGTCGCGTATTTGTGTTGGCAAGTTGATTGGTGGGCGTGGTGCTGATGGGCAAGGTTGTAATGGGTGAGCGTGCACGTGTTGTAACGCCTGTCGTCTTCACCGTATTGCCATTGGTCGTCGATATGTCCTCGTTGTCGTGCAGATGCATTGTATCCACTTTTTGTGAGATGCCTTTCACGCAATTCTCTTTTGGCTGCTGTGTTAGCGTCGGTATGCCACCCGTTGATATAACTTGCTTGAGCGCGACACTATAGATGCCATATTTGTGTATAGGACAATGCGCACCTGAGCGTTTGCGCATGCGTTCACCTTCGGCCCATAGCCAAGTTTGTTTGCTGTGGAGAGAATGAGAAAATTGAATTTAGGCTTTTGAGCATTTTATTTTTTTAATTTTTTGGTATATTTACTCTTCCATCCATTGCTGTTGATGACCAATAACTGAACCGGGACGACACAGTCGCAACCAGGCAATAGCTTCCAGCGCTGTAAAGTTATAATGCTTCATGATGTAGGCGCCGATAAGGCTGCCAGTGCGGCCAAGACCAGCTGAAAATGAAATAAGATTTTACGATAAATATTTGTATTACAAAATTTTAGGAGTTGCATGGGATCTCAATCGAGAGAGGGCCTTGAGAGAGTACCGATAGTACCGATCGGTAATGGTATGGTTATGGGGTGGTTATAATATGGTTATGGTATGCTTATGGTATGGTTATGGTATGCTTATGGTATGGTTATGGTATGGTTATGGTATGGTTATGGTATGCTTATGTTACGGTTATGGTTTGATATGAGGGCCTCTGCGTTTTACGGCCGAGTTAAGTATTCTTGTTGTAAAAAGTATCGAAAATCTACTTCGACCCTGGTGACGAGGCCAATGAAATCGTTCTCAAGGCAGTCGGGCCACACAATCAAAGGAAAGTCGAAAAAGAAACTCGAACCTGATCGCATGAAATCACCCCAACTCACCTTTACAATGCACCGCAATAGCACCCTTTGTATTCTCGCATATCGACAGAAATTTCTTCAATATCATATCGCTCGGCGTACTACCATCAATGAAGAACAAATCCTTATGATCGAATCCGGCATTTTCAAAACTCGACGCATGATATACCTTGGCATTCAAACGTATCACAGTTGTTACATTATTTTCATGAAAATATTCAAAATATCTTTCGGGCGAGTGACATGGATAGCCATTGGGTAGTGTTTTCGATTTTTGATGTGGTCCACAAAAGGCAATAAACTTTTGTGGTACAATCCAATTGAAATCACCATTCTCAACACGCTCAAAATATTCATATTCCTCAGCATCGAAATCGTCAAAGCTAAAAAAACCAGCTTTCATTGCTTTATAAACTGCATTCAGACAATCGATTAATGAAATTTTATAGCCACTGGGTCCAAAAGAGGCATCACAGAAACGTGTGTAGGCGGGTATATCGCCGGCGACTAACGGTCGATAAGCGTCCATTGGCAATTTGTTAAGGTAAATAATCTAAAATGAGAATGTAGAGTTAATATGGAATACCCAATGTGATATATACATATAAGTGGTGGAGTCGATGACTACCGATTTTCATGAATTTAGGTGGGCTGTTTTATTTAACATTAAACGAAGTTCTGTAATAGAAAAGAAATTCGAATTCGCCACCAAAACTGATTAAAATTGGATGATATCGATTCGAACCATTTGCCATGGATTGACCCAAGTAGGTTTTGTCTTTTTCAGCAAACTCACCGAATACGCGCCAATCAGGTAGGCGGCATTCAAACGCTTCGCTGCATTTAGCGTCGTGTAATGTATAATTTTCTTGTTGGCATGACATTTTGCGGCCAATTTGGAATTTAGTTTTTGGCAATACCGATAAAGCATGCATATATTGAGTGGTCCAAAATCATTGTAAAAATTCTCATAAATATATTCCTCATCAATGCTAAAGTAGTGTGTGTTGGGTGTGCTCTTTGGTTTGACGTTTTTCTTGAATGTCACAAAATACAAACGATCTGTGGAAGAAAATAAAAGATTATTATTATTATTATTATTATTATAAGGCCTTATTCCGCTTATTGCTGTATGCGGAGGGTCTTTATAAATTTGAGCACCTCCTCAGGTTTTTAATTCCATATATCACGAACGGATTAAGAGTGACACCACCTAGGTAGCAAGAGTATATAAACCATCGTTTCATCGTCCAATTCGCAAAACCGACCAATTGTTGTATCTGACAGATTCAGCTTACTCAGGTGATAAAGCAGGCCGCAATGTCCCGTATAATACCCAGTGAAGGTTGTTACATCCACCCGTCTTTCATTAATGTGTCTGGCCTGAGCTTCTTGGGATGATCCTATAACGAGTTTTGACTGCATAGGCTGCCCAAATTGTTTGTTTTCACATTTGCTTCTGGTCTCCCTTACGTGAGCCTTGGTGACCCCACAAAAGGGTTCCGCACCATAAAACGCCGTTAGAGCGTTTCGTTGATGTCCTTCATGCCCAGGGACCCAAGCTAACAAAACTTTGTTTTTGGCTCTCAGATCATTAAGGACTGTGACGCTCTCATCAACAAGCCTCGAAGTTGTAAAGAATGCAAGGCACGTAGAGCGGCCTGACTGTCCTACATAATGTAGATTCGCCTAGAGAATAGTCCTTTTCGGAAATAATTCTCTTTCACATATTTCTATTGCACGGATTTCCACTTGAAAGATGGTGTGGTAGTTACCGATTGGTACCGTTTTTTGGAATTCGGCCCATAGATATCAGCTCCCGTTTTACCATCTTCCAGCTTAGATCCATCCGTATATCAAATCTCCGAATCGGATTCAGAATATGCGGTCTCTGTGTTCCAGAGCACTCGCGTGATCTTGAGCGTAGGAGTTATTGCATCACTCACTTGCAAGATAGGACTTTTTATGAAGTTCCTGACTATCTTCAAATGTCCTGTCATATTTCCGATGTTTGAATTGGAAATATTTTTAAGTCTTAATGCAGCATGTGGGGCCTCCTTTTCTATAAGAATAGGGGAGGAAGGTATTTCCACAAAGGCACTTAAAACTTCAGCAGCGCACGTTCTCATTGCACCTGTTATACCGACACAGACTAGCCGATGCGGCCACCAGACTAGAGAAGCGTAGGTGACTATTGGCTTCACAACTCTATTAAATAAGCAGTACGTCAGCCCCCAAGTTTTGCCATAAAGTCTAGTGCAGGCGAAAAAGGTCTTCACTTATGGTAGCCTCCAAATGAACATTCCATGTGAGGGTTTTGTCCACCAAAACCTTTTTTTGGGTTAATGGATAACCCTTTGTTAACGACTAAAAATACTCCCAGAATGTTTTGGGGAGTGATGTCAAAATTGACAGTCCTTGGCCGGATATGAACCGGGTATGCTCCGGTACTCCCTTGCGGTACTGTCAGGCTGTCTCAGGAGCGATTTTGTATGACCAGTGGAACCTTTTAGGTCATGTCATCCCTCCATCCGTAAGGAAGAAGAAGATGGCTTATGAGAGGCATCATATCCGTAGATCAACCATCGAGTTAGCAAGTCATTACCTATGTGCATATTAAACGCCCCTTACGACCGGTAAGCCTACCTTGGGCATATTCTAACCCCTAACCCGCACGGTTTCCTCATGCATCCCCGTTGCTCTTCCCACCCTAGTGTATATGTGTATGAACTGACCTTGAATTAAACGAGACTCGACACGAAAAACTCAATTTTGTATGATAACAAAAACATGTAACAAATGCTCAAAAGCATAAAAAAATAAATAACAAACAAGTTTAGTCGTGTTGCTGTTTCTATTCAAGCGAGCATAGAACGTTAACGCCCACGCACTAGCAACAAACAAATGAAACAAAAGCTTTAAAAATATAAATACGATGAAAAATCGAAGCCTGTTCGACAAGAAAACTTTATACTTGTAAACATACACATTTAAATATGAATATGTCGTTATGCGCGCTTAGCTTTTCTCTTTTTGTTGGTAGTTATTAAATTTCAAATTTATTGCTTATAAACTTTGACAAGAAGTTCAATGTTGTTTGCCGCAATTGGTGCAACATGCAATCGACAGCGACAAGCAATAAATACTTTTTGTAAAAATCTAACTCTACATACAGCCATACAAGAATACAAGTGAAGAAGCTCGTTTACAACTCAGTCGAAACTTATTTTACACATGTCACTTAACGTGCACGATAGGCACAACAAAAATTCGAAAGAAAACCGCAACGAAATTCAATTTAAATGATTTATTAATACAAAAATAATGTAAGTGAATATGTAACGGCACTGGAGGCGGTGAGCGCGCTTTGATAAAAAACAGAGTTGCATATTTTATAGTGCACGACACGGCACACCCACTCCCCTATTTTAACACATCATTAATTTTAGAAAATTTTTTTTTTTCTGACGCCTACAATTTGTCACTGACATTCAAAAAGGGTTAAGCAATTTGTAGTCTGCTGATTTGCTTACATTTTTCATAACAAATTTGATTGAACCTAACATGATTCTAAGTGGCTTGCTTTATTTTTAAATAATGGAACCTTAAGGGTGAAAAGGAAAAGATTAAGAAAAAAAAGAAATATTAAAAAATCAATAGAAGTGAGATTCAACAGGTAATATCTATTAGTACGAGAGCTCCCATAGGCATATGGTTGTTGATTAATAACAAGCTGAATTTTTGTGACCGACTTTCTTTCTCCAAGACGCCCAACTTTTTTATCTTCGAAAATTCGGGAAAGTGCGACCCTTGGGTGGTAGGGGGCGTCGAACATGTATTTTTACATTATTTATTAATAAGAGTTTTATTTTCTTAACCATTAGGGGTCGTGCATATATGACGTCACGCGATTTTTGGTAGTTTTTGACCCCCCCTCCCCCCATGTCACACCCAGTCACAAACGCCAGACCCCCCCCTCCCCCTCGAATGTCACATCACACCCTTAATAAATACAAATTCAATATTTATTTGACATAAAATCTGATACATATTGAATGTTTATATTAATGTTTATATTAATTATTAAATAATATTTGCCAATCGAAAGAATGAAAACGTGCTAAATTTGAAAACGTTCATGGACGTTGCACGCTAGAAAACATGCAAAAAATAACGTGACATCACGTAACGCTACTCCCCCCCTCCCCCCATGTCACATTTCGTCACAAATCGCAGACCCCTCCCCCCTCAAAGAGCGTGACGTCATATATGCACGACCCCTTACCGACGACCCAAATATGTCAAAATAACGTCATAAAAATATTTATTAATAACAAGCTAGCTTAGTTAACTATCGTTATTGTCCTACAAAAATTGTGCGACATGCAGCCAGTCCCCAGCCTCAATGTCGGAATTTGATGTAAAATTTACGACTTTGGAGCGGGGAACTGGCTTCATGTCGCCCAATTTTTGTAGAACAATGACAGTATTGTGTTATGCCCATCACTGACAACGACCTGAAAAAACTAGCTTGTTTTTAATAAATGTTTTAATGACTTTATTTTGACATATTCGGGTCGTCGGACCCAACAAGTGCTACTTTGGAGTGAGTAGGACATTGAGAAGTTAAGTCCTCTTTCGAAGAACAAAGATCACGCTCTATAAGTCTCTCATCATGCCAGTCCTGATGTACGGCTCGAAATCATGGACAATGCCAAGAGAAGTTGAGATGGCCCTTGCAGTATTTGAGAGAAAATTTCTCCGGAAGATCTATGGCCCTCCCGTGATGCCAACGGCGAGTATCGAAGGAGATTTACCGCAAAAGGCTCCGCTGGCTGTGTCATGCCATGCGAATGGACAAAGAAGCTCCAGCCCAGAAGTTTTTACTATCATCACCCGAATTCGGCAGCAGAGGAAGGGGATCGGCTGAGATGGAAACAATAGGTGGAGGATGACTTGAATTCCCTTGGGGTTGCCAATTGGCGTCAGTTATCGCTAAAAAGGAATGACTGGCGTGCTTTGATAGGCAACTGCCAAAATCACTTAGGCGGTTAAGCGCCAATAAATGATGATGATGAAAAAAAAAAATAAATAGCCTGCACCAAATTGACATGTTTCACGCCCCTACCTACTAAGGGTCGCACTTTTCAGAATTTTCGAAGCAAAAAAAGTTGGGCGTCTCTGAGAAAGGAAGTCGCTCACAAATAAAAGAAAGTTACGTAATTTTTTATTAAACTTTAAATTTTGAGTAAGCAATCTGATCTGAATCAAACCAACATCAAATATTTTACTGAAAAAAATCATACTTTATCGAGTTTTTTGCTGTAGTATTCCCATGTGTGTGCTCAGCGCGCCCTTAAATATGCAACATGTTTGCGTTTTACATGGTTGTAACAACATACACGCATACATACATAAGAGTACTCATACGCCAAGCACTTAAGCTACGTTACATGGCAGCGCGAGCATACAAAACTTCTCTCCAATGTCGCAAAACTTTCTTAAGTGCACACACGTGAGTGAATTGGCACTTAATGCGTATTATACATACATACTTAAATGCGTTACTACATACATAGACAACAAATGCGCAAGCAATTTGACAGCAATTAAAATTGAAAATTCTCAGATACACAAAAACAAGCAAAAGGAATGAATGAATGAATTGATACATTTTTGAAAGTGTTAGTTTTCGTATGGCATGCTGATATCGATATTACGATTGCATTTTCTTAATTTTCCAAGAAATGTTGCAATGTAATTATTGAGTTATGTTAGGTACATAGCTTCTCATGTATGTACAATTTATGAAATGCTTTCAAAGTGAAACAAAAATCAATATGAGCTAATAAGATTGCTGCTACACTTTTATGAGCCAACAATGACGATATACTCGTGTATGTAGACACGCTGCAATCAAAGCAACTAGTTGACTGCTAGTCATAAAATACCAGTTTAAAGTGTGTTCTCAAAGGAACGAAATGTTCTAGTAAAATTTCAGCCTAACGATAACAGTATGATGCTGGCTCAAAAAACATTGATCCTTGGACTAGTATAATTTCAAGCAGAAATTTATAGTCGCATCTGCGAATTATAAGAGAGCAAAACCAACGAAAAGTTTAAAGTGATTTTTGAACACTTTTAATTCTTTTATAATTCCAAGATGCTTTTTCGTGTTTGTTAAAAAAATGTATACTTGCACACTAGTATGGAGTGGGATTTCTGTTTAGTATGATTTCAGCGAATTATAGCTGCTACTAGTATGGAATGGATTCTTTCTGACTAGTGAGATTACAGACGGGAAATTATAGTTGTAGACTAGTATGTTTGTTGACTAGTTTGACGTTATACAACTAAAAGGGTAATTCCAAGAAATGTAAAAATAAAACTAAATTAAAAAGACTTGACATAACAACAACAACAACAACAACAACAACAACAACAACAACAACAACAACAATTATGCAGTAAAGATATATCAAAAGGTATACACAGAAGTATTGGCACACACTCAATATATCTAAAGAGTAGCATTGTTGTGTGAGAAAAGGTGAAAACAAAAGAAAATAACAAAGAAAAGGGACAACACAAAACAAACAACAAAGCCAATCAGTCGAACAAACACAACGTCATTAACATTGGTTAGAGGCGCAATGTCTATGCTTTAACAAGAGAACGACACCAATTTTATTGAGCAAAAGGAAAACGAAAAAAAGGGTTAACGACTTTAGCCGACAGCTGGCCTTATTGTTCATCATGGGGCTCGTTGATTAAAGCAAACGTTTATTAGTGTCTTGTGGCTATGATTTTTAGGGTACATTGAAACAGGGAGCCAACATCATCATTTAAAAAATATATATATTCTTGAGCTATATTTTTGTTCACAACTGTACTTGGCTACACATCAGAGATAATATTTCATTTCAGGAATACCAAGCATCAAATCCAATTTATCATTCAATCAGCCATCATAGAAGCAACTCTCTTTATGTTACTCATACGCCGTGTACACCAGCAAGTTCAACAGACAACACAACGAAAAGAAAGAGGGAAAACACACACACACACACACAGGAACATGCGGAAATGTATTTATAGGCAAGTTATAACTTAAGGATAAATGAAGTTGAAGTAATTTATGATGGTTGATTTGTTGGTTGCTTGACAAGCTAACTGTTCGACTGCAGAAATAACTGCCGCTTGACTGCTTGGGCGCCGCCACAATGTTTGTTGAGCAAAAAACACAAACGAAGTACATACAAAAAATTAAAGGTTAAAGAGAATGAAAGGTAATGGAAATGAAATTTATTTTTAGAATTGCCAGCCATCATGCACACGTGTAGGTACCAATAGAAGGTACAACCCAAATAAGATATAATAATTTATCAAATAAAATAAGAATAAAAATTAAACAAAATAAAATAAAAAAGTGAAATATGTAGAATAGAAAATGACAAAAAAAAATAAAATAAATAAAATAAAGCAAAATATAAAAATCAAATAAAATAACAAAAAAATAAAAAAAATATAAAATAAAAATAAAATAAAACAAAAAAAACAAAAAACAAATTAAAATTTAATAAATTTATAAAGCAAGAAAAAATGAAAAAATATGAAAAATCTTGTAATTTGTATATCCGGTACAATCTCGAGAACCGCTTGACCGATTTCGATGAAATTTGACATATAGATAGTATGATGGATTCTCATACTATCCACTGGGGGTTGCCACTTGTAGCGGTTTACATGGTTGCCACCTATCTAAAAAAAAAACTAAATTATGGAGCGAGTTATGCCAATATGGGTATCAAATGAAAGGTATTTTTCGGCGACAGGGTTACCATTTTACCGTATTTGTATATTTTGGGGTAATTTTGGGATCATATTTGGATTATTTTAGGATCATTTAGGTGTAATTTTGTGATAATTTTGAGCGCATTTTGCGGCAGGGTTGCCGAATATTTGCATATTTTTGGGTAATTTTGAGATGACATTTAGATTAATTTAGGAGCATTTTGGGATCATTTAGGTGTAATTTTAGGATAATTTAGGGTTGGGGTAATTTTCAGATCATTTTGGGTTAAAATAAGGTTCTTTTTGGGATCATTTTGCGATCATTTTGGGACCATTTTTTGGGTCATTGTGGGATCATTTTAGGGTAATTTTTTGATAATTTTGGGCTAATTTTGGGATCATTTTAGGGTAATTATATCGCTTGACCGATTTCGATGAAATTTGGCATACGGAGAGTAAGCTTGATTATAGGACTATTGGACAAAATCGAAAACCCCGAGCAAGCCACCTAGGTACCAAAAAAAAAATAAAAGAACAAAAAAAAAAAAAACAATAAATGAATAATGCAAAGATCCCCGCCCTGCTGCGTATATTTTTGCGCTCGCTACAGGGCATGCTTACGTACATACATATATTTAGAACTTTATTGTCAAATAAACTATGCAATTTTATGTGAATAACTTAGTAACTAATAAACCTAATATTGGCTGCCTCTGCAAATCATTTTGAATGAAATGAATTGTATCTAAGAAAATATTTGTTTTTTTATTGTTGAAATGTGCAGTCTTTTATCGATTGCTCACACTTTACCAAATTGAACCACTGTTTAATTCAGCAAATGATGACTTGGATTAACACGCAATCGAATAAATTGATTTTACTTTTGTACGTATTGGTATAAACAAGTATGCATTTTATGGCCACAAACAATTTATCAAATTTGACACCCTTAAATTATGCATAACTACTCAAGTGTCATATGAGAGTTTATATACATATGTACATACACACAAAAGCCATAAATGTCCAAATTCCATTAACGAAAGATAATCGATCAACATCAAACTTTGTAGACTGACTTTGAATCATCCCAAATAGCAACAAAGTAATAGAGACGGGGACCTTTAGTTTCAACCAATAATGGCTACTCTGAAATTATTTAGAGTTTAATTAGCAAAAGATGGCGAAAGAAGCGACTAACACATGCTACTTAAAAACAATTTTGAAGTAGTAGCTATTTTAAAGTTAGATCTACTTTAAAGTAGCAGCTACTTTAAAGTTGCTTCTACTTTAAAGTAGCTGTAATAGTTTACCTAACGTTTTGGGTTTCTTTATTGTCCCTTCAAAGTTATGGGAATTTTAAGAGATATTTAATATTGATAGTAAGGTCTCCGTTACCTGTAGAGGTAGACGGTATTGTCAATGGCTACTGTAAAGTGCGTGCCACCTCTAAAATTTCCATAAGGTAAATTGATTCTTTACTGCTATAAAGGGAAGAGAAAAAAGGATTTAGCAGCGGAAAAAAGGATTTAACAACGGAAACGAAATCGTGGTAGTCAAAACTTGGCCATGTCTTTAAAGTTCCGCTATAGTAACATTTGGTACTTTGTAGTAATCATTACTTTAAAGTCAAATATTTTTAGTTGCCAAAATTTCTGTATAGCATTAATTACGTTAAAATTGTGGTTTATTGTAAGATACCCATTTTTTTCATCGTCGATGGAACGTTGCTGTTACTAACAAATTGATACCCTTTTAGTTGCAAGCACGTAATAGATATGTTTATATTACGTGCTTATCTCTAGTAGCTCAACTCTTTAAAGTCACGAAAATGGTTGAAGTTCCGTTTCGGCGACTATTTTAGTAGTTGGAACGGAACTTCGACTTAGTTGTGACTTTAAAGTGATGTGTCACTACTTCGGGGCACGTAATAGATACATATTCATAACGGGAAAGCTAACAAAATGTTGAATAACCACAAAGTTACTACAATTAACACTTATCGGTAGTGACGACAACTGACAATATGGAACTTTGAAGTTATATTTAGTGCTAATTAGTGAAAACCCAAATTTTAATATATGCTCAAAATAGTTTGTAAAGAACTCTTACGCCCTTTACTCGCCTGAGATTGTGATCTCCTTTCCTCGAATTTTAGCTATAGTTTTAGCTATGCAGCTCTCTATATTCTTAAACACCTCAGCAGTCAAAATCGATATGACTACCCCACTTCAGGTTTCAACTCATCAATATATTATAGCTTTCACCGTTGATTAAAATCAATTAAATGGTTGATTTTTTAAGCTGGCGATAAAAAAACCGTCAACACTGCTTGCAGCAATCATTTTTGCGGTCATAAATATTCGAAATGGGATTCAGTGGACGACAGAAAAATGGTGCCAAAAAATATACAAAAAAATTAAAATTTTCTTTTGTTTGTCATATCACTTCCATGCACCTAAGCACATACGCACATTCATTGAAATTAGTATTTTTGTATGACAATAATTTATAGTTTTCATAACTGTGCGCGCTACCGTTTCGTTTGCAACACGCTTTTTGACCCTCTTATACACTCGACTTTTTCCGCATTGCTTGTCTACACATTTTTTCACATTCTTATACTTTCTGTTGCTTTGGCTACATATTTTTCTTGTCATCATTATTATTCATAATTATAACGTGCACTTTTAAGCAGGCGCACACTCTGGCGTATACGTAACTTGAAAAACGTGTAGGTGTGTATGTATGAATGCTTTGTATGTTAATTGAAAATGTATAACGTATACGCCGTGTATTACTCGCATTAGTAGGCTTCTTTCGTGACAACCGCAATAAAACTTCAAGTTTTTTCTTCGTACGTACAGCTATGGTCAGAGATTTAGCGCACTTTCCATTGTACTGGAAAATAGTACAGTAACTTTCAAGATAATACTAATTGCACAAAAAAATTTGAGGCTTAACAATAGTATTGTATTGCTCTCTTCAAATGACAAAAGAATTTCCGTTATATTTCTTTGATATTTGTTTTTGCTAAGTTTTTCTTTACATCCGTCTAAAGTGCATTGGACATCGATTTAGCGCACTTACGTTTGTTTTCATATTACTTGCGATTGGTTGAAAAAGTTAAGTGTTTTTTGGTTAATATTTAATAAATAACCTCTTCTCTGTTATTTTTGTTAAATTTTCTGGAAGAAAATACTGGTCGGTTTGACAAAAAAGATCCTTTTTTAATCAGGGACCAATCAAGGGCAAAATTTCAAGAATTTTGGTATGTTTTCGAGAAAAATGGTGTACAATGCCGTAAGAGATGTGTGTTCGGATCCGAACTTGTCAAAGCATAACAAAAAACGTAAAGATCCCCATTGTAAAACTTTTCCCCAAGGGGATAAAATGTTCGGAAGAAAGAGTAAAAGTCAACCTTTTAAGTCCTTGCCAATGAAAGTGGCTGAAATAATTGCGGAATTGTGCTCAACTGTGTCCAGAAACTTATACGAAGGCCCCTAAATGAAAATAAAAAGTATGGGCGCATAAACAGGAAAACGCCGCTCCTGTCAAACAAGAACATTAAAGCACCTTTGTCATTCTCAAGAATCCACACACTCAAAGGTGTAGAATTTTGAGAAATTGTACTTCTTTCGGATGCAACCAAATTAGGCCTTATCTATTCTGGCGAGAAAAGTGTATGCAACATGAAAAAAATCAATAAACCAATCCACGGTAATCCGAAAACATGTTAGTGAGAACTTGGAAGTTTTAGGGAGCGGTCTAGTGTAGTGTTCTTGTTTTGGCAGGATGCGCGTTTTCTTGCTTATGCGCCCATACTTTTTATTTTCATTTAGGGGTCTTCGTATAAGTTTTCTGGACACAGTTGAGCACAATTCCGCAATTATTTCAGCCACTTTCATTGGCAAGGACTTAAAAGGTTGACTTTTACTCTTTCTTCCGAACATTTTATCCCCTTGGGGAAAAGTTTTACAAGGGGGATCTTTACGTTTTTTGTTATGCTTTGACAAGTTCGGATCCGAACACACATCTCTTATGGCATTGTACACCATTTTTCTCGAAAACATACCAAAATTCTTGAAATTTTGCCCTTGATTGGTCCCTGATTAAAAAAGGATCTTTTTTGTCAAACCGACCAGTATTTTCTTCCAGAAAATTTAACAAAAATAACAGAGAAGAGGTTATTTATTAAATATTAACCAAAAAACAGTTAACTTTTTCAACCAATCGCAAGTAATATGAAAACAAACGTAAGTGCGCTAAATCTATGTCCAATGCACTTTAGACGGATGTAAAGAAAAACTTAGCAAAAACAAATATCAAAGAAATATAACGGAAATTCTTTTGTCATTTGAAGAGAGCAATACAATACTATTGTTAAGCCTCAAATTTTTTTGTGCAATTAGTATTATCTTGAAAGTTACTGTACTATTTTTCAGTACAATGGAAAGTGCGCTAAATCTCTGACCATAGCTGTATATTCGCTTACACAACAACCTTTTTGAAATGGAAATACAATAATTATTGCCACGGAAAAAAAGTTCTAACGTGGGTATTTATTTGAGGAAACTAAAGAAATGCTTAAAGTGACCTTGAAAATATGAAATGGCTTTTGATAAGAAGGCTAATTCTTGAAGTGCGTATATGGAATAAATATTCGTATAAGTAAAACTGGAAAACTGTCTCGTGGCCTTCCTTGACATTGAAGGTGCTTTCAACAATATAAGTCCGGAGGCTATTAACACTGCACTTACTAATCTGGGCATAAGCAGATCCCTAACTGGACTAATCGATCAACTATTACGGGGGAGGAAAATATCTTCATCACTTGGTACGGTTGATTTATCACGCTCTGTCACAAGGGGAATGCCTCAGGGTGGTGTTCTCTCCCCGCTTCTATGGAACCTCACCGTAAACTCGTTGCTACGAGACACATGCTGGGGGCAGGGGGGGGGGGGGGGGGGGGGAAGATAGTGCCATATGCAGACGATTTAGCCATTGCATACAGGGGCAAATTTCACAAACTCTGTGTGATTTGAGGCAAGTAGCACTGCGTGAAGTTTCGTCATGGTCCTCTCGTGGCGGACTTAGTATCAACCCGAGAAAAGTGGAACTCGTTCTCTACACCAACCGGTACAAAGTACCACTGCTGCCAGCCAGGCGGCCATCAAAGCTCTTGACTCTTATTCGTTCAACTCTGAATTGACGCTCAGCTGTCGCCGATCTCTTCAAGAGATGATCCAACAGAACCGCGTGAACCTCGCATGGGTCCCGCGACACAGGGACATTGAGGGAAACTGTAAGGCAGACGAAGTTGCCAGACAGGGTACGACCAAGCAGGCTCTTCGGGATAAACGAGCGCTTAGGTATGCCGTTTGCCACATGCAAGCTTATGCTGAAGGAGTACACACTCCGCCAAGCCAACGAAAGATGGCTGCAATCTCCAGGATGCCGGATATCCAAAAAAACCTGGCCGAAATGGGATTTTCCATATGGTCGGGTCCCGGGACTGACTTTCCTAGTGTTGGTGGTATCACAACGGACCTTTCAAAACTGGCCTAAGTGTGCATCTGCGGCAGCCACTTGAACCTAACCTAACCTAAAACTGACTTAGTTCCAAACCTCCTTTTTCGTTATCCCCAGTTTTCATAAAGGTACTAGGGATCGCTCTCGTATAACCCCTAACCAAATTTCATTAGTCTAACCTAAAGAAAGATTCTATTTGCATGGCAAGTGTTAGAGATTAATCTCATATAACTTCTATACTTCCAGAGATACAAATCAATCCTCACTAAGTTTCAGTCGTCCAACCTCAATACTTCCAAAGATAAGGACTATGAAAAATTCCACTGTGGATAAAGAACTCGAAGACGCAGGATACACGTGGAATGATGGCAACACCAAACAGAATACGATTTAAGTCGGTGGGCGACACCCTATGCTGCAATAGGAGTTCAGGAAGTTAATAATGATAATGATGATGAATATTTCAAAACTTGTTAAAAACATTTAAAATAAATAAAAGAAATTAAAAATAATTTAACTTACTGCGTTGTATCTCTGAAGCTGCAGCCAGCAAATCATTATTATCATCATCCAACATCTTGCGTAGCCGTGCGTCTCCGTTCGATTTTTGTATCTTTCTCAATTTTTCTTCTTATGGCTAGTTTTTTATTTAATTTTGTGGCAGCTGCTCGTATGGCATAAAGCTATTGTAATATAAATTTCCGTTTTGGTCCGATGCGCTTTGATATTGTTGTGGCGACGCAGGTGGTGTAGGTGGCAAGGATGACGTTAACGGCGACAAACCCGATTGTTGCGTTTGTTGCAGCTGGGCAGGCTGTGCGAATTGCGTTAGCTGCTGAGTGTAGTGGGGCTGTTGCGAATATTGTGGGGGCTGCGATGACGGCAACTGTGCTTGTTGGAAGTCGTAAGGATCGTAAGCGGGTGGAGCTGCTATGCTGGACGTTTGCGGATATTGGAATTCTTGAGTGTATTGGTGTTGTTGTTGTTGTGCTGGATGTTGTTGTTGCAGATGGTGATGCTGTTGCTGGTGGTGATGTGGATGATGGGTTTGGTGCTGTTGTTGCTGCTGATGCGCGAAGTGTAACTGTTGTTGCAATTGTTGTTGTTGCTGCAGCGCTTGCTGTGAGTACGCTTGCTGTTGTTGCAATTGATGTTTATGCAATTCCTTTTGATGCTTTTGCTCCTCAATCAGCGATGTCAAATGTGACAGCTGCGTCTGCTCCGGCTTAAGTGGTGGCAATGGCAACAAATGTTGCTCCTGCTCCTTACCCTCACCCTGTTGGCCCTGCTGCGGCGGCAGATGGATGTAATGCGGATACGAACTGTTGTAGACGCCGCTCAGACGTGGCTCCAAGCGAATATATGGCACGCGCTCATAAATCGTATACCAACGCGTCTGCGGATTCAGCTGATAGTAGTAGCGATCGCGTTTAGGTAGCTGCGCAGCCGAATGACGCTTTTCGGGTGTTTTTGTGGAACGCACTACAGCGCGACAAACTTGCGATTGCGAGTTGACGTGACGACAACCACGACAGCCACTTTGAGGATGTGGCGAGGGTAGGTGGCGATGGTGGTGCTGTTGTTGTTGTTGTTGCACCGTTGTCACTACCGCAGTTCGCCGATGATTATTTTGATTGCAGCTGGTTGCGCTGCAACGTGTATTTTGAGCGTGGGATGCCGTTGCGATTTCACTAAAGGGACACAAAAGGGGTTTGGCGGTAAGAGTTACGCGCTCACTGAAATATTTGGACTGAGAGTTTGTGGGTGGCGTGGCCAAAAAATTGGATTTTCTTTGATCTTTGATTGCCCTTTTATTGAGTTTTAATTTATTGGATTTTCTAGGGCTCCGCACTGGCTACACAATTGCACTAGTAAATACCTGCAAAGAAACAAAAATAAAGCTCTGATTAATTTCTTGAAATAATTAAATCATATTAAAGGTTTCCCCGAACCCTCGATCCGTAGTAGCGGGAACGGAGCTGCGACTTATTTTGTGACTTTGAAGTGTAACAGGTGTTATTCCTCTAAACTAATTACTTTGAAGTTTATAAACTTCAACATAGTAACGGCAACTGGCAGTATGGAACTATGAGGTAACACTTACTACAAAGTTTCGTATGATAAAAACGATAAAATTTGTATTTCTGCAAAATAACTAATTCAGAGGCACTGAAACTTAACGATAGAAACGGCAACTGGCAATATGGCACTTTGAAGTAACACTTACTACAAAGTTTCAAATGATAAAAATGATAAAATTCGTATTCTCCAGAAATAATTACTGCAGAGGCAGTAGAAATAGATGACAACAACTGCAACTGACAATATGGACATTTGAGGTCATCCTTACTACAAAGTTCCGAAAGATAAAAATGATAATGCGGAACTTTGTGGTAACACCTTTTATGAAGTGCCAAACGTCGCTAGAGTGTCACTACAAATTGCTTGTTTCATGTTAACTCACTTAGTAGCGGAAAAGGAGCTTAAAATAATTTCTCAAAACAGAATTATAAAAAAATTGAATAGAAAAAGTTAATATGAAAATTTTTGGGAGATAAATCCGAATCGTTGAAACAACCATCTAAGAAGAAGAGTTTCAAGCGGAGTCTTTTTTGGTTGGGGGATAATTGGTTAACCTTCAAAAAAAATTTCAAAAAACGTCGCAAACGTCGATCTTTTAATCCTCTGACTATTTCCTTTGAAATTAAAACCCAATTAGTTTTTGATAAACTTCGCTTAAAATAAAAAGTTTTGCTTACGTCTACAGAAATTGCAAATTTCGAGCACCTGCAAAAAATATATATAATTCAACACACACGCACACGGACAGACCGAAAAGCAGTTAAGCAAATAAGAATTTTAATTAAATTAAAGAAATAAACGACACGCAAAAACGAGTTCAAGTTCAATGCGATGAAGCTGAAATCCAACTAAACAATAGTTGAGGCGTCGACGAAAAACTTTGTCAGCGCAATGAGTCGCACAAACCTAAGCAGAGCGCTGCTGGGCTGAAAGTAACGATGTGAAGTGGAGAGTTTCTAGAAAACCGGTTCGGTATAATTCGGTTTCGGGCAAGCATGAGCCTTTGATCGCCTGTAGTTTTCTTATATAGCTATTAAATAATCTAGTTGATACCAGACCAACAAGTAAAAATAAATATTTGGTTTGAACGCGATTTTTGTATCGGTAAAAATTTTTCGAGAAATCTTTGTTTCCCAGAAATTGTTTTCCCAACCATTAAAGCTTGTTTGGTTTCACTGTAACATCTTTTGGTATCGAGTTAAGATTGGCTAGATTAATTTTGCGGAGTTTTTGGAATTCTATTACAGAGAGGTTCGGGTCATTCTTTGCCTGAACTCCTAGGAACTGGTTTTTGGATTTCAATATTTTAAAATTTTAAGACTCGATTTTTTTTCTTTTGAAAGCAAGCTTCCATTCTTTAGACCTGTGTTTCGTGTCTGTTTAAACCGTTTTCAGTGACCTTTTAATTCGAGTTTCAGTTTTTCTACGACCCGGTTCTTTAAATACCCGTTTCGTCGGTTCCGGTTCTTTTATTCTATGCATCACTAGCCAAAATAAGCTAACCATAAAATCTGTTTCAAAAAAATAACATGAGCCGTTAAGCGGCAAGTGGCGAATAGAAAATAACCCACTACGTTTCGTTCGTCGCTTGACTGCTGGTTTGGATAATAAGGTAGCTGTTGTTGTTGTTGCTGTTTTAGGAACTGGTTGCTCTCCACCTACATGAAAAAATACAAGATTTTTTAATGGATATATGCGGTATTTATATAGAAACACAAAACAACTTAAAGAAACTGAGAAAAAAATTGTAACTAGAAATAAAGATAGTAACAAAGGTTCAAATACGATAGAGATGGAGATATGGAGACTGAGATGAAGAAGGAACTAAATATGGAGAGAAAGATAAATATATGTATGATTAAAATGGACAAAAAGGGTAAATAGACAGACAGAGATACAAATCAGAGATAGAAATAGAGATAACTTATATAGTTCTATATATGGAGACAGAGATACGAATAGGATAAAGATGAAAATAGAGCTAGACATAGAGACAGAGAAAAAATAAGATAAAGATGTAGAAAAAGGTAGATAAAGAGACAGAGATAAAAATACCGTAGAGATGGAGATAGAGCTAGATATGTAGACAGAGATAGAAATACGATAGATACAGACTAAAGGGTAGACATAAAAACAAAGATAAAAAACGACAAAGAGGGAGATAGAGATAGACCTAGATATGGAGACAGAAATGAAAACACGATAGAAATGAAGACAAGAATAGATATAGGAACAGGGATATAAAAACGATTGAGATAAAGGCCAGTAGACTATAAATCAAAAGTTTTTTTTAAATTTTTGTCTCTCTGTCTGTATGTTTGTTCGCGTATCACTCAAAAACTGCTGGATAAAATTGAAGGCGACTTTCACCGTTTCATTACTAGACGTTTAAATTAAAATTTGAGTTATAACTTATTTCGATTGCTCGACTGGTTTCAGACTTATCGATCTATATGTGGACCCAAAATCTGTTACTGCAATCTAGATATCAAACAAAAGGTGCTAATGAGTGCTGCAATATGCAATTTGATTAATTTCGATACCCAGACTGGTTTCAGAGATATCTCGTAAAATGTGAGACAGAAAAAGGGAGGGGTGGGTGAATGTATTCTCCCTTTGGGCGGGATAACCTGTAACGGGTCTACTAGTTTTTGTTCAAATAAGTCTTACGACATTAAACAGACTTTATAGTTGAATGATTCTTGCTTGATCTTTAAAACGAGCACGCCTATAGTGTGAACATTTATTTTTTGCTATTAAACAGGTAACTAAGATATGGAGTCGTTATTACCTTTTTGGTATGACTTAAATGCGGTGAGCATTTCAATCGAAGAAAAAAAAAAAAACAAATAGATGATTCCAATATAGATGCAAAGGAAACAATAAAAAGCAATAACAACACTGCACAACAACTTTTTTGGAATAGTAAGGAAATCAGATAATGGTGAAAGTTAAAAATGGAACTCTATTCATGAGAAATCGAGAAGACTTGGATGAACATAGATTCAAAATTGTGACACACTATAAATATGAACTGAGAAGTGCTGAACTATGTATTGTCTAATAATGATGTTCGGTTTTGAATACATCACAGATTATCCATAACAAGAGTCGTGCTTTGTTGTACAGTACAATTTACAGCTCGTAGCTGACGTTTAACTTGAATGAATCTAAAAAACACGTACTACAAGCTGACATAATAGAACAGGTTGCAAAATGAGAGTGGAGCAATTACAATGATATATCTAAGTGTGTGTATGTTTATGGTAATGTATGATAATTTAATTACAGATCGCTTCACAATAAAGCCGCAATAAAAGGTATGGTGTAATGATATCGAGCTATTACAAACAAAAAATGTGCCAATAATATCTATGTGAAGTAGCTGTAAAAATATTTGCGGTAAAGCTACTGAACCAAAAGGCGGGTAAAAAAGCTAAAAAAGAAAAAAAATAAAAATAAAAGAAAAAAAAGAAGCACACAAAAAAAAACATAATACCTAAATAGTGTCTATGATGCCAAAAATGGCAGTAGGAAGCACACAACCAGCCCACATTCATTACAGAACAATACTTCAAGCTTGTTGTCTATTACTACTATTGACTTTGTTGAGACAATTGTGGGTAGTTCATTTGAAAGATCCAAAAATTAATAGGCTGCCAGTCAGCTAGCTAGTTCAATAACCAGTCAGCCAAAAAACGCTGACGTGCAGTAAAAAAGTTAAATAAATATAAGTATTAAATTATGGCAGCAACAATGGCAATGACAATGACATTGACAGTGCCAACCAAAGACAGTAATTCGAAATAATTTGAGTTTCCGCCAAGTGACAAGCTAAAGACTGTCGGTAAAATGTGCAAGACAAATATCTAACAAAAAATTTTAAAACTTTTATTTGTATTTTTTTAGTCGAAAAATTTTGATCGTAGATGCTTTCGCTAGGGAACGAACATAGGAATCAAACTAGAAAGCAACCCACAGGCTATATAGAAACGGAGACGATAACCTCGAAACAGTAAATTTTGCAAAGCTATTACTAAGTCTGCGACTTTGTGGTAGTAATAACCTTGTTGAGACTTTAAAACTATTTGGGTAACTCTACTGTCATCACGTAGGACGTTACTAGCCGAAGGCCAATTAAAAAAATTACACGACTTTGAAGTTCTCAATCTAGGTAACGGTGACTGTTTCTAGTTACTTACATGCCACTTCAAAGTAACCATGCCTTTTAAGAGGCTTCACCGTTTTCAGTAATATTCCAGGAGCTTCTCTTTTTGTGTGTCCGCTAAAATCAAGCCGCCATTACATTTTCAACTTTTTAGTAACCTTGTTTGAATAATATTTGGTAGCTACGTAGTAATGACTACCACCAGTGACCGTTTTATGTGAAAAAATCCATTACTTTAAAGTTCTAAATCACGGTAACGATGATCCAATCGAATTACAGATTTGCCACTTCAAAGTTTGAATCTCTTTCAAAAGGTTTGAGTAATTTATGGTAGCTGCGTAGTAACAACTACCACGGGTGGTGACCTTGAAATGATGTGGATATCAAGTAACGTCACCGGTATTAACGGAGGCGTCATCCTCACAATTTTTACGACTTCAAATTGGTTAAGCTCGATAACGGTGACTAGCTCAAGTAACCAATATGCTACTTCAAAGCTGCCATCTCTTTTACGTAGATTTTGCTAGTTTCAGTCAGGGTTCGTAATTATTTATTTAAGCATACCCAAGTATCTACTTTTGTATGAATGTTCTTCTTTTCGTTCGTGATCAAGGTTGGATGGGACTTCTTGCTTTTGTTCCAGAACATAGTTTCGAGATTTTTTCAAAATCAATTTTGGACTTTTCTGGGACCATTTCGGGATTGTTTTCTGAACTTATTGGGTTTGTTTCAGGGATCATTTCGGGATTTTTTTCCGATGGTGCCGGGATTTTTTCAGGATAATTTCTGGACTCTTGGGCGGGTTTCGTTTTTATTTCGGGTGATGTTTGGTTTTATTTTCGGGATTTTTTTTAGATAGCTTTGGTATCGTTTTCGGACTTATTCCGGCACTTTTTCGCTATTGTTTTTTGGGCTTTTTCGGTATTTTTTCGAAGCTTTTTCGGAATTGTTTTTGGGACCATTTCGGGATCATTTCAGGATTTTTTCGGTATTGTTTTCGGGATCTTTTTGGAATTGTTTTGCGATTGTCTTCGGATAACTTCGGGATCTTTGTGGAGGTTTTTCTGGAATATTCTCGGAATCTTTTTGGGACTGTTTTGCGATTGTTTTTGGATAGGTAGGTAGGTAGAAGTGGCTGCCGCAAAGGCACACCTAGGCCAGTAATAAAAGGCCCGTTGTGATACCACCAAACACTAGGAAAGTCAGTCCCGGGGCCCGGCCATATGGAAAATCCCAGTGCTGTTGGGACTCTCCATATAGCCGAAACCCGGGACTGACACTCCTAACCGACACCGCTACCCCTCCTCGAACCATTTTGATAACTTGATGAAGGCCATCAAGTCCTTTATGTCTAGCTCCGCGACCTGGCTTAAGCTAACCAGGAAGGGAACTCCCAGAGAGCGCCTTCTCGCTCCGCTTAAGGCCGGGCAGTTGCAGATGAGATGCTCCACCGTTTCCTCTTCCTCATCATCTTTGCAACTCCTGCAGCATCGTCGGTAGGGAACGCCTAGCCTTGCTGCGTGCCTACCAATAAGGCAGTGCCCGGTTAAAACACCTATTAATATGGAGATTTCCTTCCTTTTTAGGGCGTATATGTGTCTAGATCTTTTAAGATCGCATTTTGGCCAGGTTTGCTTGGATATCCGGCACCCTGGGGCTTGTAGCCATCTTTCGTTGGCTTCGCGGAGTGTATGCTCCTTCAGCATTAGCTTGCACGTGGCAAACGGCATACCTATGCGCTCTTTATCTTGAAGAATCTGCTTGGTCGTGCCCTGCCTGGCAAGTTCGTCTGCCCTACAGTTTCCCTCAATGTCCCTGTGTCCCGGGACCCATGTGAGGTTCACGCGGTTCTGTTGGGCCATCTCTTGAAGAGATCGACGACAGCTGAGCGTCAGTTCAGAGTTGAACGAGTAAGAGCCAAGGGATTTGATGGCCGCTTGGCTGTCGCTGAAAATACAGATATCCTGTCCGATGGTGCGTTTACCTATCCAAGTCACGGCGTCCATGATTGCAGAAACTTCAGCCTGGAAGACGCTGCAGTGATCAGGTAGTCTAAAGGAGAGTTCTAGGTCCAAATCCCTTGAGTAAACCCCTCCTCCGACTCTGCCGTCTAACTTCGAGCCGTCGGTGTATATAAAAGTGCCGCCATTAGTAGCGGGACACCGATCTATGTTCTCCCAGTCTTCCCTGCTGGGAATGTTTATTCTAAAACAACAATCTCCGACTGTTGTGGTCGCACACCGATCTGTGCTCAGAGGGAGAAAGCTGTAAGATCTTAGAATACAGGAGTGTCCAATAGTGCTTGCGCCCCAGACGGACGTTTCCCTTAGACGCAGAGCCGATGCCGCTGCTGCCCGGTACCCTTCCAGATCGAGTGGCAAAAAGCCAAGAATGGCCTGGAGAGCTTCATTGGGCGTAGTTCTTAACGCCCCGCTTATACAGATCATGCTCGATCTGTGGACTTTTCCTAACAGATTTAGGTTTGTTGCCTTTCCTAGCGCAGGCCACCATACCACGACTCCATACAGCATAATTGGCTGGATTATCGCAGTGTAGATCCATCTGCAAATTTTGGGGCTGAGCCCCCATTTTTTGCCAATGGCTCTTTTACACGTGTAAAGTGCAATGTACGCTTTCCTCTGGCGCTGGATGACATTCTCCTTCCAGTTAAGCTTTCTATCTAGAACTGTGCCTAGGAATTTGGCTTTATCAGCTAAGTTCAGGCGCACGCCATCTAGTTCTGGTAGGTTCAGCGGTGGTATCTTGTACCGCCTGGTATAAAGGACAAGCTCCACCTTTCCCGGGTTGATGCTAAGTCCGCAGCGAGAGGACCATGAAGAAACTTCTCGCAGTGCTACTTGCATCAAGTCACACAGGGTTTGTGGGAATTTGCCCCTATATGCAATAGCTAAATCGTCTGCATATGTCACTATCTTCCCGCCCCCCCACCTTGTGTCTCGTAGCAGCGAGTTTACGGTGAGGTTCCATAGGAGCGGGGAGAGAACACCACCCTGAGGCGTTCCTCTTGTGACATAGCGTGAAAGATCAACTGTTCCCAGTGAAGAAACTATTTTCCTTCCCTTTAGTAGTTGATCAATTAGTCCAATAAGAGACCTATTTATGCCCAGGTTTGTTAAAGCAGTGTTAATAGCCTCCGGCCTTATATTGTTGAAAGCCCCTTCGATGTCCAGAAAGGCCACGAGACAGTACTCCTTTTCGTGCAATGATTTTTCAACAATAGAGACTAGGCTGTGGAGCGCAGTTTCCGTTGATTTACCTTTGGTGTATGCATGTTGATAGCTAGAAATAAGGTTGCTATCAATAGTAGAGGAGAGATAATCGCTAATTATCCTCTCGAAGGTTTTAAGTGCAAAAGACGAGAGACTGATCGGTCTGTAGTCTTTAGGCTCATAGTGTGAGGCCTTTCCAGCCTTTGGAATAAAGACTACCGTGGCGCTTCTCCAGGAGCACGGAATGTAATTAAGAGCCAGGCAGGCTGAATAGAGAACTACCAGCCATTTAGCTGATATTTCCAGCGTGTTTATAAGTTGTGCGGGGAAAATCCCGTCTGGCCCGGCTGCCTTGAACGGCTCAAAGCTTTTGATTGCCCACCTTACCCTTTCCTCCGTAATGGGTATGTTTACCGCCAGGTTTGTTGCAGATGCTACAGGTGCATCATACAAGTTCCCCGGAAAGTGTGTGTTCAGGAGCAGCTCCAGGGTTTCCCCTTCCGTGCTGGTCCAAGATCCGTCAGGCTTCCGTAAATAGCTAATGGCTGTTTGAGTTTTTGATAGCACTCGTCTAAGTCTCGCTGTATCATCGACTTTTTCGACCCCGGTGCAGAAATTTCTCCACGAAGTTCTCTTCGCTTGCCTTAGAGCCTTTTTATAGGCCCTCAGTTTAGCTTTATATTCGAGCCATTCAGGCTCCGTACCGATGCTCTTGGCCTTGTTAAATTGCTTCCTGCATGATATACGGAACGAATCCAGGTCGTAAGACCACCAGTGGGGTCTATGTTTGCCGCGTGGTTTTGGTACTGGACAAGCCTGCTCTAGGGCATTTGAGAGCGCCGTTGTAAAGGTCGTTACCAGATCATCCAGTTCTCCCACTGATGAGGGGGCTTGTGGAGGTAATACTGGTAGGTTCCTAGCTAATATTTGGTTATGTAGCTGCCAGTTAGTGTTGCGTGGATTTCGTTTCATAACTGGCTGCTCAACAATAAAGTCTAACACAATTTCTATGTACCGATGGTCAGAAAATGAATGCTCATCAAGAACACGCCATTTTCTGACCCACTCATAAGCACCTTCGCTACAAACAGTGAGGTCTATAACCTCCCTACGAGCTTTAGTTATAAAAGTAGGCTCGTTACCCACGTTACAAACCACCAGGTTAGTTGTTAGTAGGTAGTCAAACAGAGACTCGCCCCTAGCGTTAATATCGGAGCTTCCCCACTGGACGTGATGAGCATTAGCGTCAGCTCCAATAATAAGATGGCCCGTACAGAAATTATCCACCAGATCTTTCACCTCCTTTTGTGGAGGAGGTTCTTCGGCGTCATAGGGCATATAGACCGACGCCATCGTTAGGCTGGTGCTGCCGACTGTTAAGCTGGCAGCTGTAACGTCACCATTTGAGTAGTTGGGTAATAGAAAGGTGTTTAGCTCAGACTTTACCAAAATACAGGTTCTGACCTTGCCCTCATCATTGGCTTGGATGAGCTTGTACCCCTTAGTCCCCAATCCACAGATCCTAGAGCTATTGACCCAGGGCTCTTGGATAAGGACCACGTCTACGTCGCCTTTAGAAAGACGACTGCTTAAAACAGCCGAGGCTGCTTTAGATTTGTGCAGATTTATCTGAAGCACCACCAACATGAGAGAGCTCAGACATCCCTGCCGCCAGCGTGTCGTCGAGGTCTGGCCTGTTCCGGGGGCTGTCTCTCAACGAGGAGTTGTTCAGAGCACCTGCACGATTTGGCGTGGCGGGAACCCTGCTGTCTGAAGCAGCATCAACGTTAGTGTGCTCAGGTTTAGCCACGATCGTGACGTCGAGGCCTTCTTCGTCAAGCAGGCTTTCTTCTATCGCCGAGTTGTTCGCAGCACCATCGCAATTTGACGTGGCGGATAACATACTTTCCGCGTCGGACTCCTCTGCTTCCCCTTCCGATGCCTCGATCTCCGAGTCCTCCGGAGCGTCCGGAATAGCAGCGCGCTGTGCATCGCCACGGTATACGTGGATCACGATCTGACCCAAGCCGTAATGCACTCGTCCGTTGCACCGTTTAAGGGGCTCGAGCGCCTCCTTATTCAGAGTGATAACCACCTGTCTATTGGGCCCAACCACATCATCGACCAGATTGACGCCCCAATCCTGCGTCGGGAGAGACGGATTCCAGACCTGCAGCATCTCAAGAATATTCTCGGGTTCTGCAGGGACGGCAGGAATCCATGCCCTTGCCCTTGGCCGAGCAGGAATGTCCTTCCAGTCGACGACATCTAGTCTTGCCCCTGGATAGACTTCACCCAGTCTTGTAACTGCTGCCTTATACAGTGCGACAGTTCTTGCATCCTCGCACGCGAATATTTTGATCTGGCCTTGGTGCCAACCCGCGTCAGTACCTCGCGGCGGACTACCCGGAGACTCACGCATTAAGTGGAGGAGGGCCCTGCCCATTTCATTTTCATTTGTTTTTGGATAACTTCGGTATCATTTGTAGGGGGTTTTCTGGATTGTTTTCGAGACATTTCGGGTCTTTGTCGGGATTGTTTTCGAAATCATGTCGAGATTGTTTTTGGATCGCTTTAGGGTAGTCTTCGGGATCATTTCAAAAGAATTAGCGAGCTAAGTTTTAAATAATTTTTGTTCTAGCGATTTTTTGGATTAACTTGATAGGTTGGAAAAAGTCTTCCGGCAGGTGCTTTTCCGAAGCACCAGTGTCAAAACACTACGACCTCAAAAGAAACAACTACATATTTCATCATTTATGCCTTCGTAGAATATCTGCTTTTACTTTTTAATCTTTATATATTTTCCACTCAATGGATTTTTAATTATTTTATATAATTATTTTGTTAGTATGTATGTAATACCGAGTTAGTCTTTTACCGCTTTTGATTACTTTCGCGCAACCTTAGAAATTCACAAATTAATGAAAGCGACACACATATTTAGTATATTTGCTAGCGAACTTGACATTTTCTACACAAAGTATAACAAAACTAAATAAAGGTGTAGGTGGCAAGAAGAAGCAAAATACAAACAAAATAGAATTTATACAAACACGAGAAAGCGACGACGGTGTTGAAAGGTAATTGTTTGGAAAATTGTATGAATACAAATTGCTGGGTGTGTGTGTGTGTGTGAGCGGGGTCTTTATGCATGTATGAATGTTCACTTGAGCTTCAGTTAGATGATGTAATTGAGTATTTATTTTGCTAAAAGAAAAATTAAGAAAGTGAAAAGTTGTTGAAAAGTAAACAAAAATAAAAAATTAAAAGAAATTCAATGTGGGTAATTTTTTTGTAAAATTGGTGGAAGGGAGTGATTAGGGAACGAATTATTTTAGTTTTGGCTGACAGCATCCGTTTTTAATTTTTTTTTATTATGTATAGGAATAAAAATATTTTGAGCCAACTTGTATAGCCACCACTGTGTACAGCAGCAATAAAATATTTCCTAGCTTTAAAATGGATTCTAAACTTTAAGTTAGACATTTAGCAATATATCGTTGAAAAAAGCATTCAATTCCATGCAGCGATGTTTGAGTGATGCGAGAACAAACAGATAAAAATTTCTAAAAAAAAAAATTTAATATAAAATACATCGCTCTTCGAGAAGGCTGCCATCCTTCCGATCGGTTTACATATTTTAGAATATTTTTCAAGAACGCCCTTTTCCGGCATTTCATCAAAATCCTCGCTGGATCAAGTCACGTTTTATCGTCTAAAAGTTGGAATCGACCCCTTCCGATTAGAATAAATTTTTCTTTTTTAATAAAAGAAAGTTATGCCAAAGGAAAAATTGTTTTAAATTTTTTTGAGGGTTCAGAAACATTCACTCTCGTAAATTTTTTTTCGAACCTGAACATTTGGGGGGCTTTTCGGTACAACTTTGGGATTATTTTTGGATCATTTCGGAACGTTTTCGGAATTGTTTTTGGATTATGTACTTCGGAATTGTTTTCGAGATCATTTTGGGACTTTTTTATGGGTTGTTGATACCGGGATCGTTCCGGAATGGTTTTCGGGGTTTTTTCGGGATTGTTTTCCGATGATGCCGGAAACATTTCGGGATCATTCCGGGACTGTTTTCGGAATCATTACGAAATTTATTTTTAGGATTGTTTTTCGACCATTTTTCGAATTTGTTTTTAGGACTTTTTTTGGAACTGTTTCCCGAAGATTTCGGGAATATTTCTGGATTGGTTTGAGACTTTTACCGGATTTTTTTGGAGACCTTTTTGGATCGTTTTCGGGACATTTAAGCCCTTTCTTTGAATTGCATATTTTCCGATGATGCCGGCATCATTTCGGTATTGTTCTCGGGATATATTCCGGATTGCTATCGGAATTGTTTTCGGTTCATTTCGAGATCTTTTTGTGAGTTTTTTGGGATTGTTTTCGGAGGATTTCTGCTCTTTTTCGGCATTGTTTTCGAGATCATTTCGATACTTTTTGAATTATTTTCAGGGAAAAGTGAATTTTTAAGTTCTTTCGTTTGGCAGAAATTTTTTCATGATAAAGAAAACTCCCCATCAAAATTCAATAAAGTAACTTTCTCTTTCACCCAGTCCACAACTAGTCATACAACGCTCGGTTTCAAACGAACTAACACTCCTTAACAATTCAAAATATTTAGGTCACAAAAACTGTAAGAAAACAAATTAATTATTTTCAAGACGACTAGCTGTCCTTTCGCTAGGCATCAAGTCGATAAGCTAATCAATAAATAAACAAATAGAAATAGAAACAGATTATTTGACGGTCAGAACCAAACCAAAGGCAATGGAATATTATGGGTTGGTCGAAAATATTGTTTACAAATCGCTATATGCTTTGATATGTTTGTACTTCGAACGAAGCTATTTTTATTGCGTGATTGTGGATGCATAGTTAGCCAATTGGTCATACAAATATAGCGACTTCATTGTTTTTTCGTACATTTAATTATAGCCCTGTGGAATATATTAACAAGAATGACGTCAACGTAACACACAATGATGACGTGACCGTTGCAGTAAAATGCCAAGAATTGAATAAGTTCTTAAATAGAGTAAACAAGCATATAAGGGAAAGTTTCGGTGTTTTGATGCTTCTGTTTAGGTTAAAGGGAACACCAAAAGTATTTTTTGAATGAAGTAAAAATTTTTGAGGTAATCGCGAACAAGAACACATAAAAAATTAACATCGTTCGCGAAAGTATTCGCGAATAATTCTCGAATCAATTTATGAATGTGCCCCTTTTCGTTCATCTTCAAAAACGAATGTATATGTTTCGTGGTTTCATTCGCGAATCAATATGGGAACATTCATCTTGTGATTTACCTCCAGAAACGAATTCATATGTTTTCAGGACCACTTCGAGAATTTTTCAAGATCCTTTTGGGACTTTTTCGGGACCATTTCGGGATTATTTCGTAACATTTTCGAGAGAGTTTTGAGAATTGTTAGATTACTTCCGGACTTTTTAGGGGTATTTCGCTGTCTTTTTCGGACTTCTTTTCGGAATGACTTTGGGAATTGTTTTCAAATCATTTCAGATTTGTTTTTGGATCATTTTTGTATAGCTTTTGTCCATTTCGGGATTGTTTTGGGAGTGTTTCACCTTACATATATATTCGTTTTGGAAGATGAACGACAAGAAGAACGTTCCTACTTTGTTTCGAGAATGATTCGCGAACGTGAACGAAATGAATTTTTTATGTGTTCTTATGGCGGAAGGGAATCCAAAATCTTTTTATTTTTTATGTGCACGTTCACGAATACGAACGAACGATAGTAAATGTTTCAGAACCTTGGTACTTAGTCACTTTATACATTGCTTCCACTTAACCTCATTCGAAAACTAAACAAACATGTTAAAACATTATCTACTAATCATCAAAAACAATTTGCGAATTCAATGAATCAAAAATAAATCACAGTTTGTGTGACTAAATAAAGCGCAGCAGCAAACAACAAAGTCACCGCGAGTGGGTGTGTTCGGCTCATTAATTCCTACACTATTCAAAAATATACTCAAACTAAATGCAAACCAACATACGTACATTAAGCAATCTTCAAAGCTAGTTACTTAAACGTGTTTACACCTACAAAATCGCAGCAACAACAACAAACACAAATTCTGTATAAACAACAATTTAAGTGAGCCCCGCAGCTCGAACCATAAATTAAGTTTTAAACGTGAAATTTTGCAATTTCCATCTAAGCAAAACTTAGAAAAAACTACTTTCGTTAAATGCGATGACCTTAAGCAGGTACAAATAAGAAAATTACGTCATTTTGGGTGATTTAAGATATGGCAAAAGGAATTGACTTTTAAGGTATGCAAATTATGGGTGACTAAAATGTAGTTTGAGAAGAAGACTTCGAAGTCGTAACAAAGAACCTAAAAATATATTTAAAAGAAGATGATAGCTTTGTTTAGATATATACAAAATGCATGTCCCATAATGTGCTTAAAGTTTAGTACTAAAATTTAGTTCTTCTAGAGTTAGTTCAACGATTCAGAAAAATTTTAGTTCTTCTAAAGTTTAATACTAGTTTTAGTGTAAAAGCTAAGAAAAATTTTGTGCTAAAGTTGAGTACTAACTTTAGTATACAAAATTCAGAAAAATTAGCTACTTCTTTTTAGTATAAAAATAGAGAAAAATTTAGTGACTTTACATTTTAGTACTAATTTTAAAATAAACACAGGAAAATTTAGTACTTCTAAAGTTGTGTACTAAATATAGTATACAAATAGTACAAATGTTAGTATCGTAATTCAGAAAAATTAAGTTCTTCTATAGTTCAGTACTAATTTTAGTATAAAAATTTAAAGAAAAAATTAAATTCTTTTAAAGTTTAGTACTAATTTTTTAGTATAAAAATTCAGAAAAATTGTATTATTCTTCAGCTAAGTATTTAATTTAGTATATAAATTGAGAAAAATTTAGTACTTCTGAAGTTTAGAACTAATTTTAGTACGAAAATTTAGAGAAATTACTTAAATTAAGCTTAAATAAATTCTGTCGATTCTTACATTATGTTTTAAAGTTTAGTGGTTTAGTTAGGTTTGGTTCTCAAATATAGTACTAAAATTTAGAACTACTAGTTTTTAAAATTAGAACTAAATGCAGACAACTTTTTTTAAACATGCGTAGTTCCCAAACTAGGTACTAAAATTCAGCTTAAAGAAATGCTTTTGCAAAATTTTTACCTTTTTGTACAAAAGTTTGGTTTTAAACTAAGTTATAACGTTTGATTTTAAAAATTTGTACTAAAATTTATTTCCAAAGGTTAGTATTAAAATTGAGTGGTTGAATTAAATTTGAAAGTCTATAATGTACTTGAATTTTTTAATTTTGTAGAAATATTTAACACTACTTTTTTAAAATATAGTACTCAAATTTGGTCACAGCCGAAAAGCTCAACTTTATGGGTAAAAAACATGGCATACTCTTTTCAAATGAACAAAACACTATATATGTATATTTAATAATTTAGTACATAGCTGTTAAGTAATGATTACGATTAGTAATCGGTTAGATTATTTTCTAAAAAGAATTGTAATGATTATTTAATGTGCGTTTGAAATATTGGGATTACGTAATGATTACGATTATAAAGAATCAAAAAGTAATCATGATTACTTTAGATTACTGAAAAGAATCAAAAATAATCAAAAAGAATCAAAATAAGTAATTGATTCTTTTCAGCGATTCTTTTTGATTATTTTTGATTACTTTTGGTTGTTTGGTATTTTGGATTGAAAGTAATCAAAAATAATCAAAAAGAATCGCTGAAAAGAATCAATTACTTTTTTTGATTCTTTTTGATTATTTTTAATTCTTTACAGTAATCTAAAGTAATCATGATTACTTTTTGATTCTTTATAATCGTAATCATTACGTAATCTAGTTGGGACCAAGATAATCGTAATGTAATCAATTACTTCACTATCAAATACAAAGTAATCAGATTACTAATCATTACGATTAGTAATCAAAACTTAACAGGTATGATTTAGTACTAAAAATTTAGTACTAAAAATTTAATACTAAAAATTTTGTACTAAAAAATTTAGTACTAAAAAATTAGAAAAAATTTCATTGATTTACATTTTTTGCTGTCGCGCTTTGTAGGACAAGCCCTAAACTCTCTAGCCGCTTAATTTAACATTGTAATAAGTCTATATTTATCTCGTTTCGTCAAAGCCGTTGCTAACTATCTACCGTTAGGCAAATACAGTTTTGATACTTTTTGTGCAAAATAAAGCGACAAATCATTAGCAATAATAAAAGCACATAGAAAAAACGTTTGACAACATATTCAATTTGGGTTTTCATAAATACAAAAAAATGTAGCCCCTTCGCATAACTATACCCTACAGTCAAAACGGCTAATTGTTAAATACTTTGCTACTAGTATGAATTCCTAGCTAACTGAATTTTTTCTATATAAGCAATTGGTATTTTTAGCTTGAACATGTCCAGAGATGTCAATTGTCACATTTCGAACTTTCATTTCAAAGTCAGAGTCAGAGCAAATGCTCGCCTTTTAACTAGTCTTCTTAACTTAACATTTTTACTCGTAAAAGTTGAGTACTTTTCAGACTAGTTCGACACCAGTCGAAAAACTCAAGTTGTACATATGTATGTTTCCTCACTAGTTACGTGCTTCACTGCTGGGTTTTTCTAAAATGCATGGCTACGCTTGTTGTGCACTCCTCCATTGTGGAGACTTTTTATTCTATTTTGTTTTTGCCCACAGCAAGCGACCTTGAAATACGCGTTTGACAATTGTGGGACGGTTCGTTAAATTTGTTGTTGATTGTTTTTTGTTTGAATTGTGTAGATAGTTGGAGGTGTAGTTGTGAGTCTGTTCATTTTATTAGCATTTTCGCGCGCAAATTCGCGTCCAACTGAGTAATATAATTAACACAACAGTGCAAATGGCAATTCAACGCTTTTGGAGGCAGACAAAAAAATAATGAACAGCTCCCGATCATCGAGCGTTTGTATATTTTCGAATGAAATGTTAATGTAAACTGTCGTGATTTATTTATTGGCTGGTGAAGAAGCGTCAAAGTTAGAACAACAAAAATTTGTAAATGACAGAAGCAAGCTAAAAACATTTGGAATCTGCTTGTATAGCGGCAACAGAAACAATTAACAAAACACACCTAAAAATACACATATTCGAAATAAAGTGGAGTGGAATTTTTATGGAAGCATGCAGTGTGTACCAGTTAAACCAGTTCAACTAGACTACGAAAGTATATAAGAGTAGGAGAGAGAATCGATTTAAATATTATTCCAAAGAGGTTATGGCCTCCGTCGAACCCAATCTTTTACTTGTTTCTGGGACGGGGTATGGTCATCGCAGAGAAAAATTTCTCCTGCCTGAGCCTAAAAAAGTTCAATAACTTTGTTTTCGAATATTTCTTTAATTTTCAAACATTGTTTTCTTAAAAGAAAAAAATATTACTTCGAAAATTTTTCGATTGAAAACTATTTAATAACCGAAACTCCGTCGGCTAACTTCGAAATTTTAAGTTGTTATCGATTATTTCTATAATTTTCGAATTTTGATTTTTTAAATGAACAAAATATTTTTTCGAAAATGTTTCGATTGCAAAAAAATTAAGTACCCAAATTTTTTAAATTTTTTACTTCGAAAATGATAATTCAAATAATTTTAAGCTCTGTGTGGCTAGGTAGGTAGGTAGGTTCAAGTGGCTGCCGCAGAGGCACACTTAGGCCAGTTTTGAAGGCCCGTTGTGATACCACCAACACAAGGAAAGTCAGCCCCGGGACCCAGCCATATGGAAAATCCCTGAGTTGTTGGGATTTTCCACATAGCAGAATCCCGGGACTGACACTCCTAAACCGACACCGTTACTCCTCCTCGAACCACTTAGATGACTTTATGAAGCCCATCAAGTCCTTTATGTCCAGTTCCGCGATCTGGCTTAGACTATCTAGGAACGGAACTCCCAAAAAGCGCGTTCTCACGCCGCTTAAAGCCGGACAGTTGCAGATGAGGTGCTCCACCGTTTCCTCCTCCTCATCATCTTTGCAACTCCTGCAGCATCGTCGGTAGGGCACAGTTAGCCTTTCTGCATGCCTACCAATGAGGCAGTGACCGGTTAATACCCCTATCAATATGCAGATTTCCCTCCTAGTTAGGGCATAAATGCGTCTAGACCTTTTAAGATCCCATTTTGGCCAGGTTTGTTTCGATATCCGACACCCTGGGGATTGCAGCCATCTTTCGTTGGCTTGACGGAGTGTGTGCTCCTTCAGCATTAGTTTGCATGTGGCAAACGGCATACCTAAGCGCTCTTTATCCCGAAGAACCTGCTTGGTCGTGCCCTGCCTGGCAAGCTCGTCTGCCTTACAGTTTCCCTCAATGTCCCTATGTCCCGGGACCCATATGAGGTTTACGCGGTTCTGTTGGGCCATCTCCTGAAGAGATCGACGACAGCTGAGCGTCAGTTCAGAGTTGAACGTGTATGAGCCAAGGGATTTGATTGCCGCCTGGCTATCGCTGAAAATAGTGATATCTCCTCCGATAACACGTTTGCTTAACCAGGCCGCGGCGTCCCGGATTGCCGAGACTTCCGCCTGGAAGACGCTACAATGATCAGGTAGTCTGAAGGAGAGTTCAAGGTCCAAATCCCTTGAATAAACCCCTCCTCCAACTCTGCCGTCCAACTTCGAGCCGTCGGTGTATATGGAAGTGCCGCCATTTGTTTCGGGACACCAATCCGTCCTCTCCCAGTCTTCTCTGCTGGGAATGTTTATTTTGAAGCAGCTATCCCCGACTGTAGTGGTCGCACAACGATCTGTGCTTAGAGGGAGAAAGCTGTAAGATTCCAGAATACTGGAGTGTCCAATAGTACCCGCACCCCAACTGGAGGTTTCTCTTAGGCGCAGAGCTGATGCCGCCGCTGACCGAAACCCTTCCAGATCAAGTGGCAAAATGCCCAGAATGGCCTGGAGGGCTTCGTTGGGCGTTGTCCTTAGCGCACCGCTTATACAGATCATATTGGATCTATGGACTTTCCGCAACAGATTCAGGTATGTTGTCTTGCTCAGTGCCGGCCACCATACGACGACTCCATACAGCATGATTGGGCGAATGATGGCCGTGTAGATCCAACTGCATACTCTAGGGCTGAGCCCCCATTTTTTGCCAATGGCTCTTTTGCATGTGTAAAGAGCGATGCAAGCTTTCTTCTGGCGCTGAAGAACATTCTCCTTCCAATTCAGTTTCCTGTCCAGAACTATGCCTAGAAACTTGGCCTTATCCGACAAGCCCAGGCGCGTGCCATCTAGTTCTGGTAGGCTTAGTGGCGGTATTTTGTACCGGTTGGTGAAGAGGACAAGTTCCACTTTCCCCGGGTTGATACTAAGTCCGCAGCGAGAGGACCACCTCGAAACCTCTCGCAGTGCTACTTGCATCAGGTCACACAGAGTTTGTGGGAACTTGCCTCTGAATGCAATAGCTAAATCGTCTGCGTATGCCACTATCTTCCCGCCCCCCCAGCTTGTGTCACGTAGCAACGAGTTGACTGTGAGGTTCCATAAAAGCGGGGAAAGAACACCACCCTGGGGCGTTCCCCTTGTGACATAGCGTGATAACTCGACCGTACCAAGTGAAGAAGCTATTTTCCTTCCTCTTAGAAGTTGGTCAATTAAACCAGTTAGAGGTCTATCTACGCCCAGATTAGTTAGAGCGGAGTTGATCGCCTCCGGGCTTATATTGTTGAAAGCCCCCTCAATGTCTAAGAAGGCCACGAGACAGTAGTCCTTTTCACACAGCGATTTCTCAATGACAGATACTAGGCTGTGCAGAGCAGTTTCTGTTGATTTACTCTTGGTGTATGCATGCTGATAGCTAGAGATAAGGTTGCTATCAATGGTCGTTGAAAGGTAGTCGCTTAGTATCCTCTCAAAGGTTTTGAGTACAAAGGACGAGAGACTGATCGGTCTGTAATCTTTTGGCTCGTAGTGGGATGCCTTCCCAGCCTTAGGGATAAACACTACCGTGGCGCTTCTCCAGGAGCCCGGAATGTGGTTGAGAGCCAGGCAGGCTGTGAAGAGAAATACCAGCCATTTAGCTGATGTCTCCAACGTGTTTATAAGTTGCGCGGGGATAATCCCGTCCGGCCCGGCAGCCTTATACGGTTCAAAGCTCTTAACTGCCCACCTTACCCTTTCCTCAGTGATGGGTATATTTACTGCCAGGTTTGTTGCAGATGCTAGTGGTGCGTCATGCAGATTCCCCGGAAAATGTGTATTCAAGAGCAGCTCAAGGGTTTCCTCTTCCGTGCTGGTCCAGGATCCGTCAGGTTTTCGCAAGTAGCTGATGGCTGTTTGACTTTTCGAGAGAACTCGTCTCTGTGTGGCTAACTATCTTTCGATTATTTCTATAGTTTTCGAAATTTGGATATTTTATTATTTTTTAATTTTCGAACTTTAAATTTTTAGCTTAGAAATAATAACTTAGTATATCATTGCAAACTTTCTGGAATATCTTTAAAATTCGATTTTTTTTCGATTATTTCCATGATTTTCAAATTTCGAAAAAATTAATGATTAGTTCCATAATTTTCTAGCTTAGATTTTCTAAATAAAAAATAGTATTTCGAGAATGTTTTGATTGCAAACACTTTAAGATTTCAGCTTCGAAAAAAAGTTCAAATAACCTCTAACTAGGTAGGCTATCTTCGAAATTCGACTTTCTATTATTTCTATCATTTTCGAATTTTAATTTCTTTAATAAAAAAATACTAATATTTAGAAAATGTTTCGATTGAAAAAAAAAAAATATTTTTCTTAAATGAAAAAAGTTCGAACATGTTTCGATTGCAATAAAAATGAAGCAGCGAAATACTTAAAATTTTCTACTACGACAATAATTATTCAAATAATTTCAATCTATATATCTTCGAAATTCGAATTTTTTCGATTGTTTCTAGTTTTCGAAATTTGGTTTAATTTTAAACTCCGTCGGCTATCTTCGAAATACTAATTTTTTTCGACTATTTCATACTCGAAAAAATTTTAATTATTTAATTAATTAAATTAACTTCAAAAAATTTAACTCAAACAATTTGTACTTCAATCGTCTTTTCTCCAAGTTCTAATTACTTTTCGATTAGTTCCATAATTTTCGAACTATGATTTCTTACATAACAAACAAAATTTTTTTGAGAATGTTTGGATTGTAAACACTTTAAATTTTCAACTTCGAAAATACATTGAAATTTTTCATTTTCAGCTTCGAAAATCATAGTTTCAATCGGCGGATCTTCGAAATTCGAGTTTTTCATTTTCGAACTTTAATTTATTAATTTATTAAAGATATTATTTCGATTCGAAACACTTCAAATTCGAAAATAATAATTCAAATAATTTCGTCGGCTGTCTTCGAAAATAGGCCTTCGGACACTCTTGAGAGTAGTTACAGAGATCGCCTAAGGGCCGCACAATTGGAAGCGAGGGTGTTTGGTGAAAGAGCCAATCATCATCAGTCATCGCACCAACCAAATTATGTTAGCTCCGTCGCCCACTAGCGACAGCGTATGTGGTTGAGTCGTTTCTTGCAAGTGAGAAACTGAGCATAACCAACGACATCCATTGATTGGTCAATATGATCATAGCGCTCTCATATGCGCAGCAACAATTTCATAATCTCAGATTTTCGGACAATTAACTCACTAAGTGCCTAGGCCTGATTTAAAACAGGAGGACCACCGCCTTTCTGTGGACAGCGGCTGCGTGAGTAAAGCTATTAAACATAATTTTCCACACAAACAGCAAAACAAGCTAGTAAACAACGCAACGGGAAGCAGAGACTAAAAATTCTTCCAAAAATGCAGCAACGAGCTTTCAATTTTATTTGATTAAAAGCAAAAGGAGCCGGCCGAGGACACTTCAACACTTTGTATTGCTTTGCTGTTTGTTTGAATTCAATAAACAAAGAGGGGCGAAATAATGACGGAAGGAAAACAGTTGAAGGATAAAGCAGAGAGTGTCAATAGCGAAGGCGTGAATTTCCTTGCATCCTGGAGAAAAAAAGAAACAAATTGTGCAAGCCAAAAATTTTAATTTCGAAATGAAAGTGGGCTATGTTTAAGTTAACAATTACAAAGTGTAAAAATAGAGAGACTAAAGCAACACAAGATGCCGAATGCGCATTAAACTCAATCCAGCAATATTAAAGGCATTCACAGACCAAAGAGGCACCATACAGGACCTCACTTTAAATTTTCAATCGAGTATGGATGGTGTGTGTGTGCACGAGAGCTCGTGTGATTTATTAGGTCAAGGTGTAAGTAATGCTTATGTTCTGTATATATTTCTAAAATGTTTTAAATAAGATTAACATTACAAACACTCTTTAGGAAAATGTATGCGTGCTTGACGAGGAATCCTACACTTCAAGTGGATATTACTTAAGCTGCATGAGGACGACGAAGCTGAAGGGGGTGATTGAAAAAGGAAGGAAGATTTACAAATATGTATTCATTATACCCAGTATATAACGCTCCAAAATTTAGTTACGAGCTTTCGAAGTTGGACTCTTCGAATATTTGGTTTTCTAATTGTTTTGTTAAAAAAAAATTGAAAAAGGTTAAATGTAGGCGTGGTCTTCTTGCTCCTCTTACTTGATTGGTGCACTTTTTTTATTCCAAAGTGTATGTATGAAGAAATGCTATACAATTAAAAATGTTCAGCTTTTAATTTTTTCGAAGATCTCACATACATAGGCTCTGTATAGCAGTTCTAACATATATTTTTAAATAGAAAAATGACACCACTCAAACAAGAGAGGCAAGCAGGACACGCCCACATTTTGCCTTTTTACATTTTTTAAACAAAACAATTAGAAAACCACTTTCGAACATCGAACTTCGAAAGCCCTTAACTAAATTTTAGAGGCTAACTTCGATAAAGGGGGGCGAGGTTTTTTTGGCATGGTCCCATACCCAGCCGGCTGCTATACAGTGTAATAGTTCAAACACACCAGTTATAGTCACTGTAAATACGTACATTAGGGTGCCGCATAAAAAAATATTGCAATTTTTCCACCGAAATTTCAATATTCACTATTTTATAAGACCTCAGCTAAACTATTTCTTCAAATAATAAGATTTAAGGGAGCTGAAGCAAGTTAAAAATACCTCCACAAATATTTTTTTCATTAAAAAAACGCAAAGTTCGAAAAAATTCATTTAAGAACGCCAAGTTCGAAAATGATAGAGAGTTAAAAAAAATTGGAGTTTCGAAGATAGCCGTTAGAGTTTGAAATAAGTAGAATAATTATTTTCGAAGTTCAAAACTTAGTGTTCGGTATTTAATTTGTTTGCAATCGAAATATTTTCGAAATAAAATGTTTCTCATTTGAGAAATTAAAGTTCGAAAATGGTATAAATAATCGAAATCCGATTATTATTTTCGCAGTTGAAAATTTAAAGTTTTTCGATATATAAATTCGAATATATCCAACGGATTTTGACAATATTTGAATTATTGTTTTCGAAGTTGAAAATTTCAAGTGTTTTGGAATTTCAATTTTTTCAACTCGCAACATTTTCGAATTCGAAGTTCGAAAAGGGTAAAGTAACTGGAAACAAATTCGAATTTCGAAGATAACCAACGGTGTTTGAAATTATTTCAACCATTCTTTTCTTCGAAGTTGAAAATTTAAAGTTCGATAATCATAGAAAGTAGTGAAAACAAATTGATTTAAGATATTTAAGTTCGAAAATGGTAGAAATAATCGAAAACCGATTCGAATTTCAAAGATAATAGTTTGAAATTATTATTTTCGAAGTTTGAAAATATTTGAATTATTGTTTTCGAAATTTTTATTTTCGAAGTTTGAAAATATTTGATTTATTGTTTTCGAAGGTGAAAATTTTAAGTGTTTTGGTTTTCCTTTTCGTATCATTTTTGAATTCAAGGTTCGTAATAGAATAGGTAGAAATAATTAAAAGCAAATTCGAATTCGAAGATAGGCGACGGAGTTTGAAATTATTTGAACCATTCTTTCTTTCGAAGTTGAAAATTTAAAGTTCGAAAATGATAGAAAGTAATGAAAACAAGTTCGAAAATGGCATAATCGTAAACAGCTTGAAAATTTAAAGTTTTTGAATATTTAAATTCGAAGATAGCCAACGGATTTTGAAAATATTTGAATTATTGTTTTCGAAGTTGAAACTTTCAAGTGTTTTGGAATTTAAATTGTTTCCAATCGAACAGTTTTTGAATTGAATAGCCGACATAGTTTGAAATTGTTTGAACCATTCTTTCTTTCGAAGTTGAAAAGTTGAAGTTCGAAAATTATAGAAATTGGGGAAAACAAATTCGAACTTCGAAGAAAGTTGACATATGAAGTCTGAAATTATTTTAATTATTTTTTTCGACGCTTTTAAAATAACATTTTGTTCATTCAAGAAATCAAAGTTCGAAAGTAAAATAATAAAAAAACTAGTTACGAAGATAGTCAACGGAGTTGAAATTATTTGAATTATTTTCCGAATAGAGCTATTATATAAGCGTAAGCCGGGTGCTCGACTAAGAAGCTGACTGTCGAGACGGGTGAATTCTGAATAAGTTTTCGAACATGTGAAGAAAATTCCCTTGGTTAGTGTGTGTGGTATCCGGTTACCAGCACCTACTTTCTTAGCGTCTAAGCATGAAATGCATTCTTCGCAAACACCTGCTTTGAATTTTTCGTGCGGTTTACGTGTTGCCCACATAACAATTTTATTTTTCTAATTTCCACATTTGTTTTTGGTAAAATTTAACTTTAAGCATGTCACGTCCTAAATAAGGGTGCCAGTTAGAAATGCACGGATGGACAAACGGACGGACATAATAAATCTTAAGCAACTGACTGAAATTTGAAGCAAGAAGCACTCAAGTGTTGTAGAAGGTGCGGGCAAGAGAGATTTGCGTGTTTACGAGCGTTGTACTGCACGACTTTGCTATTCGAATTAAAGTTCAAAAGTCATTTAGTTTAGCGATAGTGATGGGTTTACAGTGCGATTTAGGCCTGATAAACTTTTTTTTCCAAACTAGCGATAGGCTACTTTTCGTGCTCGCTTTTTTATTGGCGTTTCCGCAGCTTAGCCAAAAAAATTGCCTTAACAGTTAAATGTGTATGTGTGTGCTAGCCACAACAGCAAACATTTGAGCGCCAAAATATCGATCGCATTTCACAAATGGGTTACTCATACGCCCCGTCAGCCCTTGGATGAATGATGAATGAATGCTCGGACTTATGTGAGTACTTAAGTCAAAGTAAACATATAGCGATTGTGGGAAAAGGCGCACTGAAAAACACCAAGCGCGCTATGCGAAACCACATTTCAGGCAAATAGGGCAATATGACACGCGTAGCACAACTATAATAATAAGCTCTCAAAAACTACATACATGCAAAGCGTAGCTGACAAATAAACAAACACAAATGGTGTGGAATTTGAAACTTTGAAATGTTGTCGTTCAAGCTCCACATTAGGCACAACCAATGCCGATGATGTCTACAAACTTAAGAGTCGTCATCATTCTTGCATCATTCGTTTGCAGCGACGGAGGTATGTAACAAGGAATGCAGCCAAGGAGACACCGCTTGAAGTAGTTTCTCTTTTACGAAAGAACGAAGGTGAAAAGCAGGTTTAACAAAAAAGGGGGGAAAAAATGTTTAAGTTTTATTTCGATATCGCAATCCCTTTCGGAGATATTTGAATAAAAAGTTACTCATACGCCATGTATGACCTAGAAATCATATCTTTTCGCAATCTTCTAAAATACTCTTTAAATTCCAATGTCCTTTTCTCGTGAATACGTTTTTTCACTGACCTTGTAAAGGATCCTGTTGTCCTTATAAAAATCTTGTAAAGGACCCTGTTGACCCTATAAAAATCTTGTAAAGGACCCTGTTTTCCTTATAAAAATCTTGTAAAGGACCCCGTTTTTGTTATAAAAATCTTGTAAAGGATTCTGTTGTCCTTATAAAATCTTGTAAAGGATCCTGTTGTCCTTATTCAAAGGTGTAGATTCGCTACACAGTCCTTTATATATGGACAAAATACTAAAGTTATATAACTTTCGAAGTGTTATTTTTAGCAACGAAAATAAATTGTTCAAAGTTTCACATTGCGCGAAAAAATAGTTTAGTAAAAGGTAGAAAAATCGTTTTTTTTTTTGTTTTCAAATAAAAGGGAGAAATATCGTTTATTTTTTGCAGAAACCGTAAAACCAGTTTGAAATGCTTTCATTCCTTGTGTTTTTAGCTCGGTGTGTCAGTGGTGGGCATCTATTTGCAACCATTAACATAACACTGGCCTCAATTGAAATGCATTTAGTTTCACCTAATTGCTATTTCCATAGCCATTAATGGTGACGTGACCTTCACCCACGTCTCACAACTGCATCAGAGTCGGTTTCAATAATGTCATCATCCGAGTTAACTCTTAGTTTGTGTGCTCTTGCCGTGACCGATGTGACAGGTCAACTAAGATTTAATATTTGCAATTGAATTTTCTTATTTACTAATCGGATGATTGAATATTTAGTAGAGCAACAATTAACAGCTTGTAACTAGATGACATTTGATATTATCATGACAGCATCCGACTAATGAGAAAACAATGACAGCTATCAGAGATTGCGGGAAAGAGAAACAAATTTCAAATATCAGGAGAAGATTCTTTTATTTTGCTTTATTTTATTTTATTATATTTTTATTTTTATTTATCTTATGTTATTTTTTTTATTTGATTATTTTTTTTTATTTTATTTTTTAAATTGTTTATTTATTTTTTTATATTTTTTTTTTAATTTTATTTTTTAATTTCTTTATTTATTTTTTTATATTTTTTTTTTAATTTTTTTTATTTTTTTTTTTAATTCTACTTTTTTTATTTTTTTTTAATTCTACTTTTTTTATGTATGTTATGAGTTTGTGGTCATTAATTTGAGAATCTTTGAAACTTTGGTGGACTTTTGACCGTTTGTGAATAATTTTTCTTAAATTATTCTATGTTTTTATTATTATTTTTTATTTTTTTTTAATTCTACTTTTTTTACTTTTTTTTAATTTTACTTTTTTTGTTTTAGTTGAATTTTTTTTGTATTAGTTAAATTTTTATTTTTATTTTTTGTTTCTTTCAATTTTTATTTTTTAATTAAATTTTTTTGTATTTACTTTTTCTTTTAGTTTTTTTTATTTAAATTTGTTTCTTTCAATTTTTTTATTTTTATTTATTTTTTCTTTTAATTTTTTTATTTTTATTTAATTTTTTACCTTTTATTTTTTAATTTTTTTTTATTATATTTTTATTTTATTTTATTTATTTATTTTTAATTTATTTATATATTTTTTATTTTTTTTAATTTTTTTTACTTTTATTTTTTTTTTAGTTTTTTTTGTTTTAGTTTTTTATTCTTACTTTTATTTTTTCTTTCTTTTAATCTTTATTTTTTATTTATTTATTTTTTAATTAAATTTTTTTTATTTTTTTTTTCTTTCGGTTTTTTTTTATTATTTAATTTTTTTCTTTTTCTTTTAATTTTTTTTTATTTTTATTTAGTTTTGCTTATTTATTTTGATCCAATTTTATTTAGTTATTTGATTTTTATTTTTATTTATTTTAATTGGTTTTTTACCATCTTGATCTTAAGTATTTAACTTCCTCCCATTTTGTATGGCATTAAATCAGGATTGCAGAATTTTATAGACGGTATTATTTGGACAAATCCATCAACATTTCGTTATTGAACAAATGAAAAGAAAAAACCAACTGGACGTGAGATCTTTATCAACCAGCTGCGGATATCATAATAAAAGATGCACAGCGAATACCCGAATTGTCATTTGCAAATTTTAAACTACAGAGCCAAGCATTGCCAAACCGCAATACACTTCCAGCCAAGCAGAAAGCTATTGATGAGAAATTGGTTCAAGAAATGCAGAAAAAAAAAAGAACAAAAAAAAAAAACAGCAAGTCTGTAAAATATCAGCAATGCTACCCTTCAATTGACACAACAAATTGGCAGTGGGACAAACAGTCAATGTCGGCGACAGCAGACAATAAAAGACGTGAAAAAGGAGCAAAAAAGAAAATCAAATAATAATGTCACTAATACTATAGGAAACGTAACGGTATTGCTTTTTGGCTTCGTCGTCAATACATTTTTGTTGTGAATGTGGGTTGTGGGAAAACGTCAGAAATATGTACATATGTTTGAAAATTACACTCAGAAAGGGCAAACGAGTACAAAAATATGGCGCAATAAAGCCACAAGTAAAGTTTACTAATGGGAAGCGGAATATTGAGGAGATTTATTTTAATGACGGTTGCCATTTTGAAAACGAGGATTTCAAGATGGTTAAGTTGTAGCATGAGAAGACGAAGGAAAAGGTTTAGATGTCCCATATACTACAGATCAGGCATATATGTATGTATTTGATATGCATACCCTCCATATTGGTGCTTTCAGGCTAAGTAGCATGTGTGCAAAGTTTTATTGTTATATTTTATTGTTTGGCAACCCGTGCCGATTTTTAGTTAAAGTTTTAGCTAGAAGCTTCTACGTGATTTTAATATTTTGCCCATATTTGAAGGAATTTGTAACAAATCCCAACCTTTGAATTTTTGTGAGGACAACAGGATCCTTTACAAGAATATTCAAAAAACGTTTTCACGAGAAAAGGACATTGAAATTTCAAAAGTATTTTGATAGATTGCATAATACTATGTTTTCTAGCAAAAATAATTGAGTACATCTTGAAACTTTGCAATTATAGTGCACTTTTCATAGGTGATACACGGCGTATGAGTGACATTAAAGGGTCAGTTACATAAAGCTTTATTTTGACTTTACCTCAAACTTTGACTTTGACAGAAAAGTTCAGTATACGTACATATTTAAACGAAGCATGGCAAATTGGAGACCTCAAAGTTGAAGCAAGGTTAAAATTTGGCAAACTCTCAAATTTTGCTTCCTTTGACAATTAGACGTTGATGACTTTGCTTTAAAGAATAAAAAGTTGGAGGAAATAATAAATAATTAATTTGTTCTCTATTAAATTAATAAATTACCCAAAACACTCTGAATGCAAAGAAATAAATAACGAAAAGAAATGTATAAAAGAGAAGCGTCAAGGCGTTCATTGTAGCATACCTCTGAAGTTGGACGCAAAGTTTTGAGGTAGCAAATGTCAGGCGAGGTTAACAAAACTTTATGTATTTGACCCTTAAGTTATACAGGAATGAAAAGTTCAGCTAAATTGTATTCATGTTTTGGTTGATAACTCCGAAACGGATTGAGTTTTCGAAATAAAACTTACATTACTTTCATGAACAACTTTCATTTCATACCTATCGTCCGAATAGCATAAAACTTGGTCAAAAGTAGGGGGTATGCGTTTAAATAAAACAGCTTTGATTTTTTGAGACAGTCTAATGTTTATGTAATTTAATTTAGTTTATTTTAATTTAATTTGAACTAATTATATATTATTTTATTTTTTAGTAGATAGAAATTTTTCGGAAAAACTTTCAAGTAAAAAACCTTTTATTTTCTTATCAATTTCAATTTGTAATCTTATCATCGTTTTCCTGTAGAAGTCTGTAGCTTGTAAAGAGATTACAATTTTTAAAAATATATTAAACTTACCGGCCTTGGAGCAAGTTGAATGAGTTCAAAACAAAACAATGTAATGCAAATCACTGGAAAGAAAAATAAAATATATTTGGATTTAATTTCAAAGTCTCAGAATTTAGTTTTCGTTTTTCAATATAATTTTTTATATACTTTAAATGGCGTAATTTGCGCTTGAGTAGAAATTTTAATGATTGTCAATTATTTAGGGTGTAACACATAGATTTAAAACTGTATATTTGATGTTATTTATAGTTATGTCTGAATGTACAGTTGTGTTCAAAATCTTAGTAGTAAAAATGTGGTAGGTAGGTGGTAAAAGGTGTCGAGGCCAATTTTTTAAAATTGCAACCCTCTTTCTAAAGCACATTTTCTTCTTGAAAACTGAACGAGCTGCAATGCTAAAAGCGATAAGCACTACTACGATTTTTCCCACAACTGTAGGTTTGCATACGACTTTATACATTGAATTTGATGACTTTCGATATAATTAACGAAATTGCGCTTACACAGATTGTTGTTCTCAATTAGCAAAAGCAGGCGCCATTCATAAGCTCGCAACGGGCGGACGATCTATGAAGCGAGACACATTGCGGATGCGCTATTAATTGCGAATTCCAAAATTCCATATAGTTTTATTGAAAAATACAAACATCCAGCTCTTAATTACAAATTTGTTTTGTTTTTATGGCACGTAAATAAACAAGCAAAAAAATTATGTTTTGAAAAAAAGCGAATTTAAGATTTGAGTTACATTTAACTTAATTTAATTAAAATTTAGTTCAATTTAATTTTATTTACTTCAGTTTATTTTAATTTACTGATTGTGATTTAATATAACTTAACTTTAACATAATTTAATTTTATTTTGTATATGTACATATTAGGGTGATTCAAATAAAAAAAATTTGATTTATTTTTTCGGTCTTACCCCCCTGAAAATTTAAAAGTGTGTAAAAATATTTTGAAAAAGTTTGAAAAATTCAAAGAAAATTTACTTTGAAAAAATGCCATTTTTGCCCATAGGACCAAGTCGGCATTTTTTTTTTAATCACCCTAATACATATTTTTTAATTAAATTTTTATTTTCTTAGTATTATTTTTTTCTTTTATCTACTACTTTTCGTTGAATTCGAATTGAATTCTCTTCTATTTGTTCTCGTTTTATTTTTAAAAACGCTATCGATCTTTGGTGTTTAGTTAAAATGCAGTCACATTTTGCTATAACTATTACTATCTAACTATGTATGTACCTCCCTATTGTATCCATTTGTTATAGAAACTTGTGGGTATCTTCTTTTGCACTCTTTGTAAAACGTATTTATAGAACAAAAGGCGCTTAATGCAAACAATTCCATTTTGAAAGCGCACACTCCAGCTCAGTCGCCCTCAGTACTCGTTTCGTTTCAATACTACATTCATAACATTATCTTGTCTAGCACCGTTTTCAAAAAGCTTGTTCTTCAATCGCAACAACATGCGAGGACGACGACAACGACAAATGTGTGCAATGCGACAGAAGAAGTTTTTTTTGTCATGACGTTTTCATAACTTTTATACACACAAGAGTACATAAATATTGTAGTTAAGTGTTCTGCAAAGGAACGCCAAACTGGTAAGGAAGCTTACTAATTTACGACCCGAACGTTCTGACTAAGTTTAAAACAGTACAAAAGGGAATATAATTTATTTTCAAATGTTTGAGGAACACTGCATTATTTTTATTTCATACTGAAATAGCCACTCAAGGTTTACTGATAATGATAATGAAATTCTTACTATTACCACGCTCATTTGATTTGCAGTAGAACTTCATTTTCATTATCACTGAAAATTGTTTTCGAAATCTGGAAATAATTTAATCGTTACTTGAATGGTAATGGAGATTGGTTGGTTAGTGAAGTGATTGAATAATTCAAATTTTAATGCAGACTACATAGACAGTCTTCATAGATAACTATTCTAAAATACATAGTTGCATTAAATCTTCAACGAGCCTTTACTTCCGCTCAAAATGTAGGCAATATCGATAAATGTTTGCATGTTTTACTCTCCGCAATGAGCTGATGAGTTATTTGTGTGACACTTGCCGTTGCCACAGACAGAGCAACCGGAGTTAATAAAAAGTTGTTGGCTCGCTGCTCTACAATTTCTGGCTTGTTTACGTCAGCTGATTTCCATGCTTGTATAAACCAGCTGGTATCCAAGCGAAGATGCATTTTTTTTTCGAATTCGAAAACGAATGTTCGGAATATTCAAACGCATATCGACGTGCCATACGAAAACTAACTACAGAAATTTTATGTCTGACGAAAGCTAACACTTTTATTTTGTGTCTGACGAAAAGTAACAGTTTCATTTTTTCTCTGAAGAAATGTACTACCTAAAAGTGTTAGTTTTCGTGAACAATTTAAAAAGTGTTAGTTTCCGTATGGCACGTCGATATGAAGCTATTCTGTTAAATTTGCATGAGATGTTGTTTTAACAGGAAGGACATAATGTTTTAAAAGAAATTCTGGTAAAATAACATAAGCGATAACCTGAAAAATTGTTAAAAAAGTGTTGATTTTAGATAAAAATTTTTCTGTGTGCCTTTGGCTTCGACTATTTTGCTAAGTGTATTCGAAAAAAAACTTAAGATAAATAACCCACCAAATAAATCGACTACCGAATCTAAGCCAAACTTTCGGTAGAACACTAGCCCAACCATAAAGAGATTGATATGTATGTATGCCTGTAAATATCTGTGCTTATCTCACGTTGTATCTTTTCTAAGTTGTTTTCTTTTTTTAAAACTTTTTTTACCGTAAGCGTTTTGTATGTAGCTTTTGTGCGAACATGTCACACATGCATTAATGAAAGCATACCCAACTATCATTTGTTGGAAGATGAAACATGAACAATTCGAAATCTTTAAAATTCCTTATCATAAAAGCATCACGCCAGCTACTTGACGAGATCGAAGTCAGCGCACACACCTGCACATGCTGACTGGGTAGTGGACTGCGCAACTTCTGTATGTTTGTCTATCTATAAGTAGTTGTTTACATTACATTCATGTGTCTCACATTGCGTACGAGTTTCTATAAATTAGTGCAGAGCTAACGAGCCGATGATGTGTTGACAGAGCAAGTCGTATGGACGTATAATTATCAAGTCATTGACCCGCATTTGAAAGAAACTTCTATTTTATCAGTTCTTAGTACTAAGCACCCTAGGCATATGGTTGTTAATTAAAAAAAAAGCCAAATATTAGTGAGCGATTCCTTTCAATCGATTCCGAAACGCCCAACTTTTATAACTTCGAAAATTCTGGAAAGTGCGACCCTTGGGAGGTTATAATTTGGTGTCGACTTTGGTGCGGGAGACTGGCTTCATGTCGCACAATTTTGTAGAACAATAACGCTATCGAATTATGCCCATCACTGATAACTAACTGTAAAACAACTAGCTTGCAGAGAACGTTGATATGATCAATAAAATCAACGTTCTCTGTAGCTTGTTATTAATAGCAATTCGATGACGTTACTTTGACATATTTGGGTCGGCGGGCCCGCTTTATGTAGCACCCAATTTGTGGGACACATATATTCCTGAGTTGGTTACGACATTGGCAGTAAAAGAAATGAAAATAAAACTCCGGTTAATGAAAAAAATGGCATGTACAAAATTGGCATGTTTCACGCCCCTCTCCCCCCCTCCCCCGCCCCTCCAAAGGGTCGCACTTTCCAGAATTTTCGAAGAAAAGTTGGGCGTCTCTAGGAAAGGAAAACGCTTCCAAAAATTTAGCTTGTCATTATTCGACATCAATATGCTTTTGGGGGTTCTCGTACTAGCCACTTTTGTAGCCATGATTTTTAAGTTTCAGGTGTGATAAAAAAATATTTGGAAGGGGCTTGTTGTTGTTGTTGTTGTAGCGAGGTGTAGCCCTGCCCAAATGTCAGACGGGGTCACCCCGAGTGTATTGCTCTTGGCCGGGTCGATATAAGAAAACGGCCCGGGTTGTTTCGGCACGATGGGTACAGCACAAGTACTGGTACCGTTCTCGTAGAACCGGCAATACAAGAAACTAGCCGTATAGGCCATGTAGGTCATTTAGCGTTACCCAGGGTGCACCAACTGGGAGGCGACCTACTTTTACACCCCATTTGGCTACTTAGGGGTTATGCAAAATTTTCATTCGAACAAAAAAAAATAAAAATAAAATAAATGGAATGAAAAAAAAATTGAATAAAAAAGTAAAAAATTAATCAAATTAAATTTAATAAAAAAAAATTATTTAAATTAGAAAATATTGAATTAAATAAATTAAAGCAAAATAAAATTGAAAAAACTAAAACAACCTGAAACAAAATAAAATCAAATAAAATAAATAAATTTATAAAAAAAACTTTTTACTTTAATTAATTACAAACTTCCGTTGCCCTCATAAACGCCTCCAATACTGTTTTATGTTCAGGCTTCCAAATAGCTAAAAATTTCGCGCAACATCTTAAAATTACCTTTAACAACGTTTTGCTTAGCAAATAAATAAAGAAAAAATATAACAAGTCACATATTGTAACTCTTGTCTTAGTATTTTGACGGTTTAATTTCCTTTCTAACAAAAAAGTTAAATACCTGAAAGACATAATAAAGCTGTCTGACATAAGTCTGTTGTTCTTGTTTGAGTTTCGTGTAGCAAATTACTTAACACCCCAACAATTTGCTAGTTATTTGTGAGTGTCGCATGCTTCCTCAGAATATTCGTTATTTATTTTTTTTATTACTTCCCTTCTCTGTTTATTATCTACAAATATCTTATGCAAATATTAGACAGAAAATATTTTCTGGGACACAAAACTGACTACATCGGTTCCACAGGTCCTAAAATTTCTTTACTGTTTTGTTCGTTATATCCATTCTTAACATCTTTTAACTTGAGACTTTGTTATCCAAATTTTTTATTGCTTTCTTGTTCTAATTTATTTTATATCATCTACTTTCTCAACATGTTTATTGTTATTGAAGGTGCCTTGTTGTTCTCTCTCCGTTTTGTTGGACTTGTTTTGGTTAACATATTTGGCTTTCATTCCTCATTATTATCATCGGTGGTAGTTATTGTTGTGGTCTGATGTACATATAAGGTGAGTTTTTGTTGTAATACCCTTAATAGTGAAGTGCCTTCAATTGTTTTCCTTTGCCACTTGAAAATATTCTGCAGACGTAAGCAAAAGTTACCGAAGCAAAAGTGGTAGCAAAAACAATTTGCATACATACATACATATCTACTTTGGTAGACACAATCACGCTGTATGTAGTTACTGGCATAAAAGCTACCATACATATAACTATGTATGAAGCAAAAATGAGGTAAGCAATAATTCTTGTTTGGCCAACAAGCAGACAGACAAACAGTCCATCCATTGAATTTTTGGGCTTGCTTGGTCCTTTGGTGTAGTCGATTAGTAGGTACATATGTACATACTTTGCATTAGTAAAATAAGGATACGCGTATGCTCTAACAGCTCACATTTGCATAACCTAACTATATTTAGATGTATATTTCTTTATTTAAATTTATGTGGTTTATTTTAAAACTTCATCGATAGGTCAGCTTAAGTTACATTGGTATTGGTAAAAAAATAAATCGAAGAACTACATTCTTGGAAGTATTCACTGAGATTATGCTATAATAAAATGAAGTAAAATAACATAACATCACATTAAATCAAATAAAATAAAACAAACAAAAAAAAAAACAAAAAAACAAATTAAATTAAATTAATTTAAGTTAAATAAAATTAAAAAAATTAAATAAAATAAACAGAAAATAAAATAAAATGAAAAATTAAATCAAGCTATTTATTATATTTATTAAATTAAACTAAATAAAATAAATTAAAATAAAATGAAATCAAATAAAATAAAAAATAAAATAAAACAAAATTAAATAAAATTACAAAAATAAATAAAACACGATAAAAAAATAAAATAAAATACAAATAAATTAAATTAAATTAAATTAAATTAAAAAAAGTAAATTAAAAAAAATTAAAAAGTAAATTAAACAAAATAAAATAAAATTTGGTTAAAAGAAATAAAATAAAATAAAAAAAATTTAAATAAAAAAAATAAATATAAAAAAATTAAAATTAAAATAAATTAAATTAAATTAAAAAATAAAATAAATTAAATAAAAGTAAAATAAAAAAGATAACAAAAAAATTTAACGCAATAAAACAAAATAAAATAAAATAAAAAAATTAAATAAATTAAAATTAAAATTAAAATTAAAAAAAAAAATGAAATGAAATAAAAATAGATTAATAAACTCAAATAAAATAAAAAAGTAAAATAAAAGAAAAGAAAAAAGTTTAAATAAAATAAAGTACAATAAAAATTAAAAATAAAAGCAAATTAAAGTAAAATAAATTCTTAAAAGAAAAAATAAAATAAAAAACACAAAATATGATAAAAAAATAAAAATTTAAAAAAGTAAATAAAATAAATGATAAAAAAAAAACAAACAAATACATAAACAAAAAAAATTTAACAAAACAAACAAAGATTAAACAATAAAATTAAATAAAATAATATGAAAACAAAATAAAATAAAAAAGGAATGAAATAAAATGAAGAAAAATAAAAAATTAAATAAAACAAAATTAATTGAAAAAAAAAAAATAAAAAGAAGTAAGAAAAAATAATCTACTTATTAAAAAATTAATAAATAAAACAAAACAAAATAATATAAAGTAAAAAATAAATAAAAATTAAACAAAATAGTGTGAAATGAAAAAAATAAAATAAACTTAAAAAGGATTAAATAAATAAGATAATGGAAATGAAATAAAGAATTTAATATGAACACAACGCAAAAGAACAACCTTAATTTGACCTCTAAAATAAAAATGGCTTAAAACAAACAAAAGCAAACGCCACCAAATGCAGTTACAAACAAGAATGTAAATAAATATGCCAACGGCAAACAAACAAAACAAACACTACAGAAAAAAAACACAACTAAAAGAAAAATATAAACCAAAATATGAAGCATTTGCTAAAAAAAAACTGATTCTGCAAAGCGTGTAAAGGTGTGCCCACATATGGATAGATAGATGAATGGTGTTTATTTTCACTTCACACGCCCTCTTGGCGGCAAAGTACTCAGTTGTGCATTGTTTGGTGTAACATTTTTTACGAGTTTCCTTTTTTTTTTTAAATAAGTAAAAACGGCTTCAAGGATGCGTAGCACGCTCTAAATACCATGAGGTGTGTATGGTGGATACGTGATTTTTTGCATTTGTTTTTGTTATTAGGAATGGGATAACAACGCGGTAAAAATTTGAGTTTAAATACATAGGTATACAAGAGTCTTCGGTTTAAGCAAAGAACATTCTCGGACTAAATTTTAGAATAAAATAAAATTAAATTAAATTTAAAATTTAAAAATAGAAATAAAATAAGTTATGCCATTTTTATACCTACAAAAAATTCAAATGCGGTGATCTTCCGATCTATCAATCGCTTTCCTCCTATCTGAACCAAATACATATTTTGCATTAGAAAAAACGCCCATTTAATTGAAGTGAAAAATAATTAAAACCTAAAAATTGATAACAAAAAAACAACTCCAACAACGACGTCGGTAGCACCGACTCGGTACATTCCGGTTCGATGCAGAGACGCCAGCAGAGGCGTAGACGCCGACGACGCGTCGCGACGGTTGTTTGTGGTCTCTGCAGGAATTTTTTGATTTTTCAATCAATTTTAATTTCATTTTCTTCACTTCTTCTTTGGCTGGTGGGGCTCGTGCATAACTACCACCAGTGCTCGGACTACCGAATGACAATGAATAGTACTAAATGACAAAATAAATCGTAGCAAAAATGATAACAGCGCTCTTTTTGAATTCGGTCATATGTATAATCAGCGTAACAAGGGAAACTTAGCTACGACTTAGCCCAGACACCTATGTATGTACATATGTATTCTTGCTAATGAAGACATACAAAAAAAAACAGAATATTTAAATTTTAGTACAAATTGTGCATCTAATGATATGACTAGCAAAGTCACACTAAAATCAAAGCTATCCCAAAATTTCATAAAACTAAAGGGTCAAATACATAAAGCTTTGTTAACCTCGCCTGATATTTGCTACCTCAAAACTTTGCGTCCAACTTCAGAGGTATGCTACAATGAACGCCTTGACGCTTCACTTTTATACATTTGTTTTTGTTATTTATTTCTTTGCATTCAGAGTGTTTTGGTTAATTTAATAGAGAATAAATGAATTAATTATTATTTCCTCCAAATTTTAATTCTTAAATTAAAGCAAAGTCGTTAACATCTGATTGTCAAAGCAAGCAAAGCAAGCAAAATTTGAGAGTTTGCCAAATTTTAACCTTGCTTCAACTTTGAGGTCTCCAATTTGCCATGCTTCGTTTAAATACGTATATTGAACTTTTCTGTCAAAGCCAAAGTTAGAGGTAAAGTCAAAATAAAGCTTTATGTAACTGGCCCTTTATTCTTGAGAAAAAGTAAAACTTGATGGTGGTCTCAAAATAAGTTTTGTAAAATATACCCTAAGAAGTGGTTAAACAAAAGGCCGTATTTCCATTTTTCACTCGAGCCAGTATTTTAATGAGATCGTTTTGTTAAGAAAAATTTACAGATAGTGTCTTCAATAGAAACCACTAAAACGCCAGATTTTCATTAAAAAAGATCAGTCAAAAGCTAAATTTCGTACTTGACCCTTGTAATTAAAAAAAAAAAAAAACGTACACAACGATTTTTTTTGCTTATTTTTATAGTTTTTTTCAATTCGCCTGTAAGAGTGGCCAATTTATGTAGAAATTGATGAAGAATCCGGTGGTACCTTTAGGCTCTCAAAAAAATCAATATTTTGTTTTTTTTTTAGTTTTTTTATGATTTCTATCTTGAGCGTTAAAAATGCAAAAATATTTGAAATTCAAGCTTACTGTGATATTCTTTTCTTTTTCAAGATTGATTTTTGCGAAAATCACCTTTTCGATTATAAACACAAAATCACGATTCACCTTGATTTTTTTTTTTGAGTGACTAGAAGTAGTTCTTGAAGATATTTGCGTGCTCTTTCGGCCGCCGTTAATTTTGTTTTTTTACTCTTGAAAATGAAAATCAAAATTAAGCATTTTAAGCTGTGAAGCAATATGTATCAAAAGTGATGCTCATGAAATTTTTGCCTATTTTGGTTTTTTTCCGTAGGCAATTTATTTCCCAAATTCACAAATTATAAAAAATGAGTTGAAACCATGTGAACAATGATTGTCAACTTCAACTTTTTACATTTTATATATTCACTTTTAAAAAAAATTAGCGTGACGCTCATGAAATTTTATCGCACCCTTATCATGGTGTTCACAAAAACTACGCAAATGCACACTTTTTTAATAGATTTTTCACGTTGTTTTTGTATGAAAGTAGTCAGAGGGAGAAACAAAACACCATTCTGAATAAACAAACATACATATTCCTCGATGATCACTCTCACATTTTTTATTTTATAATTTTTGTTTACCTAAAATAGTAGAGTAAAGTGCAGGGAAATAAAAATTGCGTTTTTTTTTAAATTGACCCACAATACATTCGGGAGTTTTTTCATGGTACCTAAATATTAATTGGAGACGTCCACATATAAGTAAATACATAAAACAGCAATAAGCAAACTGCTACGCACGTTCAGGAACATTGTGGTATTATCTTGTGTACTGGTAGAGCTCAAAAATTATAACAATCCGAAGATATACCAATCCGGCAATCAACCTGGCTTTAGGTCCACCAACCTTGGCCATTCAACCAAAACGCAAAACTAAAAAGATTTCAAAATAGTACTAAATCTACTACGATTGTAGTGAAGTCCGAAACTTGGTTAACACAAGAAGAGCACAAGAAGTCTGCAGTCTCTCTCATCCACCCAACTTGCGCTCCAAACGTCTTCGTAGCTTACGTGGCCCCTTTTCTGCTGCTCCCCTTTGAAATGCTTCAATACTATCGTTTGCTGGTATATTTGTACAGTTCGTATGCTGTTCCCCCTTTCGTTTGGAGCCCTTTTTCATTATAAACTAGGTGCGGTAGTGAAAATTGTATTGCTACACTTTAAATTACGCGCATACATACATGCTTACATATTTTCTATGTGATATTTTCCATTTATGTTAATTTTGCAAAATTTTTAAGCTAATTAAATTGCTTACCTGCCGACGTTGCTTTCGTTTTCGGTATTTTATTGCTCGTGTTGTTGTTGTTTTTCAAGTCACCTCTGTGTTCACGTGTATCCCCACAACGTTATTCCCCAATTAGCTACACTCGTATTTGCACTTTATTTATTTTAGCTACTAAATTCCCTCACTTTTTCACACATACACGTTTACCACACTTCATATGGTAATTTTGTTATTGTTGTATATACACTTATAATTTTGTAACAACTTTTTCAATTTTTATTTTCTTTTGTTTAAGTAATGCAATCAATGCACAAATTGTACAAAAAATCTTTTTAATTTGAAATTTTTTTTTTTCAATTTCAATTAAGAACTTTGACTTTGTCAACATTTGACGTATTTCAATTTTATTTCGTTTTATTTTCTGTTGCGTAGTTGAAAACTTTGTCAATGTTGTTTTTGTTTTTCATTCAAAAGCTTTTGTTGTTATTTAACTTTAAATTTTGCTTAATATGTACACACAAATTGGAACAAATTTTATTTCTTGCGCAATTTGCCGTTAAACACGTCCATTCTCATTGAGCTCCAACTTTTTACTTGGAGAATTTGTGCAGCAAACTTTGACAAGTGGCTTCGTTGGCGCTCGCTGTCGCTGTCGCCTTCGGCAGCAACTTTGCAGTTTGTCGTCAGGGATGGAAAAGATGGTACAATTGTACCTTTTTGGTTCATCCAGTAGTCCACAATCCGGAAGATTTAGGATACACGTGGAATGACGGCGCCAAACAGAATTCGATTTACATAAGTCGGTGGTCGAGGCCTTTTGCTCCAATAAGATTATAATTTGCGATTAGTTTAACTCCTCAAAAACAAAATTCTCATATGATGGTACATTTTATTAGTAATTTGGTACAAAAACAGATAATCAATTTACCATCCCTTGTCGTGCTCCAACTTTGCTCCACCAACGCCGACGTCGGTAGAGCGTCGGCGCATACATCTGCTAACGTTTCTCTGTCAACGTCGGCTATTTTGTTGTTCGTTTCGATTTGAATTTTCTTCCCAAAGGTTTGTTCGTTTTTGTAGCAGAAAACGGGTTTCTTCATTGCCTGACATTTATTTTTTATTTATCGTAACAGGGTGTGCACACTTGCTTGAATTTCAGAACATGTGGGGAAAAGTATCAAAAGATGCTTTTTGCAGAGAAGTGCATATGTGTTCGAAGATACGTTTCGTGTCGCTATTTTTGCTCTTATGTCTAAAGTCCCGTTTACATTGCTCGATTTGGGGAAATTTTAGTATAGACTCGCACAGCTAGAAAAAAACGGGTTTTTCAGGAGGATAGAGGAGCTTTTTCTGAACACAAATATATAATCTTAGCGTAAGGAACGTTATATTTACTGAGATAATGGTTGTTGAAGTTTTGCAAATTTTGCATGGCACTATAGGTAACTAGCGCACAATTTTTTAAATTTCACGCATTTTTCCGCATAATGGTACCATAACACTTATGAATTGCATATGATTAACAGAAAATAATATTAATATGTATAAATATTCATCTATTTTCACAAAATTATAAATTTTCACCATCGCACAGCTATACACAGATATTTCACAACAAATTTGTTGTCAAAGAAGGATGTTGCCACACTTAAACAAAAAATAAAAAAATAAAACATATTTTTTTAAGAATACTTCACCCAAAAAAGAAAATGCAAAATTTTCACGGTTCAACACCTTTCCGCGTAGGCGGCCTTCGGCCGCGCTTATTTAAAGTAACCCTGGGCTACGCCATCCCATGTCCGGACGTGTGCACCAACTGCGGCTACCGCCGCAGTGAGTACTTCTGCGTAGTAAACCCATTTGGCGGAGTCCGGACGTGTGCTCTAACCGTGGCTACCGCCACGGTGAGTCCTTCTGCGTAGTACACCCATTTATTTTAGTATAGGTGAGGCTTGCAAACCCTATTCAAATACTTAATTGGTGCGCATGAAAAGTATTGTAAGCCTTATTATTTTTTATTAAAATTTTTTGGATGTGGCAACACTCTTTCAATGTAAAAACAGTACATACATATATATACATACAAAAAAAGCGGGGGAACTATAAACCGCCTGACTCTAAGACCTATATATTTGTGATCTGGAGAACTCCCTCTTTCGTTCCATACCAAAAACAGTCCAAAATTCGTGCGAGTCTAAACTAAATCGCACCCCTCGATTTTTCATTGAATTTCATGTTGATTCTGAAAATTGACTCGTCTTAACGGGTCTTGCAAAATTGCTTGCAACAAAGTTGGAAGCCAGCCGACTTTTGTTCAACTCAACATTCAACTTTTAAATAAACAATGTAAACAGGCCTTAACAATCGGAAAACAGCAACTTTTATCCGTGGAAAGTTTCCGTATGCAATGCCGGAATGTTTAAAAAAATAAATAGGTGCCACCCTGTGTGCCAACGCAACGTATTACGTTTTCGACTAACGTTTAAAAAAACAACCAAATATTACGTCATTACGTTGCCGTTTGTTATGAAGAAAAGCTCAAATTTATTTCAATGGAAAAATCGCCCTTGTCAAGAGTAGAAGTCGAACGCAAGACGCATTATCAATAAATTAATTTTCGCTGAAAGTGCAAAAGTGAACAAATAAACCATAAAAATTAGCAAACGAACTGTGAAGAAAAGGAAATTATATAAAAAAGCGGCTGCAACAACAACTGAAACCAGTCGGAGCAAAATCGAGTGTTGTTGCTTTGCAGCTAAAATTGAAACCTTCCAGAATAATCTGAATTTCATGTAGCAAAAATAATTCATAATTTATTTTTCAAACAGATTGAGTTTACATAAATGTGCGCTATTTATATTTTTAAATAAGTTGAGTAGCGGTGAATAGAGAAAAAAAGTGTAAAAGAAATTGCAGGCAGGCGGTTGTATTACATAAGCGCGGCAGGAGAGGTGTTACATTCTTTTTTCGTTGCATATAATAATCTGCGTTAGAATCACAAAAGGCAACGAAGCCGGATTCTGTGTAGATAGCGGGCACCACATCCGTACTAGCATCGGGTTGCTGTGGTGCACCCAAACCACATTCGTGCATATTTCAGTGCTACGCCTTTTGTTGGCATTCATATTCACACGCACGAGCTGCAGGCACAATCGTTACCAATCGGCTAATCTCCGCGTGAAGTGGCGCAGCGCGTGATTTCACAACTCGGAGCGCGTATCTCTTACATAGTACATTTGTGGGATCAGTTTTGAAAACGTGCAGTCATTGTGGACCAGTTGTTTGCCGGTCCTAGTAAAAACTTTTCTCCTTTAAGCTTTTTGTGCTGCGACAAGTGTTTTTCACAAAAGCCGGCAAATTATTTGCTTGTGTGTTGTTTTGAATTATAATAAGAATTGCGCTGCAGTAAAAATTCTCGTCTGATTATGTCCACGAGTCAACGTGACACTCTCATTCACTTGGTTGCTGGCGGGTGAGTACTTTTTGGTTTTACTTTTTATGAATTTTGCTCATTTCGCAACATTTGCTTAAGAATGCTTATAATTCATATGTTCATATACCCTTGCTGTATAGTACACATTCACACTTCTTTCAGCTTATATTATAAATAATGGAATTTTTTTCAGATTTTTTAAACATTTCATCATTCATTTAGTTTGTTAGCTCAGCTCTAATTTGTCTCGCCCAAATTTCTAATAAGACAACTCAAATGGGCTCTAATTAGAATTTTGTATTAGTTATGGGCAAGTTTTTGAGAGGCACAGCTTTATTAGCTCTTCTACAAGACAGCAAACCATCCTCTGAGCCGTCATCTGAATGAAACTTCTGAACGATCACCACATTCCTACCGGCAGAGTCTTGTAGGGTTGTGATGAGTTTTCTTATATGTAGGAGGAATACGGTATCCGCAATATACATATTTAACTCTTAAAACAGACCTTATCTCAACAACAACATACGCAAGTTGATGCAGCCGGCTATTATCTGTTTCGTGTAGCTTTACTTCGCACTGCTACAATCGACTAAACCGAGCTAGTGGTTGCTATTATCTATCAGACTCAGTGTGGGTGTCGTCAAGAGCAAGCCTATGCATCTCAAAGGGGCGTGTTAGATTGTGTCCGATCTCATTGTACTACTCATAGAGATGTCTTCTTATGTGCCTGGTTGGCAGAACGGCGCCAAGAAGTTGTATGTATGTATGTAAGACTTGCTGTTTAACCTGAAGAAAGGTTCCAATCACAGAAAAAGCTAAAGTACTTGGGCGAGTTGACCACATAGGAGCAGTTCAACAAAGCTTTGCTGAGCATAGGAACGCTTCAAACCAGTTTAAATAAAGTTTCTCTTTCAGAAGTACTTCAACCTACTTAGTCGACCTCTTCACTCATGGAATGGGACGTGATGAACCAAACAAGGTTATACTGGTATTAACAGGCTTTTTCCCGGATACGATCCGGTACTTGAAGGATTTTGAAAGAAATAATCTCGTGCTTTTGCGCAACTTGTCTACCCTCCTTCATTTACTCCCTTGCTAAGCTCTATAATATAGAGTCTATATTAAATTCAGCCGCTTCGCACATTCCTCTTAATCACTTAGATATCAATTGCAAATTTAAACAATTCCATTATCACCAAAAAAAAAAGTTCAAAAGAAGATTGCGAAATATTAGTCGCACAATAAAAAGTGCTCGCTTGAGTGAAATTAGGTAAAAGGTGATCACGCCTCTTTCACGTGCTGCTAAAAAAGTAATGTACATATAAACTTTGCTTATACCTACATAAATTAGAACGGCGAAGCGGGAGAGTAACAAATTCCTAACGCGTCACGAACAAACGCCACTGGGCTCTGATAACAGTACACAAAAAGATGACTAAAATTAAACCAATATAAAATGTAAAATAAAGGGAAACAGACGAAGATTGACGTCAAGAAATGCGAACAGCTGGCGAAATAGTAGAAGTTTGCGGTTCTCAAATCGTTGCTTGTTCTTGTTGTGGCGGTACTTTGTACTTTCTATTGAAATAAAGTAATTAAAAAAAAAAATAATAATAATAATTAAAAAAAAAAAAATAGTCAAAATTAATTGCGATTAATAGACATAAAAAGAAAATAAAAAAAAAATATCTAAACAATAATCAGGTCATTAATCTATTAAGAAATAATCAAAAAAATTAAAAAAAAAAAATTAAAAAGTACTTTAAACTAATTTAAAAAAATATATGTAAATAATAAAAAATAATCAGGGTTAATGGTATTTAAGAAATAATTCAAAATAATTTAAAGAAAATATAAAAAAATTATCATTAATCATGATATTAAAAAAACCTACAATAATTAAAAAAAAAATTAATAAAAAATAATTTTTAAAAATATTTAAAAATAATCACAATAATTGGTAATTAAGAAATACATAATAAAAAATAGTAAAAAAAAATATTCTTTAAATTATTAAAAATTATCATAAATACATATATGTATAATAAAGAAATACCTTATAAGATAATCAATAATTGTTTAAAAAAAGTCAAAAAAAATTTAAAAAAATTATTAAAAATAATAATGATTAATGGTCATTGAAAAAAATCAAAATTATCAAAAAAAATAATCAAAATAATAATAATATAATAATAATATATAACTAAGAAAAAACAGAAATAAACATGATTAAAGGTCATAAAATAATAATAAATACAAGTTAAAAAGCAGTCAAAAGTTATAAAAAATTAATCATCATTAGTGACTATTAAAAAATAATAAAAATAACTTAAAAAAATATAAAAAATTAAAAAAAAAAATTAAAAATATTAAAAAAATTATCAAAATTAATTTTTAAAAATAATCAATAATAATTTAAGAAAATGATCAATAAGTAACTAATTAAAAAAAATTAACAAAAATAATTTAGAAGATAATCAATAATAATTAAAAAGAAAGTCAAAAATTATTTGAAAGTAATCAAAAATAGTAAAAAACAAGTAAGGAAAGCTGTCTTCGGCTGTGCCGAAGGCTAAATACCTTTCATGAATAAGCGTCACGATTTTCACTGTTTGATCCCCAGTACAGCCTGTGTGAATTTAACTTTAGCTCATACCGAAATTATCGGAGCTATCGATTATATGGGGACGATGTGTTATATGGTCCAATCTCATTAATTTTTAACATCGACATTCCACATTCTAAAATAGCAACATTTACGAAATTTCACGTTCCTACCGATATAATTACAGGAGTTATCTACCAAAATCCGTTAATCGGAACAATCGATTGTATGGGGGCTATGTGAAATATTTATCCCATTTCAATGATTTTCAACATCGACATTTTACTAATAAAAATAGCGACGCTTCCAAAATTTCAAGTTCCTACCTATATAATTACAGGAGTTATCTACCAAAATCCGTTAATCGGAACAATCGATTGTATGGGGGCTATGTGAAATATTTATCCCATTTCAATGATTTTCAACATCGACATTTTACTAATAAAAATAGCGACGCTTCCAAAATTTCACGTTCCTATGTGTTTAATTACAGGACTTATAGCCCAAAATCCGCTTATCGGAATAATCGATTGTATGGGAGCTATGTGAAATATGTATGCCATCTCAATGATTTTCAACATCGATTTTTTCACATATAAAAATAGCGATACTTCCAAAATTTCAAGTTCCTACCTATATAATTACAGGAGTTATCTACCAAAATCCGTTTATCGGAACAATCGATTGTATGGGGGCTATGTGAAATATATATCCAATCTCGATGATTTTCAACATCGATATTTCACATATAAAAAAAGCAATACGTCCAAACTTTCACGAAACGTGACGTACATGTTTAATTGCAGGAGTTATAGCCCAAAATCCGTTTATCGGAATAATCGATTGTATGGGAGCTATGTGAAATATTTATCCCATCTCTATGAGTTTCAACATCGATATTTCACATATAAAAATAGCAACACTTATAAAATTTCACGTTCCTTCGTGTTTAATTACAGGAGTTATAGCCCAAAATCCGTTTATCGGAATAATCGGTTGTATGGGAGCTATATGTCATATTGATCCGATCTTGCTGGTTCCGACAAATGATTCCTATATTGGAAAATGGTGGCCGCATACCAAATTTCAGCCAAATATCTCAAAAACTGAGGGACTAGTTTGCGTTCAAACAGACAGACAGACAGACAGACAGACGGACAGACGGACATGGCTAAATCAACTCATCTCGTCATCCTGATCATTTCGGTTTACTTATTGATGGGTCTATCTCTTCTTCTTCTCATATTTACAAACATCGGACCAAAGTTATAATACCATTTCATGTTCATGAAAGGTATAAAAATAAAGAAATAGTGAAAAAAAAATTGAAAATTACAAAAAAAATCTAAAATAATTAAAAAAGAATAAAAAAAAAATTAAAAAATAATCAAAAGTAAATAATAATCAAGTATAAAAGTGTCATTCACCAGACTTTTGAAAGTCTCCTCATTTTCGCTCGAACAAAATTTTATGCTTTCCTCTTCGCTATTTTGTCGGCATTTTGTTTTGTTTCTCACTTGCTTGCCTTTTATCATTGTTTAGCGGCGTTTTTCAGTTAGCGATTTTTTTTTTAATTATTTGTTTATGTTCTTGAGTTTTTTTTTATTTTTTGCCAGCTTTGTTGTTGTCAACATTTGTAATATAGAAGGTGTAGAAGATGTAGATATGTACCATACTTGATTATATATATGAATGTTTACTACCTCTGAATGTATCTAAAATTTTATTTTTATCGCATTCATTGCTTGGCCTTTATATTGTTTTTGTGTGGTTCATTGTTGTTGTATGATATTTTTAGAACATAAATTAACTGCGAGAAAAGTATATACGGCAACAAGTACCTACTTGAAAATTCTACCGCATCTATGTGGGTTGATGCAAAACAAATTGGCATGTAAGGTGGGGTCTATATTTTTACTTTTTTGCAAATCGTCTGTGAAAGTGCAATCACAAAATTAAATGAAATGAAATGAAATGAAATAAAATTAAAATAAACAAAAAAAATACAATAAATGGTACGAAAAAATATAAAAATAATATATTAAATAAAATTAAATTAAACAAAAAAATTGGAAAAATAAAATTAAAATAAACAAAAAAAAAAAAAAAAAATGGTACAAAAAAAATATAAAAAATATATAAAAAAAAAAAAATATATAAAAAATACAAAGAAATATAAAAAAAATATAAAAAAAATTAAAAAAAAAATAGAAAAAAAAATTAAATAAAGTGAAATTAAATAAAATTAAATTAAACCAATAAAAGAAATGAAACGACAAAAAAATAAAAAAATTAAAAAAAAAATTGTTAATCCAACTTATTTTCCTAGGTGTAGGCTTATCAATCTTCAATCCTTTCGAATCAGAAGAACTGCTTCTGTGCTTATGTTTGTATAATATATCTTTGTAAAGACAACATTTAATTAGTCATATTGCAGCAATTAAAATTTTGTAACATTTATCATTTGTTTCCAACATAAAATGTATTTCGATTCCTCGAAACTAATTTTAAACATTTTAATTGCAAAGAAATACAATTTTTGTAAACAAATGTCTGCTGCAATGTTGGTATAAATACTCAATATTTACCTATTTCTGTTTGCTCTTAATGATATTGGCACTGGCACAAGAATTTCATGATTGAGTTCATGTATAGGCGACAAGAATGGTAACAAAATAAGCGCCAAGCTAATTTGAATTATTACGTGTTGAAATTTTGGGTATCGAAATAAAAAAAAATGTCGCTATACAGCTTCCGTGGAAGAGAGTTTCGGTAAAACAAAAGAAATGATTCCAGTGAGAGTATCCTTTTGTTTTTTTTTTTTTTTGTTTTTAATAAATTTTTTTTTATATAACTTTTTTTATTCAATTTTTTCTTTATTGATTTTTTTTTATTTATTTTATGCTATTAAATTTTTTTTATTATTTTTTTTTTTTATTTTAATTTATTCTATTGTTTTATTTAATTTTTTATATTTAATTAAATTTTTTAATTTGTTTTTTAATTTTTTGTTTGGATTTTTCTAACTAAATTAATTTTTTTAATTTTATTAAATTTTTTATTTTGTTTGATTTTATTTTATTATTTTTTTTATTAACAAAAACAATTTAAAAGCAATCAATAATAATAAAAAATAAAAAACAAAATAAAAAAAATTAATTTAAAAGATATTTAGAAAATAAAAAAATCAAAATAAAATAAAAAATAACTTGAAAAAAGCTCGAAAATATATTTAAAAAATTACTAAAAATAAACAAAAAAATGATCAAAAATAATTTTTAAAAATAATCAATAATAATTAAAAAAAGTCAAAAACAATTATTTTTTAATTTTTAATCATTTCTTTATTTTTTTTGAAATTTTTAATTATTTATTTCTTTATTTTTTTTTTATTATTTCCGATTACTTTATAATTGTTTTTGAATTTTTTTTATTATTGTTGATTATTTTTAAAAATTATTTATGATAATTTTTTGTTTATTTTTATTATTTTTTTTAATATTTTTAATTTTTTTTTAATTTTTGATCTTTTTTTAAGTAATTTTTTATTTTATTTTGATTTTTTTTTATTTTCTAAATATATTTTAAATTAATTTTTCAATTTCATTGTTTTTTTATTTCTTTATTTGATTTAGTTTAAATTTATGCTATTTTTTATTTTATATTATTTTCTTTTCTTTTATTTAATTTTATTTATTTTATTCATTTTTTTTTGTTTTTATATTATTTTACTTTTGTTTTATTTACTTTGTCTGAATTTATGTTAATTTTTCTGTTTATTTAATTTTTGGATTTTTGTTTGTTTTTTTCTTGTTTTTTTTCTACCATTATTTTATTATTTTTTATTTTATTTTGATTTTTTTTTTATTTTCTAAATATATTTTAAATTAATTTTTCAATTTCATTGTTTTTTTATTTTTTTTATTTGATTTAGTTTAAATTTATGCTATTTTTTATTTTATATTATTTTCTTTTCTTTTAATTTTTTTTTTTTTGTATTTTTTTTTTTTTTTGTCATTTATATTATTTTACTTTTGTTTTATTTACTTTGTCTGAGTTTATGTTAATTTGTTCTGTTTATTTAATTTTTGGATTTTTGTTTGTTTTTTTCTTGTTTTTTTTTTTCTCTACCATTATTGAAATATTTTTTACTGTGTATTATTTCAAAAAGATTGTCTGTTGTGTCAGTTTTATAATTATTATTTCTTTTTCTTTTTGCAAACGTGTTCGTTTGTTTGCGGCTAAAGTACCGACGAAGCAATTGCAATCTGGTTAAAATAAGGTGCCGGTTTGTTAGTGCTCGCGCGCCCGTCTCGCTTGATGTCATTGCACTTGTTTTCACTAAACCTGATAACCGATTTTGGAAATAAAAATGCATTATTTAATTATAAATTTTGCTGGTGAAAGATTTACATCTTTTTTTTTTAATTATTCTCTAGATTTCCACAAGTTTCTGTTACAGAACCCTAACTTTATATATAACTATAGATCTACTTCACACTACATATAAAAACTTGTTATCATAAAGTCAGTTCTCACTATTTTTAAATTTTCATTTCAGATTATTTACTCTTATGGTCAACTTAAGACTTTCGTTATCGATCAACAACATTAATAATTTTTTTGTTGTGTCATTTGTTTATTCGCTTTATCACTGTCCTTGTTTTGTATACTTTCTAGTATTCATAAACAAACATACTGTTGTAAACAAATGTAAAAATATTTTTTTTTACATTCATGCATTCGGCTCATTTTGGGGGTCACAAACTTTTTCTAGCACAACGACTCGATTGCAGTGCTTAATCTTATTTATTTCGTTCACGTTCTTTATTTTCAAAAATATATTTACAAATCTAAAGGGGTGTAGTAAATATAAAAACGTGCAGCTAGATTTGTTTATTACACCAATACGGTTTTACATACTCGTAGGATTACGAGGGGTACTCAGCAAATTTAGCTGAAACGAACATAAGACTGAGCTCTTGAACGAAACATGCTTTGAGGTGGAAACAAAATAAAAAGTTTATCAGAACGTTTTAGCTTAAATAAATCGGCAACCCTTGCCGATATTTTAGCAGTTTATACTTAGATCGCAAAAAAGTCCATCAAGCCTTCGAAATTTACATAATTTTAATATTTTACTCATATATAAAGGACTGTGTTACAAATCTCCAACTTTGGATTTTTATAAGGACAACAGGATTCTTTCCAAGGATATTCACGAGAATTGAACATTGGAACTTCAGAAGTATTTTAGAATATTTTATAGGTCACACGCGGCGTATGAGTAATCTTATAACTTTAGATTAGATTAGATTAGATTAGATTAGGAGCTAAACTTGTATATTTGTATATCCGGACTATCTCGGGAACCGCTTGACCGATTTGGATAAAATTTTGAATATAGATAGTATGATTGATTCTAAGACTATCCACTTGGGTGTTGCACTTGGGGGCGTACAGGGCTACCACTTATTTTCGCCGAAATACCAACTAAAATATTTTCAAATAGGGTTGCCGCTTAAGGTTACCATTTTACGGCATTGTATTTCTATTGTATATTTTTGGGATCCTATTTGGATTGTTTTATGAGCATTTTTGGGATCATTTAGGGCTCACTTTGGGATAATATTGGGGCTATTTTTAGATCATTTTGGGTTCAATTTTGGATTAATTAGGGATTAGATTTGAGTTCATTGTGGAATCATCTTTGGGTCATTTTGGGATCATTTTTGGGTCGTTTTGGGTTCAATTTCGGATCATTTGGGGAACATTTAAGGGTCTTTTTGGGGTCGTTTTGAGATCATTTTAAGATTTTTTTGGAATTACTTTAGGGTAGTTTTGAGATCATTTTGGGTAAGTAAAGTTAGCGCAAAATTGATAGCACCGAGCAAGCTCGGTCACCCAGGTACTATTAAGTTATTTATGTAAGAAAAGTTCAGATAAATTTTGACAAAATCAAGAAACATTTGCATTTTTGTGCCACAACAATATAGGATGAACAAATGATAGAAAGCAAAATGAAATAAACCTGAAATGACTAAATTAAATTAAAACGAAATGAAAATAGATACAAAAATAAAAAAATTAAAAGAAATAAATGGTAATAAAATATAAAAAAAATACATAAAATACAAAAAATAAAAAATATATATTAAAAAATAAAAATATTAAAAAATAAAAAAAAAATATAAAAAATAAAAAATAAAAAATAAAAAAAAAATATATAAAAAATAAAAAAATACAAAAAATACAAATAAAAAAATATAAAAAATAAGATAAAATAACTGCCGATAAAAATAAGATAAAACAAAAGAAAAAAAAAATAAAATAATATAAAACAATTGCTGTTTTTTTGTTTCTAAATATTATTGTTTAAATGGATTTTATTATTTGTTTTTTTTTTTTTATTTCGTGCGCGATACTTCTTCATTTGAACAATTTTAAAAATAGATATATTTTTCTTTCGCTAGCTATCTTCACAAATGAACATTTTGTTTGACCATTTTACGCCTTCATGGTCATGACGTGTTTTCAAGTACGTAGACCCTTTGACCAAATTTGTTTGCTATTATGCGAAACGTGAAAGAACGATATATATATCGATATATTATTATGTATAATATTACTTGCTACTAATAGACATTTTTAAATTATTAGACCTAAATGACTGTCATTTTTAGTATTTTATTGTTAGTTATAGTAATGGATTATGATAAAGTGGAAAATTATACAAAATAAAATTGTCCAACTATCTGTGAGATGACAGTTGTACTATTGTTGTTGTTGTTGGTAACAGTGATAGTTGTACTATATGAAAGCTCTATAGTAAAAACTAAACATTCATCATTTCTTTTCGATAGTCTACGAGCAATTAGAATTAGAACGTAGACTTAAAATACTTTCACTATTGAAACTAATGTCTAAGAATGTCTAAGTACAACTCAAATGAGACTTGAATATGTCATAAGTAAACACACAACTGTTGAAACACGCGATTTTTACCATCACGTTTTTGCAACAGCTTGAAAAATTCTGTTTAAACGCATTTTCCTTCTTTCGAAAAAAGGCCAATAACCAGACAAGCAATTGTGGCGACTTAGTTACTTATTTTTCATTCTACTTTTTCTTTATTTTAATAAGCGCTTAACAGTCTTGACAGTCATTGACAGCTAAACGTGCAGCTCATTGATTTAGCTCTTGCCACATACTTGAAAAATATTGTTATAGCAATTATTTTTTCAGGGTAAGCTCTATGTCAACATCCCATTTATAACATTGAAAAGAAAGAAAAAAAAAATTAAATGTTTTATCACAGATGGTTATTGAAATAAAATTAGAATATTTGCCACAAAGTGCTGTGACGCATTTCCGTGCGGTGAAACAAGAAAATTATCGTCGTATCATCAGTCATCTCCCACTTTCTTAAAATACTCAATACAAATTACATAAGTGCATTTGCCAATTTCCGCTGTCATAAATATAATGATAATTGATGCGAAAGTGCAGCAAACGGCCAAGTACAAAGTTATTTTTCTATTTATAAAAGTTAAGATCTTTTGTAAATAGAAGCGTAATATCCATTTATAAGTTAAACAAATAAGCTGATCCGAGTTGCTTCACCTGTTCCAAAGTTATTGGTCGGTATACGAACGAATAAATAAAATGATGTTAGGTTTAAAAAAAAATTTAGATAGTTGGCAGCTCTGAAACCGCCCTAAGATGACTTGATCCGAAACTCTCTCGCGCGCCACCTATCGGGGGTACTGATTATGTGTTGCTATTTGGCAGCACTGCGTAATCGAGCAACACAATAGCCCACTGTTATAAAAAATTACACAGTGAGAGCGCTCTCAGAGAGCGCTAAGTTTCGGATCAAGTCATCTTTGGTAGGAACACCTATGTAAGTAACTGGAAAAAGCTTAGAATAGAGCGTACTATCCATATAACAAAATTATTACCAATCCCTCAATAGGTTTCCCAGGTTGTGGTCGATATTCGAAGGTATGTAGGTATAAAAAAATGAGGTTAGGTGGCAACCCTACGTGACATTTTATAACATAGATCTCAATTGACTAAAATCGGTAAATATTTGAATCTCTACCGTTGAACATCTGTGTATATTCCAAGATATGTTAAATTAGTTTCTAATTTTTTTTCTTTTTTTTTTAATTTTTTTTTATTTTCCTTTGACGTAAATTTGTTCAACCACATGCAATGTCAAGTGCATATATCCAATTTTCGATCACAAAACAACAATAAAAATAATCGTATCAAAACTAGAAATGCCACAATTTGTTGACGCTATGAATGGCAGCAATTTTACAAAGCAATTTAGCGCCGCACAGTGGTTGAAGGTGTACTGACAAGCGGAAAAATAATTTAAAGTCTTTTTCAGCGTCGATTTGATAGAATGAGTTACAGTCGGGGAGGCATAAAATAAACTAAAACTAAATAATATATGTATAATGAAATAAAATATAGTAAAATAAAACAAACAAAATTTTAATAAAATAATATAAAACAAAAAAAAAAAATATAAAAAATTTAAATAAAATCCGTTGCCGATTTTTAGTTAAAGATTTAAGTAGCGCTTATACTAAGTTTGCAAAAAAACTAATAATGGAGCTTTGAAAATCACATTATTGTAATATTTTTTTCCATAACTAAAGGACTGTGTTACAAATCTTCATCTTTGAATTTTTATAAGGACAACAGGGACCTTAACAAAGATATGAAAAAAAAAGTTATTCACGAGAAAAGAATATTGGAATTTGAAAAGTATGTTAGTAGATTGCTTAAGAATATGTTTTCTAGCAAAAATAATTGTGTACATCTGGAAATTTTGCAATTATAGTGCACTTTTGAAAGGTCATACACGACGTATGAGTAACATTTAGTTATTCAAGTAAGAAAAATTCAGATATATTTTATTCATGTTTTGGTTGATACATATCTCCAACGAATTGAGACTTACACTACGTTTTATATGGATGAATACCGAACATCCGTTTCGCGGGATCCCGTCAGTGTAGCATCCCTAGTTAATTTATGTATGTGTATTAAATTACCTACTAATTACGTAGTTTAGAAATCACTGTAGTAAATAGAATGTGTATAAATGCAACAACAAAAAATTATAAAAATTGTTATAATCAAATATGTTTTAAATTTCTAAATGCGGTGAATCTATAGTGTAAGTACATATCGTTACCTAAATTGACAAAGGCCATATCTGCAGAGCAATTGCAAAGCAGATAGGGCCTTTCTTAATTAAGTTAAGCGATATGTACATTTGCGTTCGAGTTACTTGGAAGTGATGTCGGCCGTAAAACTTGTTTGAAAAACGCGCTAGCACAGAATTTTTTCAATAGGCTATTTAGAAAACTCAATACATTTTCAGTTATATATTATGGCTTTGAATCAAGTTCTGAGATATGGAGTTTTGAAATCAAATTCAAAGATACATAGGCCGCTTTTAAATTCAATTCTGAAACAGAGCGTTTTTGAAAAATATTTTTAAAAAATTGTGATCTTCCACTCAGCCGCCGAATACATTTTATTCTTTTCAATTATATTTTTTTTTTCTCTCCTTTATTGATATGTCTATGTAATATACTTGAGTTGTTTATATAGAATTATCACATCAGCAGTGACTGAAAATAATGCGATTGTCTGTTTTTTTTTTTTTTCATGCGACACTACGTCAATCTTACTGTCTACCAGCTTGATCTATTTTAAGATTCAGCTTGACGACTAAGTTTTCAGTTGAAAAAAAAAAAAACCAAATCAACCGGTATTGTACCCAAAACCTTATCAATAAAATAAATTCGAAGCCAGTTTGGTATTTGTAAGGTTATCAGTAGGAGCTGTCACTCGACGCAAACCGGTTTAGAGCAGTTTTTGGGCAACAAATATATATACATGAAATGATTAGCATTATTCATACAGGAATATCGGACAGCTTAATCTAAATAGAGCTAAGCCAAAAAATCTAGGCTATGGAAATTAACCCAACGGCAGGCATCCTTAATTCTGGTGGCGGCCTCCATTAAACTTTTTTTTAGTTTACAAGTTCATTTCTTTGTAATATTTGTTTTGCTACTTGTTTTAACTTTTTTGTTTTTCATTTTCTTGCGCTGTTTAATAATTGTTTTTGTCAGCATTTTCTTTGGGTTATTTATTGATCAAACTATGCAATTGTAGAAAAACTTTTTCTCATTTAAATAAATATTAAAGTCCAAACAGTCTTGTTTATTTTATAAACTCAAACAAATAGTTGAATGTTAGGGTAGTAGGACTTTATTAGCATATAATCCTAAGTTGCTTTTTCATGTCGAATCGTCAAATGGATGGGGGGTTTACTCTGTATTACGATTCGAAAGAAATTTATTTCGCATTTCAAAAAAAATGTATGTGATTTGACAGCTTGCTAATAGCATTTGCTTTCGCATCGCATTACAGAGTGATAATAATCGACCAATTCCCGTTTGGATGAATTTTTGTAAGAATTCGCCTTTTATCATAAAAAAAAAAAAAAATTTGTAAAAAAATATTAAAAATCTGTTTTTGAAAGTTTTGTTAAGTTATCAAAATTTCAGTTTTTTCAGTTTTAATTTTTTTTATATTATTTTATCTACTGGAACGTAGAAACAAAAATTAAAAAAAGAATTTGTATTAAATTTAAAAAAATCTATATTCGATTGGATATGAAATGACCCATTTTCCATTTTGTATGTAAGTAGATTTAAGATAGTGATACCTTTCCAGGTTTTTCACTGAGCGAGATCAGACGATATCTCCGACTAAATCCACGGCGACGCTTTTCACGACATTGACGCAACAGGTAAATAATCATCATACACTCTAGGTAGGGCAATGCATTGTTAACAACAACAACAAGACAGTGATGATTCCATAATAAAAGAAAATTTTTTTATATTATATACATATATTGTTTTGTTTTATTTTATGTTATGTTATTTTATTTTTATTTTATTCTGTTTTCATTTTATTTTATTTTGTTAATTTATATTTTGTTTTACTTGTTTTTGAAAATCCCACCAGGTTTTCTCTCCAGGGGATGGTTTGTAAAGAGATCGGTAGTTGTACCAAACATTTTTTTTAAATAGTTAATTTAAAAGTTTTTCCGGTGTCAAGGAGCCATAATTTTGTACATTGGCTTTTATATTTGGGGGCATACAGATGTTCCATAGTGCAAAAAATTGAGGTATAGTTAGATAGTCATTGAAAAAACATTTTTTTAATTTAAAATTTTTTAATACTACTATCGGTAGGAACAAACTGGGAACAAACTACCCCAGGAGAGAAACCCTAGTGTAATTTTTATTTTATTTTATTTAATTTTGTTTTTTTTTTTAACTTTTGTCAAGTTTTTTTTTTCTTATGTTATTTTATTTTAATATTTATTATTTATTATCTTTTATTTTACCATATTTTATTATTTTATTGTGTTTCTTTTTCTGTTTTTTTTTTTTTTTCATTTTAGTTTACTCTTTAAGATCTTTAAGTAATATTAAGCACCACCCTTGCTTACAAAAGTAAGCGAATTTATTTCACAAACTTGACTACTTAATTCTTTCAGCATTTTGTCATGATATCGTCATTGTCCATGTCATGACATTGCATGCTTGGGCGCATAATTTTTGTTTATAAATACGTCAACTGTTTGGTGTAGTTGGAAAATAGATTTTGCTTCAGATAAGATAAAATATTTATTACTTAAAGATAGGGCAATGCAATTTTTGATTTTTTTTTTTTGTTGTTTATAGCAGAAATTTCAACAATTTAATTCATATTTATGGAAGCGATGAAATGATAAGATCGATCTCCAATTTTGCGATAAAATGAGTTTAATTTTATAATTATTACACCTTTACACCTGTAGGAAATTTTTGTCACCTCTCGGCATGTTTAACCGAATAACACCTGTTAAACGCTTCATTATGGAAATTCTGATTGCTTATTGATAAATGTAAAAATTATCGTTTAAGCTACATTTCGCTAATGAAAAATCATAAACGGATGCGCAGCTGTGGGTAACAGTAATGAGGTGTAAACGATGTAATTATTTGTAAATAAAAACAACTTTTTGTAAATATGTTTAGAACATTTTTGTACATTAGGGTGCCGCACCATGGAACGTTGCGCTTTTTCTACCGACATTCAAATATTTCTGCCAAAGTGTTGTGGATAAATATAATTAAAATTAAAGTAATATTATTTTTCAAAATCACGAAAAATATGCAGTAATTTTACATAAAAATAATATTTTAAATACTTTTTTTTTAATTTAAAGAAGTTTTTCTTTTTTGAAAACAAATCAATACACTTTTCAAAAAATACTAATTTTTTAGGTACAGTCTAATGTATACATTGTATTAAATGTAAATATGCATTTCTCTTATGCAAAATGTACTAATTTGCAATTCATCAAAAACAAAAATACGAACACAAAACAAACAATTAGCTACCGCATGCGATTTTGCAAATAAAAAAATAATTCGCTGAATCATGTGAAATTTTGAAAAATACTTATTGAAATCGTACTTATGGCGTATAAAGAGGACATGTGCTTTATTTTTACAAATCACCAAAAACAATGATTGAAATGGAGCAGACAAATAATAAATTTGAAACTGGGGATAGAAAAAAAGTGCTAAAAATTGATGTCACACTGTGACTACACTGGTAAAATCAACAATCTCGTACGATTATCCTAAAGTTGACCAAATTCTGTTAAATTGACCAAATTTAATTTTCTGTCAACATAACAGTTAAGTTACGGTTTACAGTTTCAACCCATATTTTGGTCGATATGACTAGTCATCATTTTTCTCTGTGTATCTGATATTTTTTTTTTTTATATTGAGCAAGATATGCCAATATGGGTATCAAATGAAAAGTATTTTTGGTCGTATACCAACTAAGAAATTTTGCAATTAGGGTTGTCACCTAGGGTTACCACCTAATAGCATTTCATTTAGTACCTGGGTGACCGAGCTTGCTCGGTGCTATCAATTTTGCGCTGACTTAACTTACCAAAAACAATCCCAAAATAATCCTAAAATAATACCAAAAAGTTCCTTAAAGGTTCCCAAAACGATCCGAACTTGAACCCAAAATGACCCAAAACAAAGTGTATAGTCTTAGAATCAATCATACTATTTATATGCCAAATTTCATCCCAATCGGTCAAGTGGTTCTCGAGCCATTAGCGGACCTACAAATATACAAATATACTCCGGTAAGGTGGCAACCCTACTTGAAAATATTTTAGTTGGTATGTCAGCGAAAATATCTTTCATTTGATACCCATATTGGCATACCTAGCTCCATAAAATAAAATTTAAATAGGTGGCAACCCTCTAAACCATCCCAAATGGCAACCCCAAAGTGTATAGTCTAAGAATCAATCATACTATACCGGACCTACAAATACAGCTATGGTCAGAGCTTTAGCGCACTTAACATTGTTTTGAGGCTTAACAATAGTATTGTATTGCTCTCTTCAAATGACAAAAGAATTTTCATTATAATTCTTTCATATTTGTTTTTGCTAAGTTTTTCTTCACATCCGTCTAAAGTGCATTGGACATCGATTTAGCGCATTTACGCCTGTTTTGTTATTACTTGGGATTGGTTGAAAAAGTTAATAGTTTTTTGGTTAATATTTAATAAATAACCTCTTCTCTGATAATTTTGTTAAATTTCCGGGAGGAAAATACTGGTCGGTTTGACAAAAAAGAACCTTTTTTAATCAGGGATCGATCAAGGGCAAAATTTCAAGAATTTTTTTGTTTTCGAGAAAAATGGTGTACAATGCCATCAGAAATGTGAGTTCGGATCCTAATTTGTCAATTCATAACAAAAAACGTAAAGATCCCCCTCGTAAAACTTTTCCCCGAGGGGATAAAATGTTTGCAAGAAAGGGTAAAAAGCATCCTTTTAAGTCCTAACCATTGAAAGTGGTTAAAATAGTTTCGGAATTGTGCTCAACTGTGTCCAGAAAACTTATACGAAGACCCCTAAATGAAAATAAAAAGTATGGGCGCACAAGCAGGAAACGCGCCTCGTGTCAAAACAAGAACACTACACAAGACCGCTCCCTAAAGCTTCCAAGTTCTCACTATCATGTTTTCGGAGTACCGTAGATTGGTTTCTTGATTTTTTTCATGTTGCACACACTTTTCTCGCCAGGACTGATAATGTCTACTTTGGTTGCATCCGAAAAAAGTACAATTTCTCAAAATTCTACACCTTTGAGTATGTGGATACATGAGAATGATAAAGGTGCTTTAATGTTCTTGTTTGAAAGGAGGGACGTTTTCCTGCTTATGCGCCAATACTTTTTATTTTCATTTAGGAGTCTTCGTATAAGTTTTCTTTACATAGTTGGCATACCTAGCTCCATAAGTAAACAAAAAAAATAGGTGGCAACCCCGCATACCACCCCAAGTGGCAACCCCAAAGTGTATAGTCTTAGAATCAATCATACTATCTATGTGCCAAATTTCATCCCATTCGGTCAAGCGGTTCTCGAGATAGTACCGGACCTACAAATATACAAGTTTAAGAACTGGAATATCCATAGTATGCTTCACTCTCAGATTTTCTTTTGGGTGTTGCCACTTTACAGGGGCTGCCACCTATCTCAAGGCCCTATGCTCCAAGTTGATGATGATGATGCCGTTTTTAATTTTTCTTTTAATATTGAGAAAGATAGGCCAATATACGTATCAAATGAAGTGTATTTTCGGCCGTATACCAAATAAGACATTTCCTTGTAGGGTTGCTCCTTTCCCTATTTTTATTTCTTCCCATATCGACCACTTTCTCGAAAACGGCGGAAGCGATTTGGATACAATTTATCATTTTGATAGTTTACTTTATTCTTAGATTTCTACTTGGGTGTTGCCACTTCGGGCCGTTTATATGTAGGATTTTTCTTAAATATTGAAAATAATCAAATGAATTTTCGGCCGCATACCAAGTAAAATATTTTCAAGTTTTGACCACTATCTCGGGAGCCTATTGACCGATTTGGACTTTCTGCTTGGGTATGGCCACTTGGGGCGGTTTACGGGGTTGCCATCTCTCTGCTTTTTTTTTAATATATTAAGCAAGATATGCCAATATACATATGTAAATATCAATTTAAGGGGGTTTTAGGCCAAGTACCAACCAATATAGGGTTGCCATCTTACCGCATTTTATTTTTTCCTTCGTATATCGACTACTATCTTGGGAACATATTGACCGATTTGGAAAAAATTTAGTATATGGATAGTATGATTCATTCTAAGATTTTCCACTAGGGTGTTGCCATTTGGGGCGGCTTTCAGGGTTGCCATTTTAAAAAATATGGATATCTAAATAGGTTAGGTTCAAATGGCTGCCACAGAGGCACACCAGTATTAAAAGGCCCGTTGTGATACCACCCTGCGGGATTCCCTATCGGAATTCTCCGCATAGCAGTATATGTAAATAAAAAAAGAAAAAAAAAAAACAGTAAAAAATAATTTTTTTATTTTTTTTTCTACTTTACTTGCACAACCTTTAAAATGCGTCCACGATGAGTCCGCAAATCAATTACTCTGGTTATTTATATATTTAAAAAAAAAAAAAAAAAAAAAAAAAAAAAAATTGTATTTTAAAATCTTCCCGTCAGCAACCGAAAATGTACAAAAATGAACTTTCGCTGACGGAATGACGCGCTGGCGCATAGCTTTGCTCAGTTTGCTCGGGACAGCTGTTGGCATTTAAGTGCAATTTATATTATGTATACAATAGATATAAGAATTCATACAAAAAAATGAAACAAATTGAATGAAAATTATAAATGAACCCTATAACCATTGAATATTTCATTCTCATTTTATTTATTATAAATTCGTATTATTTCTTTTGCATTTTTAAACATTTTAACTAATTTCTTTCCATCTGTTCTTTTTTGTTCATTTCCAGAACTGCTGGTACAGTCGGTGCTGTCGTCACATGCCCATTGGAGGTGGTTAAAACTCGTTTGCAGAGTTCGTGTTCCTTTCCTGGGCCAACACGCCTCGAACCGCCAGGCTCCACAAATGGCGCCAGTGAATTATTGCGACCCGAACAGCGACGTAAATTGAGCACAACAATTTTGCGTAAAAGATCACAGCCACAGGTGATTGGGGGTGGTGTGCGTAGGGTAGTACCAATTTTACTCAAAAATTAACTACTTTTTTTCAACATACAAATACACACACACCTACACTGAAACAAGTTTATTGTAAAATATTTATTTATATTTTTTTTTTTTTTTGTTATTACAGATAATGGCTATGTCACATTGCGGCATCTCATCCACCTCCACAAAATCAATGAGCATCATACAGTGCTTGAGGTGGGTAAAAAGCAAGCGGTTGATTTTTTTGAAATCATCTTGAAATTGTTCTTGGCTACGGCAACGTAAGCTCTCGAAGCACCTACATACATAACTCCCAGAAAATCCAAAAAAAAAAACAAGTCTTTAATCTAGATTTTGTTAAATTTCTTTGTGATTTTGATTTTTATAATTTTCTTGCAGGCACATAGTACACAATGAAGGAGCGCGCGCTTTATTCAAAGGCCTCGGACCAAATTTGGTTGGCGTGGCACCATCGCGGGCGATATATTTTTGCACATACTCACAAACAAAGAATTTTTTGAATAGTTTAAGGTGAGTTTACAAAGTTATTTTCTAGATATTTGTATGGGTCATTCCATGTCGAATCGTCTAATGTTTGGACTTGAATGAATTTTTATGCGGGGTGTTTCCTTTTATCATAAAACAAAGTTCTGTCATCGAAAGATTGTGTACTTAAAGGTATAAGCTTTAATATTTGATAAAAGAAAAAAAATCAATATTACAAAATTTTTAAAACTCGTAAAAGTTAATAAACTAAAAAAGTATTTTTTTTTTTTAAATTTATTTTTCAAAATCTTAAAAATAAAAGTTAGCCATTCAGCAGTAAATGAAATAAAAATATTTTGAAAAGAACTTAAAATTTTCGAAATAGAAAAAATTATTTTGAAAAAAAAAATTCAAATTTACCTTTAGAAAAATCTTAAAAATTAAAGTTAGCCTTTCAGTTTTGGGCTGAAAAATAAAATAAAAATATTTTGGAAAAAAATTAAAATTTTCGAAGTTCAAAAAACTATTTAAAAAAAAAATTTCAAATTTTCCTTTAGAAAATGAAAAAAAAAAAAAAAAATTTCGACAAAAAAAAGTATCCATTCTTCTTTAAGAAAAAAATAGAAATATTTTGAAAAAAAAAATTCAAATTTTCGAACTTCAAAAAAAAAAGTTTTTTGAAAAATAAATATAAAAATTTCCATTAAAAAAATGTTTAATTTTTCAAAATCGTAGAAATTGAAGTTTTTTATAAATTTTGGACTCAACGAAAAAATGAAATAAAAAAGAAATATTTAAAAAATATTTTTTGAAAAATAAATATAAAAATTTCCATTAAAAAAATTTTTAATTTTTCAAAATCGTAGAAATTGAAGTTTTTTTATAAATTTTGGACTCAACGAAAAAATGAAATAAAAAAGAAATATTTAAAAAAAATTTTAAATTTTCGAATTAAAAAAATAATTTTGCAAAAATATTTCTAAATTTTCTTTAGAAAATGAAAAAAAAAAATATATAATATAAAAGAATTTATAAATATTTTCCAAAATCTTAAGAATTTTGCCAACAAATTTTGGACTAAGTTTCAGTAAATTAATTTTTAAGGTATTGAAGTGTTTTCTTTGTTGAACTTCTTATGATAAAACGAAATTCCCCACCAAAATACAATTAAATTCGGAAGACGTCGATTGCAACCAATTGACATGGAATGACCCTCATACAGAGTAATTCTTAAACGTTTTCTGATGCATGCTGAATATTAATTGAAATTTTTTATACTTTCAGTTTCATGCAAACCGAATCGCCGCAGGTGCACATAGTAAGTGCTGCTAGCGCTGGCTTCGTCTCATCCTCGCTAACAAATCCAATATGGTTTGTAAAGACGCGCCTACAGCTAGACTACAATTCCAAAGTGCAAATGACTGTGCGCCAATGCATCAATCGGGTTTATGCGCAAGGCGGTATTACTGGTTTCTACAAGGGCATCACGGCCAGCTACTTTGGCATTTGTGAGACAATGGTGCACTTTGTCATTTACGAGTTTATCAAATCGAAATTGGTATGTACGAAAAGTGTTTAAAAAAAAAATAAATTTGTATTATTTTTCTTGTTTCTGCCTTAGATTGAAATGCACAATACGCGTCCTGTCGATACAAAATCATCAAAAGATTTTCTAGAGTTTATGATGGCTGGTGCCGTATCAAAGACTGTTGCATCTTGTATTGCATATCCCCACGAGGTGGCGCGTACAAGATTGCGTGAAGAGGGTAATAAATATAATACATTTTTCCAAACATTGCACACCGTCTGGAAGGAGGAGGGGCGGGCTGGACTGTATAGGTGGGTAGCCTAAAAAAAAAAAATTAAATGAAATAAATAATTTAAATTTTTTTCCCTTTACAGAGGCTTAGCTACACAATTGGTGCGACAAATACCTAATACGGCCATAATGATGGCCACATACGAAGCAGTCGTTTATGTTTTAACGCGACGATTCAATAATAAAGGCAATGAATTCTACGACTTCTAGATTTGTTTTCTTTGAGCAGTAACAAAAGTGTGATTACAGTGAATGAGCCTAAGTCAAACGCACTCATGCATACCTAATACCTTCATATTTCTCTGGTTATAGTTTGCATGAGTGTGTTCCTAGGAGTGTGTCTTTAGCGCATAAGTACAAGCTTTAGTATTTAATTTTTTTTTTTTTCAAACTTAATATTTAGCTACAAAGTTACTATGCAACTTTGTTGCCATATATAAAAAAAAAAGGTTATAAAATGAGTAAAGTATGCTTTTAGGCGCTCAAAAGAGACAAAAATTGTGTAGGCTTAATACATATGCGAAAAAAGCGTACAACGAATTGATAACTATTTTAGAATAACTACAAACTCAAGCAGCAGTTTTGTTCCAAGCTTTGATGGTTACATTAAAAGTAGACTTTTTTTTTAGGTTTTTTTTGCATATAGTTTTTGTAGCAGTTAAAAAACGCAACAATCTCTTATTTAAGAAATTATTATTTATATGGGACATTCCATGGCATATCGACAAATCGTTGTTAGTTAAAAATGGTTTGTCTTTCGCAGAACTTTCTTTAAAATAAAAAAACACCAAAATTAATTTAAATCAGAAGGGTTCGATTCCAACCATTTGACTATTTGTCATGGAATAGCCCAACTACTTTTTAAGAAGTATGAACAAACACACACGCATTAAAGTAAATATATTGCACACTAAATCAAAAAGAGTCACAACTCAAAATCAGAGTAACTTTCAGTTAATTGCTTGTGGATCGCACAAAAGTAATTTGATTTTAAAAAACTTGGCATCACTGTGCTCTTTAAAGAGTAACGATAATCGTTAAAAAGAAAAAAATTGTATGTACAGCCACTACTTTTTATTAGGCAATCTATGCCAAGAAAGCGACCTAAATAAATTTTTAGTTGTGACGGGTTTTGATTTAGGGTGCGATATGTACTTAGCTTATACGCAAGGGTGATTAAAAAAAATGTCATTTTGGTTTTAGCTCCTTAAAGGTTAGTGATTGAAAACAAAATAAGCCTAGCAAAAAATAAACGCTGTAACTTAACCTTTAGACATCTTCTTTTTAATTTTCCTATAATTATGGAAAAAACAAGTTTTTAAGGTAAATTCTCTTATAAATGCTTAGACTATTTTTGATTTTTAAAGAACCTTTTTATATATTCTCTTAAAGTGGAAGCTTTGAGCTTTCCAAAGTTTTGACATAGTGCTGTTATCATGACTATTAAACTAATTATAGAAATTCAAAAATTGATAAAATTTGTATAGGAAACCCCAATTTTTTTACAAATTTAATTTTCAAAAATTGTTTAGAATTAAAAAAATTTTGAAAAAAATCACATTAAAAAAACTTGTTCTCATACAAAAAAAAGTCCGAAAAAATTGCTACCTCTAATTGTTAAGATGTGGCGATTATTTTTTCTTTACAATTACTAGCTTTTAAGGGGTGATACATAAAAAACAATTTTTTTGTTTTATTTGAATCACCCTCATATACATAATAAACATATTTAAGCAGTAGCTAAAAGCTTTTGCCTGCACATAAGTTGAACTTATAAAGTGGAAAAATATATTAACTAAAATTTGAAAGTTAAAAAATTCGCATATAAAAAAAAATATACAAAGCAGACCACTCAGATATTTATTTACACTGTACAGCAGCCGGCTGGGTATGGGACCATATCAATTTTTTTTAAGAGATTGAGGCATAAGTAAAAAATCGTGTTCTTCGTTTTTCGAAGTTAGCCTCCAAAATTTAGTAACTTATGTCTCAGCCTCTTCAAAAAAGAGTTGGGATGATCCCATGCCCAGAAAAAAAAGTTGATATTGTCGTATAGTGTTTCTGAAACCATATTTGAATTTGTTGTGATCATTATTTTTTTTATTAGATCTATAGGATGCTTATAGATCTAGTCGGTAGTTTTAATATACATATTATCTACACCAAAATACGTTTCGCTTAAATATATACTATACATATGTATTACATACATGTAAAAACTTATTTGGGGGCTTAGTCATAGTCAAAATTAAGTTTAACTTAAATTTACATAAAGCCCATTTGACAGCTAGTCGTTATAAAAGGAAAGGCATACAACATCTAGACTATGACTATGACTCTTTATGTTTAACATTATTCAACATTTTTTTATAGAAACATATGGATGCATAAATATATCTAAATATCATTGGTATTGTTAATTAATTTATTCCATTTAAGTGTTAATTGTACATTATAAATTAATTGAAAAAAAAGTTCAGTACTTCACTGGGCGCTTAAATGTACCACATCTGCTCAAATCCGACTCCCCTTTCGAGCATATAAATACTCCTAAATGTATGCTACAAAAATTTGAATTTTTGACTCAACTATACGGAGGACCCGTGCTCATTGGCCAAAACTAAAACCTAGCTCAGAAAGGTATAAGCTGTTTCAAGTTTATAAAATAGTTTTCAAACTTGTTCCATTGTTTTAAAAATCCAAATTTTTCAGCTAATTTTTCACATTGCCAAGTCTACTTTTTGATCTTTGAAATAAGCAAATACCCCTGAAAGCCTGTTAATTCAAGAACCCATTTGAATGTATGGACATGAAGGAAAATAAATAAACAAGATAATATTGCAATGCCTTTGGAAGAAAAACTGGATAATATTATGTATGATAATGGAATTAAAAGTTAAACGATTAATATTAAGTATACGCCACAAAGTCCTTAAAGCACAACTTGAATGAATTACTGAGTTTATTTTTTTATTCGAAAAATTCAAAAAATATCACTTTACAAATTTGTAATTTATTTTATCCACTAAAAGCTTACATAATATTACAAATTGTACCCGTAACACCATTATCGATTGTCGACCGCTTTAAAGTAATGTTGGGCAGTATCGAGTACTTTTGAGTATTTACTACTTTGGTATCGATACTTTCAAGCAATATATTTTACAACAAGATTTAATTATATCACTCGTTACGACAAACGTTTTAAAATAACAACCCATATCTATTCAGTGTACAGAAATCGAAATAGTGATATTACTTTTATTCTACAGGCAAAAAACGTAACAGTTGAGTACTGTCGATACTTTTCAGCATCGAGTACTAAGTACTTTTGGAATCGATACTGCCCAACACTACTTTAAAGATTCAATATTCAATTGCCAACTGTCACTGTTTAACTATGACACTGCAGAGAAGTAGACAACTATGATACGGGTGATAGTTACAGCATCGATTTTTGCTCAAAAATGCACAAAAACTGCTCGATATTTACAAAAATTTACTGGATCTACTCTATTATTTTGACTAGCGTTGGGCAGTATCGCTACAAAAAGTACTAATTTCTTAAGAAATCGATCCAAAAAAAATCGAAAACAAAAGTTCTCAGTAGGCAAACACTTTTTAATTTCCGAGAAGTACTTCAAACCAAACAAGTATACAAAAAAAATACTAAGTAGGCCAATAGTACCAAATTTCGAAAAAGTACTTCAAACCAAATAAGTAAAAAAAAAGTATCAAAAAAAAAGTCCTCAATACTTCATACCAAAAAAGTATCAGAAAACAAGTACCAAATTTCCAAAAAGTACTTCAAACCAAAAAAATATTGAAAAAAGTACTCAATTATTGCTTTTCCACATTTGTCGAAATATGTACTCTCAAAATGATTTTGTTTCAATCATTTCAAAAAAAAAAAAAAGTAACCTGTATTTCAAAACGTACCCGATTTATAGAGGAACGTACCGGATTTATAGAGGAACGTACCGGATTTATAGAGGAACTGGTACCGAAGTACTCGTTATTTCCCAACACTAATTTTAACCGCCGTTACCCTTCACAAAGTCGCGGTATATATTTGAATTAAAATAAATAAAAAAAAGTTTGTCATTCGCTTTTTCTCCCATTTTTTGTACATTAAGGTTTAAATTATTTTTTAGTTGCTTACTATAGATTATCACATGCAAATATTTAGTACATCCATTAAGTGTTAGGTAATAAAATAAAATACATATATAAATATATACACGTTAATTGTTTAAGTGTTGTAAAAAATGTCTTTTTTTTCTTGTCTCGCGGTTACGCCATAAAGCAGCTACTGCTTATAAAAATATTATAAGTTAAAAACTAAAAAACGAAATTAGAAACAAAAAATAATATTTATAAATTAAATTTGAAATAAAGAAAACCTAACCGAAATCTATGAATAGTTAAAAGAACTGTGAATTAATTTGTAATTGATTTATTTCATAAATTATTAATTGAAGTGAAATAAAATCTTCTGTTTGAATAAAAACTTTAATAATCAAGTATTTTATTATCATTTGCGTGCTCAGAGGTTTGTATCATCATTTATTTTCACATACATTTTTTTGTCAAATCCGCAAGAAATTTGTTTCGCATCGCCGTACAGAAAAAAACCCCGGTTCGGCAAGATAATTAACGTGAAATAATATCCCGAAAAAGTACTGTACTGATCAAAGAAGCCTTAAACTGACCAGAGAAATGTCTCGTGTGACTCCATATTGGACTCGGATATATTTTTAAGATCCGAAAATATGTAGTTTTCCATAAGAAATCTCGAAGGTCCATAATGATTTCGAAAACATTACCGCAAAGATACCGAAATTGTCGGCAAGTTTTCCACGAGTTGTATCGGGAATGACACCTAGAAAGTCTCAAGGTGGAACCGGCTTGATACCAAAAGCAATTTTTATATGATCCGGAAATTATCCTATAAATAGCCCAGTAAAGGTTCCAAAATTGCACGATCGGTACCCTAAATACTTTTTAATTTGTCCCAAACCTCTCACATTTAGTCTCCAAAGAAATTATTTCACAAAATATACCGAATTGATTCAGCTTCCTGCACCGCACTGGCCTCCAGTCCAAACCTATTCAGCTTACATTCGTAGGCCATCCCCCATAAAAGATTGACGACAATTCCTGGAATATATGTCCCAATAAGCCAGGACGAAGTACTGTTGCAAAAACAACTTTAAAATAATGCTGGGCAGCCAAAAGCCGGGCAGATATTTTACTCCCACTAAGGCAAGTTTAAACTTCAGTGCAAGTTTAAACGGCCATTTGTATAGGATAAACTCTAGTCAACTTGGTCTGCACTGAATAACCGAGCCTAAATCCCATTTATTATTCTTGAATTTTAAGAGACTTTCGGAATTTCATTTTACGTACTCTGGCAGTGTGAGGAACAATCGTGCCGTCTTTAAAAATTAAAAAATAGGACCACGTTTTGCCCTGTCCAGCACAAACATCCCTTGCACATTTCCTCGTCTTTCTGGACCGTTTCATGAAAGATAACTCCTACGAAGTCTTTTCCGTTGAACAGGAACTTGACTGTGAACTATAGTTTTCCAGTGTACATATATGGTGAGCCCTCTTATTTCCGCTGACTGCTGAGTTCGGGGTCAGCGGTCACGATTTCTTGGCTGCGGCTACGTTCGTTGCTCCTTATCCGACCAGCCGGTATGTAACTGGCTAAAACCGTAGCTCTCCGCAAACCCGTGAAAAACGACCCAGTCGGCCTTTTTAAGACATATAAACACATTCATATAACGAAATCCATGGAACGATCAAAGCAGAGGATCGGAGACAGATTATCAGGTGATAAAGCCAGTGCCGGGCTCACTGGGCGTCCCCAACTCGATAGGCGAACCCAGGCTCTACGTTATCTTTGTTGACCTAAGAGGCGTCTTGCACTATATATGGATCCGGAATTCGCATAGGTATCGAAGTGATTGAGAATGTTGATTAAAATATCAAACTTACATATAATTTGAATGAGGTTCGCTTAACTGTCACCTAAAAACTTTTTAACCGCTATATTTCAACTGTCTTCTCAGTGTACTGTTTGTGTCAAATAAGGACCCATCGCATGCAACCCTGCTTTCTTCGCACACAACCCTGATTAGACTATTCGCTGTACGCTGCAAAGTAGCAACAATTTTCTGTTGATTAACCATTTTTGTGCAATATTTAAGTGTAATTATTAACAAATTAAATAAAAATTAGCTAACTTGACGTAAAATATATATTTTAACTAGAGGCGTATGGAGAACAAGTGAAAAGTAGTGCCAAAATTGATTAATTTGATGTGAAAATTCCAATGCGCAGAATCAACAGGTCTGCATACCACAGCAAAGTCGACGTCGACGGCGGAGCACACAAATTTGGTCGAGTAGGGCAACAACCAAAGGCAAATAGCCAACAGCAGCACAACAACAAAACTATTAGTATAATTAACTAAATAAATAAAAGCTATAAGTGCCCGTACAACTATTGAAAGCAATAATGAAATGTGTAAATTGAGAAACTTTTCAAAACGCAGTCACGCAGCGGCAGCGACGCTAACTGCAAGATTAACTACAGCGACAGCATCAAAACAACGTCGTGCTTGTGCTTGCGCTGCGCAGAATTTTGGAATAACATTAGCACACGATTGTTGGGAGGGCGTCTGGGTGTTGTGGTTTTGTTAAATTCCCGTTGTGCATAAATTCATCAAGAACATGGCCATCGCATGCATGAATTGTAAAAGCGAGTGGTGTGTGGAGTTGTAAATCGTTCAACGATAAATGATGTGAGAAAATCGCGCGCAATAGAAAGAGATTAAAAAATAATAATAAAAAATTAAAAATAATAGCATAAAACAGAGCAAGTACTTGCTATTGCAATGCTAACGCTCCTGGGCGAGTGTCATCTGTGGAGCATACGCGATGAGGTGCGCATCAAGTCAACCGATCTGGGTGCATTTCGCTATACACGCAATCGTGATGCACAACAGCAGAATGTCGAGCTAACAGCGCTGGCCAAACGTGACTACACAGAGCGGAGGAATGGTGTGGCCGTGCTGAAGAATAGTCGCAAGACACCAGGTCGCCTCAAGGACAATATAAAGAAATTGGAAGAACTGCTACGCAGCACAAAGATTGTGCATTCGGAATGGCGCGACTCGGCGCAAGTGCTACTGCTCTTTGCCAATGGCATCATAGCGCATGTTTGCGTGGATGCGACAACGGGTGATATATTGCGCATGGTCTATGAGAAGTACTTCGTAGGCAAGTTGGCATCGGAAGTTATCACCGATGGTAAGTGAATGAATTTTGGTATGAATTGTACAAAGTAATTGTCACAAGTTGCAAGTGGCTGAGTGGATGAATGGCTGATTATGTGCGCTGGAGAAATTTGCATTTGAACTTACCCATGCGCATGTGCGCCGCATTCACACAGTTTCACATGCAATTAATGTTAATTAATTTTGCTATGTTTTGTTTACCTCCTTTCGCCCTGCAGCATCTACTAAGTAATTTGTTTTATTGTTTGTTATTTGTTGTATAGCATTTTTCACGCGTTCCCACATCGTCTTGGCCTATAACACGAACCAATTGACGGTGGTGCATTTACAGAAACCGAATACACGGCCACAAGGGCCTGAGAAAATTAGCAATATGGATCCGCGTATATTTCATGTGATAATACCAGGAGCGTCAGATCGAAAATTGCCTAGGCATTTGACGGTGAATAATAGTGCTGATTTATTTGTTATATGGACAAAGTCTTCACAGAACGAAGTGTATCCATGGCGGCCGACTATACGTGATCAAGATCGCGCTAATATACATGTTTTCAAACTGAAAGGGTGAGTAGACAAAATATATGGGAAGAAGTGGCATACTTTCGCCCATAAATTTTAAGCTCCTAGCCCTGGATTCTCTAGTTGTGAGTTTTGAAATGTACACCTTTTTCCCATATATTTTAAATGGTGAATTTGGTACATTTAAAAAACTCACAGTTTTTTCCTTGTTTTTATTCTATTAATTTCTGTTTTATTTTTGTTTATTTTTTACTTTATTTTATTTCATTTAATTTTTCATTGTTTTACTGTTTTTATTTGACTTTATTTTACATATTTTAATTTATTTTATTTTGTTCTGTTTGATATATTTTAAAATATTTTTTACTTCAACTTATTTTATTTTTTATCTAACTTTTATTGTTTTTATTTGATTTTGTTTTGTTTATGTAATTTTTGGTTTTTTCTCATTTTTAAATTTTTTAATTTTGTTTTATTTTTAATAAATTAATTTTTTTTAAATTTTTTTTTTGTTTTATTTTGTTCTTAGCTTGAATTAAATTTCTTATTTTATTTTAATTTATTTTATTATTTGGTGCTATTTTTTATTTTTGTTTTTTTTTTTACTTAGTTTTTTATTTTATTTACATATTTTAATTTATTTTATTTTGCTCTATTTTTTTTTGTTCAGTTTGATTTTAAATATATTTTTTTTACTTCAATAAATTTTTTTTAATTTTATTTTGGGTTATTGTAATTTTTAGTTTTTTCTCATTTTTTAATTTTTGTATTTTGTTTTATTTTTTAATAAATTTAATTTTTTTTAATTTTAATTGTTTTTGTTTTAATTTATTTATTTTAATTAATTTAATTTCTTATTATATTTTATTTTAATTTATTTTATTATTTGGTGTTATTTTTTATTGAAAGTTATTTTTTTTTTGTTTTTTTTATCTTTTTTATTTTATTTAATTCTTTTTTTTTTAATTATTTTATAATTTTATTTTTATTTTTTTGCTTGATTTGTATATAACTATCTTGTTTCCTTCTTACTCCTTCCAGCATGCAAATAGAATCGGTCTCGTATTGTTGGTCCGAAAATGATCCTCTCTCCGTGGACTTCTTGCGCTCAACTGAAAGTCAAGTTCTAACCGTAGAGCAAAAAGTCTCACGAAAGGGTGAAATATCTGCTGAAGTATGCACCTACGAAATAAATGCGGGTAAAATGCAACGCGCCATAGTCACATCCATAACAATGGGAACACAAATTTGTTGTCACGCCTTCAGCCCAGATCAAGAGAAACTCTTTTTGGGATCAATTGATCGTAGAATTTGTTTACATGATTTGGTACAAGAGTCTACCAAAGTGTCGACACAAATTGATATAGTAAGTGAATTACTTTTTGGCATACATTCTTAACCAAGTTCTTCTTAATTAATCGCTGTAATCTTACTTTTCTTTTTAGATACCCACACAATGTGATTGGCATTCGGATAGCAGCATTGTGATGGTTGCCAATGAGCGTGCACAATTTCAATGTTTTGACCTTGCCCTAACGCCTGTGGGTAATCAATTACAAAGCGAAGATGTCACACCACTCAACTTATTGGATCTTTCGCACTATTTCACAATACAACCGACACTGCTGCGTATTGCTTTCAGTCACAAGCCTGACTTGGCGCAGCGCTCTTTACCGTATGTGCAAACGGATTGTTTGTTATTGCTGCATTTCGAACATGGTCCATTGGGTTGCTTACGTTTATTTGCTGGCGCTGGTATGCGTGGCGATATTCATAATTCTGGCCTAACCGCTGATGTTTTGGTTGACAAATATTTGTCCCTCAATCAACTCGAAAAAGCGGTGAATTTGTTGATGGCGCTCAATTGGGAAACGTATGGGGCTATGTGTTTAATATCGTTACATAAAATTGCCAATTATGTCTTCTATCGTGGTGAAGCGAAACGTATGCGCGTAGAGTTAATGAGTAAAGCGCTGAAAACATTTTCCGATGCACTTTCCGAAGAGACAAAAGATGAATTTAGTGATCAAGTATTCGATTTAAAAAGGCGTTTTTTCTTTTACCTCTTACGGTATTTACATATTATAAATTTCTTCCAACTATTTGAATATAGCATTTTAATAATATTTATGCTTTTAGTAAACAAATGTATGCGGAGGCTTTCGAGGTAGCGGAAGATATTGAAGATTACGATCTCTTTATGGATCTCTTCAATGTGACCATAGCAAATGTCAACTTAATCGACTTCTCAGCTGCCGCATTTAGCCAAGCTGCGACGATATTGCATGACGAACAAAGGCATAGCAGCAGGGATGGTGGTGGTAATTTGAGCTTGATTGTTGATTATCGCTCAGAATCCAATTGCTCGCAATCGACATATGCCGAGTTACAAGCTAGACAGAAAACGCAAAGTAAAGCTCAACGTAACAGTAATCACAAAAAGGAACATTTAAAAAATTATGTGCCACCCTTGCCATCTTTAAAATCGAAAGTATACAATGCTGAAATGATAAAAATTAATATTCCAAAGCCGGAGTTGCGCATAGAGAGTACACAACAAGATACGGCACGCGCGCGTGCACCACCACCGCCACCGCCCTTGCCATCACTACGTAGATTGAAAATTTCAAACAATCCCGCTGTGCTGCCTAATACAAATAGTAGCCTCGCCGAATTGTCCTTGAAGAGTGGCAGTGATTTTAATAACGCTAAATTGGGTATGTATAGAATAGGGTGGGTCAAACCAATTTCCGTTTTTGTCCCACCAATGTACGAAGAATATGCCGCGCTTTTAAGTACTTACCAATTCATAATCCATTTCCACTCTTCTGTTTTTCTAGGTCACTCAACTGCTTCAGCCGTTACGCTCCTTCCATGGCAACAACAACTTCCCGCCGATGCAAAAACACCAAACGGCATACCCACTCATACCAACACAATGCTGCCACGCACTAACACGCTCGCCAACAAAAACACCAACATGAACGCGCTAATGCCTCCGACATCTAATGTGCATGCGCAATCGATCGCTTCAACGTATTTGCATCATGCATCACCAGCTATGGTCGATGAAGGCACTTTGCCATTAACTCAAAAGCACGTACAATCTCTTACACTACCAATCGCGTCGTCCTCCACAGCCATTAATAATACGAATGCAGTGCCAACGCATTCCGGCATGTACAAACCCAAATACTATCAACATCCATTAGTATCAGGCACAATACCGCCTACTTTGGCTTCAACAAGTGAGGAGCACCAAAAGCGTTTATTACAAAAGAAGCCCACAGCATCTATACTTTCAAATAGTTCTGCTCAACAACAAAATGGGGGTAATGTTAACAATGATGGTGCTGGGACGACGCTTTCAAATGGTGTACATAAAGATTCACTCTTGACTGGTGGGGGGCACGGACGTAATGCTGGTGGTGAAAAGAATAAAGTAAAGTTCTCCGATACAGTGCAGGTCGCTGTTGTGCCGGTAAGTTAACTAGCAAATAAAGGTAATAATATTAAAATAGTAAATGGGTGATTACATGTTAAAACGTTAAATGTTTGAATCGCCCCCTTTCGATTTGAATTAAATATTGTGGGGAGTTTCCTTTTTATCAGAGCTCTTGTCGTCGATAAGGCTTTGTAGGGGGTGTAAAAGTAGGTCGCCTCCCAGTTGGTGCACCCTGGGTAACGCTAAATGACCTACATGGCCTACACGGCTAGTTTCTTGTATTGCCGGTTCTACGAGAACGGTAGCAGTACTTGTGCTGTACCCATCGTGCCGAAACGACCCGGGCCGTTTTCTTATATCGACCCGGCCAAGAGCAATACACTCGGGGTGACCCTGTCTGACATTTAGGCAGGGCTACACCTCGCTACAACAACAACAACATTAGGCTGCTCTATCAATTTTAAAGCTATCGCTGTTTATTTCACGCCCAATCTCTGATTGCTAATTTTTCAATTGCAGGAGATTCCACGAAAAGAAAAACCACAACCGCCAAAGCGTAATGGCTATTCCCGTCCACTTCCGCGCAATATTACAAATCCCAAAAAAGAATTGGCCGATAGTTTACCGCTCTGCCATCCGCATGATGAATATTTAAAGGACTTTAATCCATTATCAGCAGGTAACTAAATTTATATTGAACACTTGAAGTCAATAATTAATTACTATATCCTTCAGCTGACGACATACCCCGACCACCGCCAAAGTCCAATAACCGCGAGGATGCATCTAAATCTCGTAAATCAAATACAGCATCACAACCGGCCATTAAAGTAGTACATTTCGGCGTGGTTTAATTCTTCATAATGCCCATGCCTAGTATAGTTAGACATAGTAGAGATATAGATGTAAATTTAAGGCGATATTGGTGCTAAAAACAATGAACATTACTATATAAGCTCTTTCGCTTCAAATGTCGTAAGGGCGCTAAGTTTTATAAAAATCTATAGTTTTTGCTATCATAGATACACCTTTTCCAACTGTATTTTAAAGAATAAGTAACATTTGAGATACGGTTGGAAAATGTGTAGTTTTGTTCACAGTACATACTAAAAAATGTAGACTCCCTATACATTATTAGTTACAAGCTTAAATTTATATAAGAAACCTGTCTTCCGTCCAGTAGCAAAAGCTTTAAATAGTACATTCCTTTTAATTGTAAGTTGAATTTAGTGCTTTTGTATTTTGTCCATTTTTGTAAATTAACTGCAACAAATATAATTATACACATAAAAGGTATGTGTGTACAATAAAAACCACTTTAAAATGATTTCTTTTTCGGTGGTGGTACCCCACTTTGCATGCGTTCCAGTTCAGCTTTCAAATCGAGCAAATCTCTATCGGGTACATAACGACGATCTTCAAATTCTTCGGAATGCTCATGCACACTCAATTGCACACCTTCTGGCAATGCGGCCTGAGCGATACGCAGGAATAACGGGTAAATAGGTGCGTCGACGTCGTTAATTTGTAGATTACGTTCGTAAATCGTCAACTTGTATTCCGCATCCACCACAGTCGAGTTGGGTCGCAATTTTTGTACTTGTGTGCCTTGTGGTGGCAAAGCGTAACTAAAATTTTTAAGAAATCAACTCTCAAACAAATTCATATCAAGAATCTAGCATAGACCTACCAATCTGATACATCCATATTCAAGTACTCTGCAATACTGTGCACGTAACGTTGATAGCTTTCAAGTATTGGGAAATCATAACCTTTAATTTGTACGTTGAGGCAGGTGTATTGCGGGAATTTGGGCTTCAGCGACTAGAAGTAAAAGGAAATTTAAAATATTCATTCAATATCCTCTAATCTCTATCCAACTATAGCTCACATCCAAATAGTCGGGTTCGAATACGCTGCGTCCATCGCTGTAGGACCGTTGTGTGGTTGAACTTGTGGTGGCTGCTGCAGTATTGCGCAGCAAACGTGGTAACAGAGGATTCAGCTGCAAGGGATATTTATAAATTTATTGTTTAAATTGTAAATATTTTGATTTGTACCTTTTTCAACATTTCTGCAATTTAAGTTCGAATTTTTCTGTTTTAGGTTATGTCACAGGCAGTAAAACATATGTTTTTTGTTTACGTAAAATCTCTGGCGAAATGTGAAGTAGCAGTGCTGTGTAACACAGAGTGATAGTACGCAGTTCGATATCTAATGTAGTGTTCATGCTGAGTTTTAAATGCTGCGTTTACTATTTTCGGACATACATTTTGAAGATACGTTCATGCTGCCGCATTTCTAAAGCATTAAGCTCACGGTTGCAATTAGTTTAGGTTATGAGCATGTTTACAAAAAGTCGAACTTTTTTTATATATTTGGTCTATTTATATTGTTTCACAAGCGTATTTGTAGTTTCACTTGTTCAAAGCATCCTCTTTCTTATAACGATTGTGCTCCAATTAACATTGTGATGCCCCAGGATTGGACCATCTATTCCAACCTTCGCTTTGTTTCTGTTACTCCAAGTACCTATAGTCAGGCTACTGTTGTTGTTGTTGGCTACTCTACTGTTAGAGCGATCGCGCCGTGATTTTTGTCGATAAAAGGGTGTTGATCGATTTTTCATACAAATTCTTGTTGATTCTGAAAATTGACTCGTGTAAATGGGTCTTTCAAAATTGCATGCAACAACGTTGGAGGCCGGCCGACTTTGGTTCAACTTAGCATTAAACTTTTGTATAACCCTGGGTTTGTTAACGAATGTCAGATTTTGATGTAAAATTTTGTAAATAACATTTAAATTCATTTTAGGTTTGTTTATTGGGCTGCTCTAGCTTACGCCAGATTGAGATATTTCACAAAATTGTGTTTAACGAACACTTTTCTTGATCTAGGTTGCTCTATCTTTTGTTTCATGAGTACGCTCAAAACAAAACTAGAGTAATCCAGATCACAAATTTCTGCTCTAGCTTTTTTATGGAGCAAGTTAGAGCAGAGAAGCAATTGTCATTCAGGAAAAAATAAATTCAAAAAAAATTAGCTTGCAAGAAAACCAATGTTTTTGTATACGTGAATTTGCATAAATTTTGAAGATTTAAACAAAAAAACCAAATGAAAAGAAACTATCGAGGTTCAAGTGTTTCATGGCATTTCTGCTCTGAGTTGCTCTATTTCTATTTTGACAGCTGCCCTGCTCTGAAACAAGCCTTTTATTTACAAAATTATTCATAAAATATGGTATCTCTTTTTATTTGGCATGAATCCACCTAGAAATTCATTGCATTCAACGCCAACACCCAGAGCAAAGCCAGTGCGTTCCAACCCACCTAGCTCATCCAGCTAGGGAGACTCGGACTCATCAAAGGTACGCTTAGGGAGTCCAAAAACACTTCCTCAGATATAAAAAAAAAGTTTTCCTCTGAGACACACTCCGTGCCGACTTCTCTATTCAATTAAATCCGTAGATGCTCCCATCAGGGCCCCTCCAAGAGAGTTTTGGCGGAGTCCCTTTTTGGGAGCGCTCCGTGCTTTGTTGACTTTGATGTGTAAAGTATTTCCTATCCAGAATGCCCGCCCTGCAAACACAATGACCATCATTTGATCCATCATTTGAGGTTCAAACTTGAGGTTAACGTTCCTCACGATCCTCCATCACGTTTTCAAGGGCAATGTGAAAAACTTGAGAGACTCCATCTCCTTCCGACTTACGTATTTCTGCGTTCAATAAATAATATAGCTGTACTCTTCTGTTTCTTTCATCAAACTTGATGTTTGCATGTGTCAAACTTGATCCATCATCAATGAGTGTCAAATGATGCCCAAATGATGGTGCTTTGTATATGTCAAAATTTACTACTGTCAAAATTTACCTTTTCGTTTGGCATAGCAAATTGGAAAATATTTGTACACCATAGGATATTTGTTTACCTCATATTAATCTGGCGGAAATTGTTTTTAATTGAAACATTGCCTTACATCATTTGGCCGACCATTGTTTAAAAAATTCCCCATTGTGTAGAGCTGCAAAATCACCCATTCTTTATATTTTGAGTGTATTTTGTTTAGTTTTCTTATTCCCTATTCCCTTCCAAATGACATTTGACTGTCAGAATTTTTTGGAATTTTTGTTGTTTTTCTTGCTTTGCTGATTTTTTCTTGTTGACGTCGATTTTCCGTGAAAATTTGCTAGAAAAAATTATTTATTCACAAAAAAGTTGATTCTAAGCAATTTGAATAGTGTTACAAAAGGTGAGCTTGCAGAATACCTTCAATCAAACAAAGGATTAGTGCCTACTAAGCAAAATGTTGAGAGAAGTATGGGTGGCGATGAAAATCATCCTGCTGTCTGCGCTGATTGCACCAGCCACACAGGCCAAGTCCGATGCAGGCAAAACCATTAAAACACTAACGCCGGTAAGTATTTAAAGACAATTAGGGAGACAAATTAAGTTATATACGCAAATAATAATGATAAATAATGTTACTAAAATGCTGCTTCTTCTCAACTACAGAGCGCCAATGTGGCACGCGAGCAACGACCACTACTCGCCAATTCCAAAATAAAAGTTAGTAGTAAGTATCATGTATATTTCAATAAGCAGGATAACACACTAAACTATATTTAATCCCCGCATAGTTATATGCGATAGTCGTGAGTTGTTTGATGTGATTGTAACATGGACACTGTACGAACGTGAATGTTGGTTCGATAAAAGATTGGTGAGACATTATCAATTCCCGATTGCATGTTATAAAACAATTAATGACACACAACATTTCTTTGCAGCCTGAAAGCTTATACAATGCCTATGAACAACAATTGGAACTTCTAAATAGATCCGATGCTGGCTTCATTACTATGGATACGAAAAATACACAATGTCCAATGCATCCAATTTTATTGCCTGAAATACCTTGGCCTGTGCGTGATACAACAGCTGCAGCGGCAATGGCAGCAATCGATGCGGCACAGTCATCGGCAGCTATGGCAGCTGCCTCAGTGGCGGTTAAGGGAGCAGATGATACTTCTAAACATCCAACAGCGGTAAGGCGTTACTAATAACTTTTAAGTGTGCTAATTTGTAGGGAATTTGCGTGCGGAAGTGAACATTTTGTTCACTTTTTGTTGAAGCGATATCCGTAATTAGTTTTAGTTTTACATTTCATAGTATACTTTCAATTTTTGTAATGCGATAAGATAATATGTATTGCAGGGTACAAATGTAGGCGTGTGTATGTGAATTATGTGTCATTTTATTAGATACTTTTACCTTATATACATTAGGGTGATTAAAAAAAAAATGTTTACTTCAAAAGCTAGTAATTGATAAGCAAATAAGCCTCGCAAAAAAGTGCTGTAACTGAGGGTTTCTTGAAAACAATAATGGGAAACTGACTTAAAAAATAACTAAGGTGGATTTTTTTCGCATGCAAAATATAAGGGTTAAGTTACAGCCCCTTTTTTGCGAGGTTTATTTTCTTATCAATTATGTACTAACTTTACGCCCTTAAAAATACGTTTTTGCATCACCCTAATGTACATACAATAATATGCTGTACACTCACTTTCGACACTGACTATGTCTAAAAAACTGCTTAGTATAGCTAGCTCAAAACATCAACGAAAATACTTTTTGGGGCAGTTTTTCGAAGTTCGAACTACGTTTGGTAAGTTATGGCGGACAAAAAGTTTTCGAAGTGGACCACTTTTTCGAAGTTCGACTCTCTTCTTATACATAGCTCAAAAGAACAACATAAAAAATGTGCTTGAGCCAGATTTTCGAAATTCGAATTATGTTTTTAAAAGTTATAGCCGACAAAAAACTTTCGTGAACACCTTTTTTTAAATTCGGCTTTCTTTTGGGATTTTTTTTTGTATATTTTTCCGGCTAGTTTTTCAAAATCAAAATAATTTTTTAAGTTACAGCTGACTAGAAATTTGTGAAGTGATCTCCTACATTTTTTCCGAAGCTCTTGTATTTTATTGAAATTGTTTGGTATGGCTCACAAATATGAAACAAAAATATTTATTTCACAATTTTTCGAAATTCTAATTATTTTAAAAGTTTTAGTTATAGACACCTTTTCTTCTTTTGTTCGTTATAAAAATCTTTTATAAAAGAGGAGGTGTGGTCCTAAACCGTTTTGTAAATTTTTACCAGCACATTCCAGCACGAGTTATCCGAAAACATATTGATTTCATTTTCTAAACTTACAGCCATATCCAAAGACCATCATAACCATCGGCAGAGATGGCATTTACGATTTGACATTGAAAATTGAAGCTGCGAAAGGTTCGGAAGCCGACATATTTTCTGCTGAAGTCCAAGTAGATGTAGTAGGTCCGGATGGTGGTTATCTCTCCGCCATTGATCGTCCATTGTTGGCGGTAAGTAAACACTTCCAATCAAATGTACTTTTATATATCACTTTCGTCTCTCCTTCTCTCACTAGTTCTACGGTGCTATGTGTGTAGTTTATGTAATTTTTGGTCTCATTTGGCTATTGGTATCATTTACGCAATGGCGTGATTTGCTGCGTATACAATTTTGGATTGGTGGCGTCATATTATTGGGCATGCTAGAAAAGGCCTTCTTCTATGCTCAATACTACGAGTTGAATACGTCAGGTGTGCCTGTACAGGGTGCTGAATTGGTAGCTGAATTTGTTTCGTGTGCCAAACGCACTTTGGCTCGTATGCTGGTTATTATTATGAGTTTGGGATTTGGTATCGTTAAGTAAGTTTCTGTTGGTATAAAATGATAGCACACAAAAACAAAAAAAAAAAACCATAAGCATAGCACAACTAGTAACATTTGTATACATTTCATTTGTTACTTTAATTTAATTAATTTATTTATTTTGTAGACCTCGCTTGGGTCCAATGCTTCACCGCGTTGTTGGTGTTGGTACTCTTTATTTTGTGTTGGCCTGCGTTGAAAGCTATTTGCGTGTTACAAGCACAAAAACGGATGAACAATTAGTGGCCGCTATACCATTAGCTGTACTGGACACAGGCATTTGTTGGTGGATATTCACCTCTCTGGTGCAAACTACAAGAACGTTGCGCTTGCGCAGGTATGTAACTAGTGACGTACTTTTACTGGGGGTAAAGAGATGGCGCTAGAATAGGAAAGGATTGATGAGCAGCTTAACAGTAAATGATGCTCAGATGCGATAAATCTTATTTATCTCTATTGCAGAAACATGGTTAAACTATCACTGTATAGGCATTTCACAAATACATTAATATTTGCTGTTCTCGCATCGGTGATGTTCATGTTGTATGCATTGCATGTGCGCAAAACACAAAATTGTACACCGGTGAGTGAATTATAACTTACAAAAATTGTAACAAAAATATTTGAACTAAATTATTTCTTTGCAGATTTGGCGTAATATTTGGATTGATAATGCATTCTGGCATGTACTCTTTTCGGTGTTATTATTAGTGATTATGATTTTGTGGCGTCCCACGAATAACAATCAACGTTATGCTTTTACGCCATTACTTGATGCGCCCGAGGATGAAGACGATGATGGTACTTAAATACTGTTAAAATGTTATATTTTAATTTTCTAATGCAATTTCTCTTCAAACAGAGGAAGATCAATTTGTCGCTGATGCATATGGCGTTAAAATGCGCAACTCGCATGCGAACGGTGGCACAAAGACACCACCAAGTAATCAACGCGCCACAACAACCGAGGAGGATGATTTGCGTTGGGTGGAAGAGAATATACCATCATCAATGGCTGATCCAGCGCTGCCAGTTTTAGATTCAGACGAAGAAATCATAAGTACGAAATTTGAAGTTTCGAAAATGCAATAAACGTTAGACTGTAGAAAATAACGAAGAAATCTATTTAAGTATGTACTAACAATTCACGACACAAGCAAGAAAAAAATGTTAATACGTGATTTTCGATTATTATTTTTTTTAATAACTGTAATGAACTACATAGTAAGTTAGAGACATCTTAATCCTACATATTCATGTATGTAAGTGCTGAATTTAGTAAGTTTAATATTAATAGTTATTATTTATTTAAAAAAACTAGCTTTTTGAAAAACGAAAAGTTATTTTTGTGTTTAAAATATAACTTATTCATTATGCACAAATTGAAATAAATAATTGATCACTTTTTTGTTACAGTATTAAGGGCTGAATGCAAATTTGAAGTACAAAATTCAGAAAAAAAAACCTTTAAGAAATACCCCAAGAAAAATGGCATGAATGACATTTTCCAGTGCAGGGGCAAAATTACTTTCCAGTAATTGTGAAATCGTGAAGAGTTTTATTTGAACCTGCATTCAGTCTTTTAACCCTTCTAAGCTAGTTAGTATTAATTATTATTTATGATAATAGGTTTTATGCAACATATCCATTTGGGTAATTCCATGCCAAATCGTCAAATGGTTGCAATCAACCCGTTAAGATTTCAATGCATTTTGGGGGGAGTTTCTTTTATCTTAAAACAAAGTTCTGTAGAAGAAGAAATTTTATTTCTTATCTGTTTTAAGCTTTTTTTCATAATTTTTTTTTTTTTTCAAAATTAATTTTTCTTCCAAAAGTTATGTAAATTCAAAATCTAAATTTTTTCCATTTTTTTCAATTTTTTTTTCTTCAAAATATATTTTCTAATTTTATTTTTAAAATTATTTTGTTTTTTCAATTTTCCAAAATTTATTTTTTAATTTTTATTCAATTTAGTTTTATTTTTGCAAGGATTTTATTTTTTTTAAATATTTTCTATTATTTATCCGCTTCGAAATTGTCACGACTTTTTTGAAATCCAGAAGTTTCCATAATATTTAAAAAATAAAGTTTTTTCCTTTGGCAAATTTCGTTTGATGATAAAAGGAAACTCGAAAAAAAAAATATTCAAATCGGTAGAGTTCATTTACAACAATTTGACGGTTTGAAATCGATTAACCCATTTTTGAAATGAAATTTGTGTTTCATTAAATGCTTGAAATGTGTTTCCTTAAAAAATATATTAAATTTCAATTGTCCGTTTTTGCCAAATATGCGTTCCTAAAATATTAAATGTTATTAATGCACACAATCATTTTTAAATCCGACAAAAAAACACTAAAAAACTAAAAAGTTATTTTGTACTTGAACTGTTTATTCAAACAAATGCTTATATAAATTATTTAATAAGTTGTAGATAACAATAGGTATAATATTATATCATGCATTATAAAGTATAATTTAATTTATAACTGGTTTATTTAAAACGTACACAAATGCACTCAGTTATCGTCCCGTTTCTGGCTTAACCACGTATCTACAAAAGAGAAATATTTCAGGAAACAAAGAAAACCTACTCGAGTTTTTAAATTTATCATACAAAAAATGTCGATACGAGTTAACTGATCGCACCAAAAACCATGAAGGTTTGTTTATTTTACCAAGTTATGTGGTTAATGCCCGGTTTTTCAGTGCAAGTTTAATCTTAGTTTAAGCGGCAAAGTTGTATGGGGTAAACTCTAGTCAACTTTGTCTGTGGCTTAAACCATCACTGAAAACCCGGGCCTAAGGCAGGAACAGGACGATATGCCTAATTTTGCTGGTAGCAAAAAAATTGCCAAAAATTCAAAGCAGCATTTGCTAATTTTTATTTTTTTATTTTATAGTAATCTTTATTTAATGTACATATAACTAAAATAAAAGCCATATAAAAAAAAATATCTTTATTGCGTACTTAGTATCTTGGGCAAATACAAGTCGTTAATTACAGATCTGTTTAATTAGAATTAGCACTACTAATCCATTGATAAAATACTTCTTTTAGGCCCGGTTTTTCAGTGCAGGTTTAAGCCACACACAAATTGACCGCTTAAACTAAGTTTAAATTCGCACTGAAATTTAAACTTGCACTGAAAAAGGTCTTAATGGTCAAGGATTATGCGATCTATTTATTAAACAATAGTAATTGCTGAGATACAATAAAACAATTAAGAAAATATAATTTAATGCCTTTGAATAATGAAAATAATTTTAAAGAAAAATCCAAAATAAAGTCAATCACTTTCGATTATTTCTTATTATGCAGATTTTTGCATTACCCTTAAAATTAAGGTAATCAATCAGGTCTGGTTATTTGATTCGAAAAGAAAATCTTTGTACACTGACATACATATGTTGCATACACATACACATATACATATTTATTGACATTTTTAAATTTAAGATATATATTTATTGTATGCGATTGCGCAAATTAGTTTTTACATAACACAGCCACACCAATGCAGGCAGACACTCATTTTTCTATAATGATAAAATGTATATCCCATAAATCAATTGTAATCATGCTTAATTATTTTATCAACATAAATAAATAACGATAAAAAACATTTAGGTAAAAATACAATCATTTTTTAAAAGTACCATTTGGGGCCTTTTTGTTATAGTTTCGCGACTTTTGTGAACAAATTCTAGATGATGGTTCCGTAGAAAATTCCGAAATGGAATACCTCCAAAAAAGTTAAGAAATGGACAGTGATTCCGAAAGTCTCAAAATGACTCCAAAACCATTCCGAAATGAGCTATTTACGTATATCAGTGGTATAAGAGTAGGTCGCCTCTCCGTTGGTGCACCCTGGGTAAAGCTGAATGACCTACATGGCCTAAACGGCTAGTTTCTTGTATTGCCGGTTCTACGAGAACGGTACCTTGTGCTGTACCCATCGTGCCGAAACGACCCGGACCGTTTTCTTATATCGACCCGGCCAAGAGCAATACACTCGGGGTCACGCTGCCTGACATTTAGGCAGGGCTATACCTCGTTACAACAACAATAACAACCAGTGGTAAGTTGGTGAAGCGAAAGCATCAACATCAGAATATGGTTTTTGTTTTTGCCCTTTTTTTACTTTTTAAGTTTAATTTTTTAAGTTTGTTACGAATATTTTTTTTATTTATTTTTTAATGACCTAGTGGAATTTTATTTTATTAATTTTTTTAAATCAAGTCTTATTTTGTTGTTTTTTTTTATTAATGCGAAAAAGGCTTATTTTATTTTGTTAGTTTTAGAATTAATAATTTTTTTATTTTTTATGAATGGATGAAGTTTTGTGTAATAAATTTTTTGATGAAATTTAATTTTTTTTTACAATGAACGGACGAAAATTTATTAATTAAAAAAAAAAATTGTAAGTATATAAAAAGGACATTAAGATTGTGAATTGTTTTATTTTTTTTTTCTATCAATTGATGAAATTGATCTTTTTGATTATTTCTCAATGAAGTTTTATTTTATTTTTTAATGGACGGATGAAATTTAATTTTTATTTTTTTTTATTTTGTTTTTCATGATCGGATGAAATTTTATATTTTTGTATCAATTTTGTTTAATGAATGGATGAAATTTTATTCATTTATGATTTTTTTAATGCATGTTTATTTTTTGTTAAAAATTTTAGGGGCTAGCTGACAACACTCCATATATACCAAAAAGCAATCAAGAATCTCACCATTTTTACTGAAACAATTGTATTTAATTTTTTTTAATTTATTTTTATTTTTGTTTCTTTTATTAGTGTCTTGTATAAAATTTTGCACATTTGTTTTGCAGCTTAATTAAATCAAAACATCAGAAAAAAATGTATTCGTTCGAAACTAGACGTTTTATAATATAATATACATATATATATAGCGCAATAAGTAAATAGTTATGTATACATATGAATTTATAATGGTAGAAACAGACTATGTTGGTATTGCAGTTAATACAAAAAGCAGACTTCACTCGAAATTATTTTTTGTTTGCAATACTAAGAAATTTTCTGAGTGTGTCAAGATGTTGCACAACGTAACTTACAACATTTATCGAGTATGTATTATTTTTGTTTTTAACACCGTTGATAGCGAAAAAAAATAATTATAATCATATTAAGTTAGATTAAACACTACAACGCAGCCGTTGCTGAGGGCACAGTGGCGCAAGGAGTACAAACAATTGACAAGACGTTCCATGCTATGTTTAACTTAATGTTTGTTTATAATTATTGTTTGCTAGTTTGTTTCTTTTTAATTCTTTAATTTAACTTTTAGTTAAACGACGTTGAGCCTGCAGCTTTTTGCAATAAAAAGCAATTTAAAATTAAATGTTATGTTTTTTAGTGCAGTTACAATTTTACTTTCTAATTATACATAATAACATATGCAGCTCGCGCTCAAAACTTTGCTTTAATCCTTTGTTTTTAGTCCAATTTTTTCACGTAAATTATTTTTTAACAAGTTTCAACATTTTTTACATTTAAATTGTCGATTATATTTCGATGCGGTATTAAGTATAACTTTTTTGTGAAAACTCTTGGTCCACTTTCATTTACACTGTGACCCTCATATACTAATTTATTTATTTTTTTTTATTGAAAAGTTTAGCTTTTTTTAAATTAGTTGAAAAAAATAATGAGTTACTTGGATGTGTACTAAATGAATTGGTGTCATTTCATAATTTCTGTTTTATTATCTACATATCGCTCATTTGCTGCAACGTCGTCATAACTCAAAAAACCCAAATTTTGAGTTAACATCACTAATATATCGGAAATAATATGTTTGATTAACTGGCAAAGTGTTATATCCGAGGTTTTAACATTTCACGCAGCATCGCGGTAGAATTAATTACTTATCCCATATAAATATACAGCAATTCAAAAACTAAAAATGCGTTTTCTGTAATATCACATTTTTTGAGTTATGACGACGTTGCAGCAAATGAGCGATATTATGTATTCAAAAATTGTTTAGAAGTTATTCTATTACATTTTATATGTATGCAAACTCGTGCGCCTAAAAATATGCACTATTTGTTTAGTGAGGGTTTTTCCCGTGCCGAATCGTCGCACAGTAGGGATTGTTTTGTTAATTTAGGTGGGAAATAATCGACGGAGAATTATTAATTATTTTTTATCATATTTCTTATTTTATTTCAAGTTATTTTAATTATTATTATTATTTTTTATTTACTTCCAGTTTGTTTTGTTTCAGTTTATTTTAATACATATACTTAATTTTTTTAATATATTGTGTACATATGTATATTTTTTTATTGTATTTTATTCCATTTTATTTCATTTTAGTTAACTTTATTTCATTTTGATACATTTTTTTATTATATTTTTTATTTTCTTTTAGTTAATTTAACTTTCTTCTTTTTTTATTATAAGTTTTTTTTACTTTATATTATTTTATTTCATTTAATTTTCTTCTGTGCATTTTAATAAATTTCATTTTTTTATGTTATTTCATCTCATTTTATTTTTGTTTTATTTAATAAAATTTTTTAATTTAATTTAATTTTTTTACTTTATTTTATTTTATTTTTAATTTATTTAATACAATTTTTTAATTTAATTTAACTTTTTTTTACTTTATTTCAGCTAAAATTATTTCATTTTTTTTATGTACGTTAAATTTTGGTAAAATAACCACGAAAAATCCCGACTTTACTAATAAATATTACAGTGCATAATTTTAGGCGTTTCGCTTTACATATGGGTATTTCCCAAAAAAGTCAACTTTTGTAGCGTGCGAACTCCTTCCGCTGCAAAAGTTGACTTTTTTGGGAGAAATGCCCATATGTATAATCAGAACTTTTATAATTGCATCAATTTTCAATTTATTCCTAGGAAGTGCCGTTCAATATTTTTTAATTAAAAGAATTGCTGCTATGTGATTTTTATTACTGTCATCTCTTTAAGTTCTGATACAAGTACATTTACAAAGCTTTTAAATCGGTTTCATTACGACCTCCAACGCTATTGCCAACATTGTACGCCATCGTTTATCTACTCCACAAACACCAATCACCCTCATAACAACAACACACGTCATGCACTTCAGTTTGCTTCCGGTTTAACGTTACGTTTCAAAATCGCCGCAGCCAAATCTTGTTTCATGGCCACCTCCTGCCTTTGATCGGCCAACGGCTGTACGCTACGCAAGCCATTTATAATATCCTTTGTTTTGCCAAAGTAGATTTCATTTAGGGTATTACGTATTTTATTTTCCATCTCCTCTACCATCTTGCCAATGTTAACAATATGCGGCGACGATTCACTCACGTTGGCATCTTGTTCTGTTTGGCGTGTTAGCGAGCCGCCCAGATTCATTGTACCTGAACCTTGTTTGTTCGTTTGTAGCCATAGCATAGCTGTCGATGTTAGTTTGTAATGTGCTGTACGCCCTGTTGGCTTTTCTTGCACTTCGACTACGTGTATGGAATCCCAACAGCCACGTATTTTTTTATTGCCATCACCAGCTTTTTTAATCAAAACTACAGCTGCAAATCCATGCTCTAAATCCCATAAATATACCGAAGATACGCCACCCTCATAGTACATTTCGCGATATTGATCGAAAGCATAATTGGCTTCAATTTCTAATTTTCTTAAACGGTCCGATGGCATTTGTCCATCTTCCAGAGGTGGGTAGTAAGTGTTTGACCATGGTGAGCGATATGAATCACCATCACGGTTATAATCGCACAGCAGGTAATCTTTATTATGTTCCTTGTCTTTTGCGATTTTCAACGGTTGATCGACTGAAGAAAGCAAATCTTCACATAAATCCGGCGCCAGGTCAATCAAATCGATCAGATTTTTTTCAATTTGTTGTGGCGGCAGACGGCGCATCAGATCAAGCGCACTGTCCATTTGTACGTCAGACTGAAATAAAAAAGGATACAAAATTGTTTAAAGGCTGATTCGTAGAAGGGAAATCTAATAAAATAGAACAGGATATAGTGGAAGGGAGCGCCATCACGGTCTTCTAGATTTTTCCAGTTCTCTGGACAGCGTTGTCCATCTGACCGTCTACAGAATAAACAGGCAATTTGAGATGTGTCACACTGAGAAGTTTAGCCTTGTACAAACAACATGTGCATGCGGACAGTGGCAGTGCATTTTCTGATAGGTCTTACTACTATCAAAAAAATTGTTTATTCTAACAATGATTTATTGTTATAGTTGCAGCTCATGGTTGCAGCTATCCTATAGGTACAAAATAAGTTTACATTATTACTTTTTAAGAGCCATCCGAAAGTCTGTAAACTACAACATTTAGCAACCACAAACAAACGCATTAGCTACAACAACAACCACAACATCAGCTTGCTCGTTTACCATATAAGGGCATACTTTTTCATTGTGGCACTTTTGCGCTTGCCCATTCCTTGTCATTATGCATCTAGTGCACCGGTACACCTTCCAAGGCCATTTTCAAAGAATTTTGACTGGGGCCCAGTGACCAATGCTTTAGGCAATAACTTTTAGTGTGAACAGATTAGAAATTATATCAAATAAATAAGTCTATTACTCACCATTTTGGCTGCTCCTGTTGTTCGTCGTTATCTCCCTTTGTTTCTATTTTTTCCGAGTTTTTGCTTCACTTTCAACTTGGCCCTATTGTGAAAATACTTCTAGTTTTCGTTACTTTATTATGTAATTTCGTTTGCCAAACACAAAACCGAACTAATTTTGAACAAATGTAGGCAAAGTTTACTAAATTTTGTTATTTTTAATCTAGATATTTGAGGGAATCCGTGTGTATTAATACGTTTTCTAGGCCTTGTTATTTTTTCAAGTAGAGGTGGGCGAATGAGCTGTCAATTGGAAAATTGTAGAAGAAGCAGCAGATGACAAATAAAAAACAGGGTGACACCGGGAGAAAAAAATACTAGAGCTTTATTCCCAGTAGGAATTAGCTGTAAGCTAAATATTTAATAAAATACAATTACAAAATTGAGAAGTAACCCAGCAAAACCACCGTGCCCGAAATTCCAATAAATTTACATAACCGCTTTTGCTGGGATGTTGTATAACCCTGCAAAAATCGAGAGTACTCTATTTCCTATCCAAAGAGTACTCCAATTGGAGCATCAGAGTACTCCAAATGTAATCCTTTTTCATATAAAAATTGTGCTCCAATTAACATTGCGATGTCCTAGGACTGGACCACCTACTCCAACCTTCGCTTTGTTTCTGCTACTCCATGGAGTCCCTACCGTCAGAGTACTTTGCAATGTACTCCAATGTTGTTACTCCTTGGAGTATATACTGCCAGAGCGATAGGGTCGTAATTTTCGTCGATAAGGCAGGAGCATTGATCGGCTTTCAAAAAGCTGAAGATGATCCGATGAGGTATACAAAGGATTACTATTGGAGTACTCCAATATCAAAAAATTGGAACACATAATCCAACGATTTTTGCAGGGAAAGTACGGGCACCCCTAGCGACACGTATCCGTCGTATCTGGCCTTACGCATACAAACACCCGCAGTCTACTTTGCTGTCAGTTATTTCGACATACTGACGGACTGATTCCGCTGAACGCTTAATGGGTCAGTTACATAAAGCTTTATTTTGACTTTACCTCAAACTTTGACTTTGACAGAAAAGTTCAGTATACGTATTTAAACGAAGCATGGCAAATTGGAGACCTCAAAGTTGAAGCAAGGTTAAAATTTGGCAAACTCTCAAATTTTGCTTGCTTTGCTTGCTTTGACAATCAGATGCTGATGAATTTGTTTTAATTAAAGAATAAAAAGTTGGAGGAAATAATAATTAATTCATTTTTTCTCTATTAAATTAATAAATTAACCAAAACACTCTGAATGCAAAGAAATAAATAACGAAAACAAATGTGTAAAAGAGAAGCGTCAAGGCGTTCATTGTAGCATACCTCTGAAGGTGGTCACAAAGTTTTGTGGTAGCAAATGTCAGGCGAGGTTAACAAAGCTTTATGTATTCGACCCTTAAGCCAGCTTTTTTCTCAAAAATTCCCTAATTAGCAACAAGATTTCCCCCGTCCTTAAAAGGTTGTCACACTGAACAGTTGTCAAAAAAAATACTGGGAATCTGTTTGACGTTCATTTTTTTAATTTATTTCTCTTCTCTGCTTTTGTACGTCGCGATAAAAAATTTCACCTTCTTTGGAGAAAAAAATTTCAAGTGCCTTATTGAAATAATATCAAAAAATACCGAATAAAAACTAGTGCAAAGCAAAGAAAAAGTTCTAAAGTATACGAAATATATAAAATATATCGTGAAAGTGTATAATTTACTAACAAAAATATGATTGCAAAATGGGCGTTAATCACCCAGTGAAAAAGTAAAAAAAAAAATGAAACAAAATTAAAAAAGAAAGAAGAAGCTCGATACGAAGATTACAAAAACAAATTTAGGAGCAGCGCCAGCAACAGATACAACTGAAAGATATTAAAAAACGAACAAAATTGGATGGGGCTGCGTTAGCACTAGCGCTAGTCTTCACAGACATCCACCAACTTCAATTTAAAAAAAAGAGCACAAAGTGAAAGGCGAAATTTGGTTTGCAATTAAAAACGCATAGAATACAGGACGTGACTGCTAAAAAGGTATGTATATAGATGATCAAATCTGCTAGTAGAACATGATCCTGCTAATTAGAAAGTGTCCACGTACACGTATCTTATATGCACAAATGTATCTACATATGTATATCCATTAAATATTGTACATATATAATTCAACTGCTGGTTTGCGGGATGATTAAGCGGATTATAGGATTAGGTTATTAACTGAATTGTAAAGTGTGCGCTCGAAACTCGTATTCATACCTATTTTCTTGTTGTTGTAAGGAGCACTTCGAAGTCGGCTTTTTCTTAATGAATTTCAGTGCAACGTATTAGCTTAAATAAATTCCACATGCACTTTCAAGCTGTGTACGCAGTCTATGCATACAAGTACAAGTACAGGAGCCTACATCAATTGTTCACTTCGATACAGCATAGCGCTGTCCGACATACCAACAGTATGAAGACGGCCCAAGTTGGTTTTTATACCCAAAATGGCGAAAGAGGACTCGTCGTTAGCGAAGTCCTTTAGACCCACCAGCCCAACATCTTTCGCCCTTGAGACATTTTTGGAGAAAATTTGGGACCACGAGCTTCGATCCAGCACACTTAGCCATTTGCCAGGTCTGAACCAGCGTTTGAGTGTGGAGAAGTTGTAAACTGCGTCTTCCTTAGTATAGAAGGGGCCTTCAACAACACCTCACACCAAAGTGTAAATCGAGCACTTGAAAGAAAAGATCCAACAACCTATTATATCGTGGATTGACTCACTGCCCCGTACAAGGATGGCGGAAACCCCTTGTGGGAAGACACGGTTCAAATACGAACTACGAGATGTAACCCACAAGGTTGGCGTACACTGTGATAGTAAGGCGCTAAATATTATACAGAACAGTGGTATGGGCTCGCTCACCAAAATCAAACTTTTGGCACGTTTATGCATACAAGTCCCACTGCAGGTGTGGAAGTGCTGCCACTGAAGGAACCATGTTAAATATAGCCAAAGAGGGTTTCGGCAAATTAAAGTCATCTCGTCGGCTACATACAAACTAAAAAGACAGATGGTCACATGCGACTGGACGACAGTGCTGAGGTAGTGAATTTTGTCAAGAGATTAAGATTAGTAGTTGGAACCAAGATGACCTGGAATACCTCAATAGCGGTAAGATTCCAACAGAGGAGGGCTTTAGTATGGTATACTGACTGCTCAAAAATCCCAGAAGAAATTGAAGCGGTAATATTCGGCTCCCGTACCTTCTTATTCGTCCCCTTAGGAGAACTCCCGGACATATTTCAAGAGTAAGCAGTCTTTATTAGTCTGTGTGCATGTATAAATCTGCAACGCGGCTCCTCCATCGTGAACAAATCTGTATTAGGCCGCACTTAGGCGATATCATCCCTTGACATAAAATTAACACTTGTGCTTGAGTATGTACTGAAACTTAAAGATGTAACATGGGTTCCAGGTAACGAACGAGCAGACATGCTAACCAGAGAAGCGGCAGCTATAAAGCTAAAGAGTAACTTAATCAACGGTTCCACTCTCATACCTAAATCATTGAGTCGGACTTGCATCGGGACTCCTAACTGCAACTGTGTATACTTATGTATCCATTACCCAACTTGCTTATTAGGCATTAATACAAACTTAAATATACGAGGCATTGAACGTTAAAATTATTCAGCTAATCACTCATGTGTGCATATGCTTTATTTCAGCTGCTCTCTGCTTCTGCTCCATAAACGTTTCCAATAGAAATGGCATTTGCAATTCATAAACTTTTCTGTTTCAAAAACTTTAGTGCAGCCATGCAAGATGCATCGCTTCGTCATCTTTACTTTAGCAATTGCCTATACATATTAACAATACAAACTACATACATACTGTAGACCCCCAAGCATTTAATTGTTGGCCTATATATGTGAGCATTTTCCTCTAATTATTATTTTTATTTCAACTGCACTAGAATTGCTCCACTCAAATCATTCAACCATTATGTATTTTGTATGCGCAACAGTTGTGCCTCTTTACATTACCTTCCATTCGTTGGATTAGAAGAGGTAGTTCATACATACATATGCACAATGGTTAAATGTTACAGTCATTAAAAGTTGGGTGTTTCTCTTTTGCTTTTGAAAATCCCCATAACCTGCTTTTAACTATTTTCTGAAGTGCAACTGAAGAATTTTTCTGAAGAGAGATAGCATTTACCGCGGTGGCGACGATGTATAAAAAAAAGTTTATAATACTAATAATAACAAAATTAAATAAAACTAAAAATTATACGAAAATAAAGCTCCATTCATGGGTTTTTTTCACTCTAAAGATACCTATCACACTCTACTTTTACACAGCCAGTCTAGCTGTGTGCCCGCTGAGTGTCGGTTATGCTATGGATCCACACAGGGAGATTATCTCCCATAAATCTTCTTTAATCAGATCTAAAATTTTACCCTGACACACACAAAATTGAAGATTAGTTAACAATCCACCATCTCGGCGCCACCTAGTGTTTTGGTTGATGGTAGATGTCGCTGAGGATTGTTTATTTTTTGGTGACATCTAGTGTATTTCTAGCGAATTCCTGCCGGTTTAAGGTTAGAAATTGGTTTTTTTTAACGACATCTAGTGCCCAGTAGCGGTAAAATCGTAATTTTGGTAGTATTTCTTGCTATATTTGTTTATTTATGTTGTTGTTGTTGTTGTTTATTTATCGGTGACAGTAGCGGTTAAATCGTAATTTCGGTATCACAAATCTTCTTCATTTTAAGGAGTTTATAATGATGATTATGCTCAAGTTAACTCCTAAGAAGGTAGTTAATTGGGAATTTGCGCTAATGTATCAGCCCTATTACTCTAGTTCGTTTGCACTTTCATTGTGAAACAAAAATTTCTACATACATATGTACATACAGTGTACGACAAAACTAAAGCACATAAAGTCGCTCAGCTAAATTTGGTTGAAAAAAGATTCTATGACAAGTCTTAAATTTTGCTTTTGTATTTATTGATGAAATGCATATATTAGTTATTAGAAATATCAAACAAAAAACCCACTTTCATGGTCCAATAAAATAAATTAATTATACTTTTCAGGTTAACTAAAAAATTTGTGCGACAAAACTAAAGCACAAATTAAAGTAGGTCCGGTTTTTTTCTTAAATCTGTGCAAAAAAATGTAAAATGGAGGTTACCGTGATCAAGAAGACTCCCCCCGATCTTTTTCAAGCAATTTTTAAAATTGGTTACATTGTTTCATACAGCCGTTAAAGGAAACTTTATGATTTAAAAAAAATGTCCAAAATAATTTTTGGGTGGTACTTTTGCCAAATTGTTTTTTTTAATTCGTTAAAAATAAATCAGCGAATATCACCGAAACATAATTTAACATGCATCATGACTTTATTTTGTTGTTTACAAACGTTTTTATTAAAAAAAACGTGTCCTCTAAGCACTTTACAGAGAGGTAATAGGCCACCAAAACACCGAGTAGTAAGGATCTGGCCATCGTTCGGGCTGTGAAAATATCAAGTCTTGTTTCCGTAGGGAATTCCACAAATTATTTGGTCAGGATATAGTATGTAGGACAATTTAACGACCTTATTTTTAACAAATCTTACTTCACTTTTTTGCGCAAATGAATTAGAGTGGGTTTCCGGGGCTGTAAACAGGTTCCAAGGTGTCCGAATGTTTCAGAATTGTTTTATTTGATAGCAAACTAGGATTCCTTGTCGTATTGGACCATTTCAGATCATATAGTGTCCAGCAAACAATTATTTTTCCTTTATTTGGAATAAAGTCGTTTTAAACCCTAATAAAAAAGTAAGATTTCTTCAAAGAAACGTTATTAAATTGTCCTGCATAATGGATCCTGACCAAATAATTTATGGAATTCCCTGCGGAAACAAGACTAAATATTTTTACGGCCCAAACGATGGCCAGATCCTTGCTATTAGGTGTTTTTGGTGGCCTATTACCTCACTGTAAAGTGCTTAGAGGGCAAGTTTTTAAAAAAACTTTCGTAAAAAGCAAAATAAAGTTATGATGCATGTTAAATCATTTTGCAGTGATATTCGCTGATTTGTTTTTAACGAATTAAAAAAAAATTTTGGCAAAAGTGCCACGAAACAATTATTTTGGGCAATTTTTTAAAATCATAAAATTTTCTTTAACGGCTGTATGAAACAATGGAACTAATTTTAAAAAATGCTTGAAAGGGATTGGCGGGAGTCTCGTTGATCACGTTAACCTCCATTTTAAATTTTTTTGCACACATTTAAGAAAAAACCGGACCTACTTTAATTTTTGCTTTAGTTTTGTCGCACAAATTTTTTAGTTAACCTGAAAAGTATAATTCATATATTTTAATGGATCATGAAAGTGGGCTTTTTGTTTCATATTTCTAATAACTAATATATGCCCTTCATCAATAAATACAAATGCAAAATTTAAGACTTGCACATAGAATCTTTTTTCAACCAAATTTAGCTGAGCGACTTTATGTGCTTTAGTTTTGTCGTACACTGTACGTTCAACGCATTATTCATTGCTCCATGTAAGCACATATTTATTAATCTACATTAACCTACACAGAAGTACGCACATTTTAGCTGGGGAACGCTACTCTTATTTTTGTGCAAATTTTGGCTAATTTTTGTGATCACATTAAAAGTTGGGTCGTGCGAAACGGTCACCATCAACGTCATCATTGCCGACGTGGTGGTCGTTGGAGTTTGTATATATTTCTGTTTTATTGTTGTTATTGTTGTCGTGTGTAACCAGTTACCCGGATTTCATACGCTTTTCATACAAATAAGTATTAGTCGCTGCTGTTGCCGAAGCCGCTGTTTAGTTTTTTTTTTTATGTTTTGTTTTATTTAGTATTGCTTCAGTTCATTTGCCCCAAACCCGCAGCAACAACAAAAAATGCTTAAAGACTATCAACAATAATAAAAAAACACTATTATTGTGTTGTGTAGAGGTGTTTGGCAAAAAAAAACATATTTTTATATTTTGGTTTTGCTTATTCATTACTTTTAGTTATTTTAATTTTAAGAAAATTTAAGAAAAAAATAATTCTGAAGAGAGAGCGCTGTTTTTACCGCGGCTTCGAGCTTCTTATAATCAGTTAGGACGAATCGAGTTTCTACGTATTGCCGGTTCTACGAGAACGGTACCAGTATATCGACCCTGTCTGTCATCTGGACATGGCTACACCTCGTTAAAAAAAAAAACCAGTCCAACTTCCGATAGTAGCCCGTCTGCCGTAGGAACGACTTGGTTGTCATTTTGAAGGTCATGCTAAGCGATTGAAAAAGGGTGCTGTTGCCCACAAAATGCTTGATCAGCGACGACACAGTAACCAGACAAAAGAGCTTATTAAGTGAGCACTCACAATTGTGTGCTGAAATGAGGAGCACTGATTTAGCGCAAGTAATTAAAATATACCCACAATTTTTTTCTCTTTTTCAAGTAGCCTAAATTTAATTTGCATACGACCTTGCCTACTCATAAAAAAATCGCATTAAAAAGCAAATGCAAATTTAAACGCGTTTTTCCTGCCTTTTTAAAACCAGTCTAGCTCGAAAGTCATACTGGGGACAAGTTTTTGCATCAACAGTAAATCAAACATTTTAATTAGATGCATACAATATTAGATAAGTTAAATCAGTATATATATTACGATTGAGACAAGACACAAAGTATGTACGTATGATAAAGACCAGCTTTTCCAGCGACTTTTGCCAGCCACTCTCGGCGCTGACAACTCGACTTAATAATTTTGTCACAAACTTCTTCGAAATCTCCCATCGAGCTTTACATTGACTTAGATCCGTAAATATCGCACCCGCGGTTCACTTCTCCCTACAAAATTTTGCATTTTCTCATATAACTACATAAATCTTTTTCAAAGGAAATTTTTTTCTGAAGGTGCCTCACTACAAATTAGTATATCTTTTTGGTTCACCAGCTTCAAGCTGTCCAGCAGTAAAAATTTAATATAAATCCATTTTAGTTTCTGAGATCCTTGCGTTGATGAATGATGGATTCTCAAGAAATATTCAATGTACGGACACGACTTTTTTATGTAGGGCTGTTTTATTGTATAGAGAGATTTAATTTAACTCGAGTTAGTTTTTTCTTTCTACTAAAAAGTTGTCTGGAGGAAGTTAGCTGCTTTTACCGCGATGCCGTAATATATTCGTTTTAATTTCCTCATATTTCTTATATTAATTAATTGACTCCTGAATGTTATCTGCATAGTTATTTAGTGTTAAGAAGTCGAAAGTCAACAATTTCTTTTTATCTATTTTCATGCTCTTCAATTATGTTCGCAATATTCATACAAGTAAATACAGTCTTTTCCAAAATTATAAGGCAAAAGTAATTTGATTACGACAATACATTTTGATAAGTGAGCTTTTTTAAGACGGATAGGCTGAGGCAGAGATTGCAAAATGTTATATTAAGCGCTTTACAAAGACCGAATTCCATTCCATTTAGAAACTTTTCCGTGATTGCTTCGGGATCAGTTTGGGATTGTTTTTGGGATATTTTTTGATTTTTTGGGATTTTTTTGGGTAATTTCGGGATTGTTTTCTCTTGATTGTTTCTTGGAACTTTTTCGAGATTGCTTGTCTGTTATTTCGGGATACTTTTCGGAATTATTTCGGGACTGGAAAACACTCCAAATGATCCGAAAAAATCACGAAACCCCTCCCGAAACGATCCGAAAAAATCCCGAATAGTCTCAAAAAATTCCCGAAAACAGGCCCAAAACGATCAATCCTGGAAATATTCCGAAATGATTCCAAAAGAAAAAAAAAATCACGAAATGGTCTCGAAAAAGTATGAGCAGGACTTCGAAAAATATGTTAATACTATGGACCGTTTGGGAATTCTTCTGTGATCATCGTTGAACTATTTTTGTAGCTTTGTTGTACTTTCTTCCTTCCAGCCCTTTCTCAATCGGCTTGAAAAAATGGTGTGATGGCAAAGATGGCATCTGGTGATCTCTCTTTAACCAGCACGAGCAGTCAAGAAGGTTAGTTAAAACAATTTTTAATTAAATTTTTAATAAATTAAATTAAATTACTTTTGGTTTCTTGCATTGCCAGAAGAAAGCCCCGAATATGTTGGTTACGATCGTACGCTTCGGCCTTCATTGAATTCGGGAGCAAGCCCGAATGCGACAAACTTGAACAATAATAATGGACAAAATAGCGGTAATAGTAGTAGTGGCGGTGGTAGCGGCGTGGTGAGCGGCAGCAGTGGCAGTGGTGGCGGTGGAGTCGGCGCCGGTAGCGGTGGTGGTAATGGCAACAACACAAATGTTTCAAATGGCAACCAATACGATGTGATCAAATCACCATATAATCCAGCTTTCTTGGAGCTGAGTCAGCTGCGTCATCAACGCACCGATGCACTTTGTAGATGCGAAGAGTTACGCGGACAGGTGGCATACTATCAGGAGCAATATGTTAGTGCAATGGCACAATTAGAAAGCACCGAACGTAATAAATTTATTGATGTGGTCGCAGAGAATGCACGTCTCAAGCAACAGAATACAAAACTTGAGCGACAGCTTATTCGTTTGGAGAATGAGAATGGTGGTAATAAAACATCAAATGCAGCGAATGCTTACTATTTTAGTGATGTCACAGGTGGTAGTGGACGTGGTGGTGGAAGTAGCAGTGGCGGCGGTGGTGGTGGTGGTGGTGGCAATAACAATGCAGATAGTGACAAGCTGCTGGAAGAATTGCATTTGTGCAAGGAACGTAATGCTGATTTGCTCAAAGAGCGCAGCGTGATTGCTGCCGAGCGTGAGAAGTATAAAAAGAGTTTTGGCTCAACCATATCCGAGCTGGAGAATGTGAAGAAGGAGCGCAATTTTTATCGTGAATCGCGTGAACATTTCAATTTACAGCGTGACATAATGGAGAAGGAGATACAAAAGTTGAAATCGTTGCTAGCTGAGGAATCAAAGAAAGTGCTACTTATCACTGTTGAACGCAATCGCATCGACGAAGAGCTGAAGCAGTTACTATCCGAGAAGGATAATGTGCTACATGAGCATCAAAAGATGTTCGACGACTTGACGGCAGCTAAGAAAGAAATTGAAAATTATAAAAAGAATGATTTGCTATATCAAACCGAAATTAATAAGCTGCATCAGGCCAATGCCGAATTGCAAAAGCGTGATTTGCTCAAATCGAATTCGTGGTCGAAAGAGTTTTCCGATAGCAAGGATGATTTCAAGGAAGTGGAAAAGTTACGCAAAAGCCTCGAAAAAGCCAATTCGGAGGTAGAACGCGCGTTGCAGGATGCCGAACAGGCGAAAGGTGTTCGCGATTGGGCCATTTCGCAGCGCGAGAAAATCGTGCAAGAACGCGACTCGGTGAAATCTCTCTGCGACAATTTACGCAAAGAGCGCGACAAAGCAATATCTGATTTGCTATCAGCCATACGTGACAGCGAGAAAATCAAGAAACAAAAAGATGAAGCCCAAAAGAAAATCGATGTGCTGAAGGAACAAATCGAAAATCAAAATATCGACAATGCATCGCGACGTAGTTTTCGTATGAGCACATACGAGGCGGAGGATCTGCTCGATATTGAGCTGAATTATCACACTGATAGCGATATCGGTATCATATTAGATGATAGCAATAATCGTCAGCTAGTTTGTGGCGTTACGAATAGCTCGCCAGCGTTTGGTAAATTAAAAATGAATGATGTCATTTGCAAGGTGAATAATCTCGATTGCCAAACAATGACAAAGCGTATGGTGTTGGATGAGATACGTAGCAGCGCGCCACGTTGTAAGTTGCTGGTGACGCGCACACGTCACAGCAAGCGTCATTTCTATACGGTCCATCTCAATATGCAGAATAATATGAATCATGGGCTGACTTTAGATACAGGCGTTTTCATATCAAAAATAGAACCCAACTCGTTGGCCGCATACGAACCTGAGCTAGATGTTGGCGATCGTGTGCTGAGCATCAATAATAAATCAATGGAGTGCGTACAATCGGTGGATGATGTCATGACGCTGCTGAATGATGAACGCAATGACGCTATTACCATATTCGCTTTGAAAAATGTACAAGACATCGGTTATAGCGATGGCCAACGACGCATGACCACTTCGTCAGCGCAAACGGACTCAATAGATTCGATGCATCGTATGACGAGCGCCAAACATCCTTCCAAATTCTCGGAAATGTTGAGTATATTCAAAAAGATACATATATCAAAACCGGGCTCCGACGTTGATCATTTTACACAAGAACATGATGCTTTAGCTGAACTAGATTCGGTGTTGAGTGAAAACTCATCGGAAAAACCACGACGTGGTGGCAAGCGTAGCAAGAAAGAAAAAGAAGCTGCGGCTAAAAGTATGGGAACATGGCCGCGCGCTAATATACTCAATGCTACTCACGAGAATCCCACTGGTACTATAGTACAGCAAAGAGAAAAGAAGCGTCCGCCTTTGGCGCTTTTTACCGCAGGCCCCATAAATGTGGATAAAGATGACGAACGCGGCGAACATTCGGATGAACAACCACCACCACTGCCGCCACAAGCTAAACCACAAGCGCATATGCGTAACGGCGGAATCAGTGGAGGTGGTGGAGGCAATGCTATCAAAACCAATCCTCACCGCAATTCGAATCCCATACCCGCATCAGCGCTCTTCAGCCCTACACCTAGCGGTGCTGCGGGTATGACAGGTGTGAATGTGGGTGGAAGCAGTAATAGCAACAACGTCTACGCAAATTATATGCGCCATTCGGTGTATGTTGAACCGCAAATCGAAAATGTGACGCTCATGGCGGAATCCACGAAACCCTTACAACGTCCCGCGCCTATCATGGGTGCGAATATGCGTGTGAAGATGCCGCCAGTGCCCGACAAGTATGGCAATCAGCGTGTGCATAATTATCAGAATCGTTATTCATTAAATATAACGCCAACTGAGTTCTACAAGACAAGTGGCCAGCAGGCGCAACAACAGGTCATACATGCAGGCAATGGTGCGGAATTAATGGGAGGTCGTAAGCCGCATATATTCGATATGCTAAACAGCGGTAATGGAAATATGGGTGGTGGAATGCCGGGTAGCTCAAGCAAATCGCAACCACATCCAGCGCTATTCGCACCGCTCAACTTTCATCCGCAAAGTTTTGGACGCAACAACGCCAACACAACCCAACAAAATTCTTTAGATATGATCTCGATTAAATCGCAAAACTCCATCGACTCAATACTGTCCGCAAAGAGTCCACCCATTAGCGAATGCGCTGTAATGAATCACTATACAAAGCGGGGCTTACCAATGCCACAAGCGGTGCCTAGCAAGAATGTCGCCAAGTATCCAAGTGATAGCGAGAGCATTGCTTCGGGCATTATGAGCAGCAGTGTAGGTGGCGTGGGAGGTGGCGGTGTTGGTAGCATGGGAATTGGCGTAAACAACTCACTCTTTCATTCTAATAATATGGCTGTGCCAACGCACAATCGACACTCGCAACTGTTTCCCACATTCACTCAAAACTCCAGTCACCCGCATTCGCATGCAATGCGTCAAATACGCCACTCTAGTCCCTTAACATTGCCCTCTTCACCACCACTTCATCCACATACACATGCACTCAATCCGCATGCATCAACCATGCAACAGACGCAACAGCATGGTGTCGATACAGCTGCTGGTAGCGCAATTGGTATACCGACCAGTTCGGTGGATAAATTTGATATGGATTTTGGCGCACCTGGTTTACCAATGCATTCACAATATGTGCACGACTATCCACTCTCAACACACTATCACCATCCTCATACAGGTGTGCCCCATAGTGGAGGAGGCGGCGGTGGTATCATGTATGAAGGAGGCACGTTTCCGCGCAAAAAGGATCATCAACGTTTACGCATACCGTCCAACCCGAGTGTGGCAAGCAAGAGTAGCGCTGGTGTTAAGAACAGCTCTGGTTCAATAGATCATCACTATAGTGGAGGTGGTGGTGGTATGCCAAATATACCGCCAAGTATGTCAGGTGCACCACCTACAATGCTAATGCATCATTCAGCGATTGCTGCTGTAGCCGCAGCCAATGGTGGTGGTAGTGGACGCGGTTCACCTATGCCGCAAGTACATGTTGAAGTTTTAAGTCATGGCGGTAGTAAACGTAATTCGAATACGCCGTCGGATTTTTTATGCCCTGGAGACCTTAGAAGAGTCACGATCGAAAAGAGCGACAAATCGCTCGGCATTACCATACAATGCAATAATAATGGTGGCGGTATCTTTGTTTCGACTGTAGCCGATAAGAGCATAGCCACGCGTGCAGGTCTTCAGGTGGGCGATCAACTCTTAGAAGTCTGCGGCTTAAATATGCGTTCGGCTACAAATGACATCGCGGCGAATGTGTTGCGTCAATGTGGCAATTCGATAACGATGCTGGTACAATACAATCCGGAAAGTAAGTATAATAAAATTTATTTTATTTCATTTTGTTTTAATTTTACATGATATTCAATTCCCTAATTTCTTTTACAGAATTTCACTCTGGTGAATACGATGGCACCAATAATCTCGAGACTGAATCGCCAGTTAATCATTCTGGTTCGCCAACGCCTCGCAATTCACCACGTCCACCAGTACGCACAATGATGTCATCCCTACCACCACATCCAATCTCAGCACCCACAAACAGTCCTCTAGCACAGCAATCAAATCAACTAATGCCACAATCGAGTTCACTCATCTCTACACAATCGATTAAGGATCAAAGTTTCGCCGACAGTTTAGAGAATCAATCGGATATGAGCAGTAGCCAGGATTTGCCTTCGTCAGCAGCCACAACTACAACTACAGCTTCGACAACCTCAACCGTATATGAGGAAGAGGCACGTTATGTCACTTTACGCATGGATAAATCAAAGAATTTAGGCATTAAATTATTTGGTGGCAATAAAGTTGGCATATTTGTGCATGATGTGCATCCTGGTTCACCATCCGATATTGCTGGCATACGCAAAGGTGATCAAATACTAGAATATAATGGTGTTGATTTGCGTTGTGTCACGGCCGAGCAGGCGGCAAATGAGATATCGAAATTGACGGACACTGTCACATTGCTGGTGCAAAATAAATTGAAAAGTGAGTATGAAAAATGCAAATTCAAATTTCAATAATAGTTCATACCTTTTTTTTACTTAGAATTAAAGCAAATCAAAGACAAGTCTGGTGATTCTTTTTATATACGCGTTGGATTTGATCGTACCGGTGAATTGAATGATGGTGATTTGCGTTTTGTCAAGGATGAGGTGCTCTATGTGGATAATACAGTTTTTAATGGCACATTTGGTTTGTGGCGAGCATGGAAATTGGATTCGAAGGGGCATCGCAAGGAATGTGGCATTATTCCAAGTCAAATGAAGTATGTATTGAAGTTAAAGGGGGCAGATGCATTCGTAACCCATTTAATTAAATTAATTCAATTTTTTTAAGATTAATTTAATTGACTATATTCTTTTTTATTTATTTTGTATTATTTTACTAAATTTTCTTTTTATTTATTTAATTTTGTTTTATTTAATTTAATTTAAAATTATTTATTTTTTATTTATTTTAATTTAATTTAGTTTACCTTTTTTAATTAATTTTAATTTATTTCCATTTAACTTAATTTAATTTTAATTAATTTAAACTATTTTATCCTACTTTTTTGTTTTATTTTAATTTATATATTAATTTTTTATATTTTTTTGTTTTATATTTTTTTCTTTATTTTATTTTCTTAAAAAAGTCTCAAAGGAATTTTTTTCGTTAATTTGACTTATATTAATTTCCTAAATTAAAATTAAACACAGTAAACTAACACTATTCACTTCTGCATTTATTCTAGAGTCGAAGAGGAGTTACGCGCTGGTGAGGTGGTTGATTGTGAAGGTGGCACTACGCGACGTGGCAGCACATCGGCACGACGTTCGTTTTTTCGTCGTAAAAAGCACCAACGCAGCTCATCGCGTGACTCAACCGAAATCGCCAGCTTCAGCAACACGCAATTGAGCTTTTTTCCCGATTCAGGAATACTGAATGATGATGGTGGTATTTTGAGTTATCAACGTGTGGAACGCTTAGATTGTGAGTGCCGTATCTAATATTTAAAATCTCAAACATATATAATAATTTCAAATATTTGTTTATACAGCGCCCGTACGCCGTCCGGTGCTTATAATTGGTCCGTTATCAGAGCGTGTTATGGAACGTTTGACAATTGATTTTTCGAATTTATTCAAAATGTGCGAAGTGACTTCAATGGATTGTTCACAAGATGCAATGGAAGAGGGTTTGCAGGAAAATATTTTCGTTGACTATCGTAGACGTGGCAATAAATTTGAATGCACCACTGTGGAGAACATAAACAATGCATGTAAAAATGTGAGTAAAGAGTTTTTAGAGCTACAATTTCGACTTTTATTTTCGGCGCATTTTCATTTAAAAATTTCTCCTCCAGGATCGCCGTCATTGCATTTTAGACATATCAATTTCAGCTGCAGAAAGACTGCAGCGTCTACAAATTTATCCAATTGTTTTGCTTTTACGTTTCAAATCAGCCAAGCAAATACGCGAAATACGCGACTTTGGTATTGACAAGATATCAGCTAAAGCAGCCAAGGAAATGTATGAACGTGCGCTAAAACTTGAAACGGACTATAAACAGTACATATCAGGTAGGTTGCAATTAAAGTATGACAATTGCGCACAATATTGTTAATTGTATGTCCTTTATTTTTTGCAGCTGTAATACCCGGAGTTAGCATTAAGCATATGTGCACACAAATCAAGGACTCTGTAGATAAGGAACAGGATAAATTATTGTGGGTGCCTGTAAGCGGTTGATCATATAAAGAGTAGAAATAACAACTATAGCTTTTAGAACAACAAATACATAACGATTATTCAGCTATGTGGCAATGCAGACGTATTGTATTTAGTTTTTTAAGTGTAAAGCGCACACATTTTTTAGTATTTTTTTGTTAGTTTTGTACGCTTTTTTTAAGGAATTTTTTTATGAAAGGTATTCTATTACTTGTATTTTCTGAATCAGATTAAACCCTACTCCGTACTTCTATGCGCAAGGCTGTTCTACTCAAAAGCAAAAATTTATTCTAAAACAAATCGGTACTCTGTAGTTCGTTCGATATTAATTTAGAGGATATTCGAAAGTAATAAGCAACACTGTTTTACTTTTTTAGTTTTTTTTTTCGAAGGTCATGGATTTTAATGAAACTTTTGCCTACAACTGTTAAACAAAAATACTTATTTTGCAATTTTTTCGAAATTCTAATTTCAAAAGTATATCTACAAACATATTTTCGAAGTTGCAAAGTTCAATTCAATTTCCCCCGATTGCTCAGTCCGATGTTTTCGAAAATCGGTTTGAGGAATCGCGAGAAGTTGTCAAAAGCTCGGGAACTTCAAAAATTCGAATTTAAAAAAATGTCCTGAACGGATTTTGTTGTTGTACCAATACCATACCAATAGTTTCTATTTGTTTAAATAACGAAAAATATGCAAAACCTGGGGATCTTCAAAAATTCGAAATTCGAAAAACTGGCCGGAAAGTATTTTGTTGTTGTTGTGAACCATACCAAAACTTTTGGAACTCAATTTCAGAAACTTGGAAGTTTACTTCTGCCCTGAAACTGATTTTTTAATAAATAGCATAGAACAGAATTTTAGAACATTCGACCATTTTGTACCAAATGGTCAAATCCACAGAAAACAGAATGGAACTCGAACATATACCGAGTGCTACTCGAAGCTTTCTTGCAGACCCACTCGAATGTTTAAGATTTGTTTTCGAAACGGATTATCAAATATCCCAGAATCGAAAGAGGTATAAATGAAATCCAAAGGCTACATAATGAGAGTCGAACATATAATACTCGGAAATTTCCTGCAGAGTACGAATCACTCAAAAGCGAACAAAGTTTCTTTCGAATAGAATGTTTTGATATTTGTTTTCGAAACAGAGAGTACCAAATTTTCTAGACTCAATTCATAAGGGAACATAACGAAGTTCGAACATAGAATGAATGCGACTCGAAAATGTCTTACAGAGTACGAATAACTCGAACGCAAACAAATTTTTATCAGAGTGTTTTGACATTTATTTTTGAAAAAGGGAGTACCAAATTTTGTACAATCGAAAGGGGATATGACAAATTAATAGGAAACAGAATATAATTTGAACATGGCATGCGTGCTACTTTTAAAATTTCTACAGAACACGAATAACTCGAAAGCGAAACAGTTTTCTTTCGAATAGAACTACAGAGTTAGTGCGCACTTTTGTATGCATTGGTATTGTTGCAAATTTATTTTTTGTTTTTTTTTTTTAGTAGTAAGCTTATTGTACTTCAACTAATCGGGTATTAACTAACTCATTATAAAGTATTAGTCAATAAAAACAAAAAGTTGTAATTGTTATTTAACGAGGCACTGTAAATCAAAAACCTTTACCGATTTTGACAATATTTTAGAGTTCTATCTCTGATTTGCTATTTTGTCTGTATGAGTTTCTATTAACTACCTTTACTATACCAACCACACTGAAAATCAAACAAATCTTTCAAATTGTATTTCATTATTTATTGAGAACGCAAAGTATTTCCTTTTATTACTAACAAAAAACAATGAGCCTCATGCATAAAAGATGAGCACTTGCTCATGCGAGTAAAATATGGCTTCTTTATTTTTATTACAAAAACGAAATAGCTCGGTCTTGCTTAAAAAATCGAGTCTGAGCAAATGCTAGCACTTTATGCATAAGGCCCAATATTTTAATGTATTTAAAAAGCTGTATTATTATTTTCAAAATAAACGCATATTTCTAAGCTATCTTTATTTTAAATCTATTTTTTATTTGCTAAGCTATCTTATTTTAACTATGCCTTTAAATTTTGCAAATTAAGTTATTAAGCGCAACTTTCGAAACTGTAAACACATGTGTGTTTGGTTTAATAAGCAATGTTTTATTTAATTGTTCATCTTTCGCTATTAAATATTATTAATTTCTAGTTAAGTAGAGGCCAAGCCTATTTATTAGACGCATAGGTTATTGTTTTCAAAATGCTTTTATTATTTTATAAATTGTACTAATTTAACATGGTTACAGGGTAAAATCAAAATATTTTTTATTTTTTTATATGTAATTATATATTTTTTATTTACTTATATTATCATGTATTACATAATCATATACATATGAACTCTCGTAGTTTGCTGCAAAATTTATTTTTATTATTTTTAATTGAGATACTGTACTATTCTAATCTAGCAAATCCATTACATTGTATTGAAAGTTTATAAGAATATTTAAATTGTCCGCTAAAACTTCGTATCGTTTGTCACTAGCCTTGCATTTTGCATAGATTTTTTGAGACTTGCACAAATTTGTTTTTTTTAGCTATTTTGTTTGATATGATTTTTTTTTTTAATATGAATATACTTGCTGCTTTACTTATACAAACTTGCGATCAATCAATATTTTTTAAAAGCAAATCTTTACAACGATAATAAATCAAATGTTGCCTTAAAAAGTTAATAATAAATTTATAAAAATATAGTATTTACAAATAAACAATAATTCAAATTTAAACAGCAAATAAACTATGTTTTTTTTATTATTATACAATGATAGCAAAAAAAAAAAAACAAACAACAAGCATGCCTAAACATACACACAAACAATAAAAATACACAATAAAAAATGTAACAACTATGCAGTGACAATACAAAATTGTGAAACACAAATAATAAAACATATTCTAAAATATTTTCCTACTTATAAAATGCACTTGAAAATATACATATATGTATTAAATACAATATTATCATTTATAACAATAATAGGTAGGTAATTATATATACAAAAATATGTAGTTGTAATGTATTTACACATTCATGAAGTGACAAATTTATAACTGTTGTAATTGTACGATTTTGCGAAAATTGTGTCGAATGTATTGTAATACGAAAAATAATTGTTGTTGTAGCACTTTTATAAATGCATTAAAAAAAACGATAATAATGTTATTATTATTTTATACATGTCTCTTACATACTTTTCTTACAATCATACATACACATATGTAAATTGCACTATAGTGAATAAATATTTTTTGCAATAAAGGTCAACTTTTTGTGTGCTCACTTTTTTGACTTGCTTAGGGGAAAGTTTTTGAATGAGGGCTCTTAAAGTTTTCGCATAGTTCGAACATGAAATTCGAATGTTGCTATTCGAATTTCAGATGGAGTAAGATTATTCGAATATTGATATTCAAATTTTACTATTCAAATACTGCCTTATTCGAATAGTGCCATTCTTCGAATATAATGAGTTCGTGAATGAATGAATAAACTCTATGTAGTATGTGTCTCAAAACTTCTGTAATATTAACTAACAATTTGTGAAGTGAACCACCTGAAATTTTTTTGAAGGTCATATATTTTGATGAAATTGGGTGGTATGCCGCACAACGATTAGCAAATTTGAATTATTTTCGAAGTTCAAAGTTTAGTGTAAGTGCAGTTTAGTAAATCGGTTTTACTCTTGCGCGAGAAAATAGCCAACATCGAAAATAATTCGAATTTCGAAAAACTGGCTTAAAAATATCCGTTTTGTCCTTGTTGGAAACTATGCAAAATAGTTTCAGAAAAAAATACGAACTTCGAAAAAATGGCCAACTTCAAAATTTTTAAGCCATTACACTGTACGGCAGCCGGCTGGGTATGGCACCAATCCAACTTTTTTGAAGAGATTAAGACATGCATAAATCGTTCCCCGTTTTTCGAGGTTAGCCTCCAAAATTTAGTAACGGGCTTTCGAAGTTCAAAGGTCGAAAGTGGTTTTCTAATTGAGTTGTTTAAAAAATTTAAAAAGGCAAAATGTGGGAGTGGCCTGCTTGCCTCTCGTGTTTGATTGGTGACCTTTTTCCATTAAAAGTGTATGTAAGAGTGCTATACAGGGCCAAAGTGCGATCTTCGAAAAAAATAAAATCCGCATATTTTTAATATCTTTTCATACATTCCTTTCAAATTAAAAAAAAGTAAACCAATCAAGTAAGAGGAGCAAGTAGGCCATGCCAACGATTAAAATTTTTCAATTTGTTTAACAAAATAATTAGAAAACCAAATCTTCGAAGGGTCCAACTTCGAATTCGAAAGCCAGTATATCGCTCTATGACCGCCCTTAAAGAAACAATATGTCAATTTGTTCAACAAAATACCTAGAAAACCAAATCTTCGAAGGGTCCAACTTCGAACTTCGAAAGCCAGTGTATTGCTCTATGACCGCCCTTAAAGAATCTGTTGATGGATGCATCAGATTTTTCCTATTGCTGACACAAATCGGATAACTACTTTGTTTTACGCCGTGATGGCCGTTCAGCACCACCTTTCAGATGAGGGCTTATACGATGGTCAGCTGTCTTATAGGATAGGCTAGCTCGTCCAGAGGTAAAAATCTAGCGACAATACTACCGACATAGTATCTATGGTTTCCATATAGTATAGTTTCATCAATCGATCGTCGTGATAGGGGGGCATTCCAATCAAATTTATACTTTTAATTTTTTTTTTATTAAATATATTTTCATTTATTCATTAATGTTATGGCTTGAATATGGTATTTGCTTACCTACAGAATATATGTATACAAAATAATAATTTTTAATGAAATCGTTATTTACTACATATGTAAATCTATGAATACTATTTATAGAATACTTACACCTACATAAATAATATAATATTTACAAACTCAAGTAAAGTGCACATATGCAAGCACTTTGTCTAAAAGTATTCAAGGTACATTCGCTCGTGGTAAAAAGGTTTCTCGGCCCAGCATTATATCGGAAAAAAACTATATTTACAAATAATATAATGCCTTCGTTTTTTCACTTAAAAGTATTACATAATAGGTTTACAAAATATAGAATAAGGGTATTTCCTAGTAAGAGCAGTTGGTTTAACAATCTAGGTAAAAATGATAAAAATGAAAGTAAGACAAAAATCCACTTGAAACAAGAGGTCGTTCAGAGTATTGGATTAAGATGCTGTTGGAAACTTCTTCAGGAGTCAAAGAAATTTTTTTTAGTATGTCAACTCTATTGCTCTACTCCGTGAATACCCTTAATATTAAAACTAAAATTTGGACTAGCTGCCATAATAGGCTAAATTGAAAAAATGAAACATAAAATGCCTTAAAATGCTTAAGGGAAAAATTATACACAAAAAATTTCATATTCTGGCGTTGATGGGTTAAGCAAGTATTAGCCTCTCTCTTTGTATCGTATGCTTCTAGGGATTTTATTGAACTCTTGAACAAACTAATCTTACGATCTTCTCAAAACTGCGCCCTTCGCCGGAATTTCCCTTATATAGTATACGACGGAACCCCGAATTCCCTAGAGTTGGTTAAGTCCGAATACCAATCGGCAAGAGATCAGCGGCAGTTGCCCAAGATATTGATATCCTAGGAGTTGCTTATTTTGAAATAGTTGGATGTTAGACATTCCCAGAACGCAGAACTTTTAAGATCACGATCGTAATAGCGGCTTGGCTCTTCGTTTGAATTCCCTAACTATAGCATCACTGGATCGTCACATTCTGCTCTTGGGTATATGCCTGGTTTACAGCTATGCTTTAAGGATCGTCCGGTTTGGATGTTCTTGAAACAGGCAGCCCACCAGAAACTCTTTGTTACCTTTATCAAATGAGAGTGAGTTTTATCGAGAAGACCGAAAGTCTAATTTCAATGTCAATTTTAAAGGCACAAACTCAATTTCCGTTAAGCTTTTTGCTTCCACCATCAACACCAATTTATGACTCAACAAAAAATACCGACAAACAAGTTAACTTTCACGCATTCCATAAGACCAGCTCCTAATCTTCATAAAAATCAAAATCATCTCTCGGACGATACCAATCCTCGGTCGCATGTTCATAGATCGCTTGCCGCACCAGCTGTTCCGCTGCATCAAGAGGATGTTGTCGCTGTTGCTGCTGATTTGCTGAGCCTATTGAGTCATATATATCTTCTTCATAGTCGTCTGCTTCCGCCATAGTCTCAAATTCGTCCATACGCTCGGAACGAGGACTACGCGATGTAGCACGAAATTCCACTGGCATGTTATAGCATTTACAAATGCAGCACGAGGGAAAACGAAACCAATCGGAAAATATGCCTCGACATTCGTTATGTGGATCGTAAGCGAGCAGACGATGTAGACGATATTGTTGTTCGCAGCGACAACCTTCACGACAATACATTTGACGATTCTCTTGCGTACATTTCTCCCAGTGAACATACTGTTCGAAGGGATAGAGATTGAGTAGAGCGAGCACTTCACCGCGTGTATTGTTGGCCCAAAATGGTGCGACAACTTCTTCCTTGCCCGGACAAGCATTGCTAAAAGAGTGGAAGAAAGAGAGAGAGAGGGTGCGTTAAAAATGAGAAATGTTAATTTATATATCCGACTTGCTTCAACTTACATGCCGCGCACATTTGGTGGCGCCTTCACCTCCTGCTTAATGGCATCTTGATACAGCTGAGCTTCACGGAGCACCGTCTTTGTAGACGCGGCACTGCTAGGAGTTGCTTGACCTGACTCTTTCGAGCTTTGATCTTTTTCATCGACGGTAATTTGTTCCACATGCGCCTCTACCTCCTCTTCTTCATTGCTCGCTGCGGCTGCTGAAACGAGCTCCTCGTGTTTAGACCCGGGCTTCGTGGCAGGAGTTGTAGATATTGTTTGCTCCAACGTCGTTGTTGGCACTAAATCGGCATTGTTTGTGTCGTCTTTATGGTGTTGTAGTTGGGAGCTAATTTGTGCACTTAGCTCTAAAGTCGCAGCTGGCTTCGTAGGAGCCCAGGGAGAGTCCGAGTCCAAGTTAGCTGTGTCGATGCTTCCATTATTCGGGGTGTTTTCAGAGTCCGGATGTTCCATTGTAGTTGAACTCGCGTTGTCGTTAGTTGGTTGTAGTTTCGAGATTGAACTTTCATACTCATTAGCAACTTCAGTGGTTTTATTTTCTTTTTTCACTTGGTGTAATTTAATAATTTGTGGCGGTCTCTCGCTCGAGGCTTCTGATCCCATTGGTGGTTTCTCTTTTGTTGCGGGTGTGGTGACCACCTTGAGTGTGGTCGAGATCGTCGCCATTTCAGAGTTATTCTTTTGTTCAGTCAACGGCTTCTGTAGTTGGCCGAGCTGCGGCGAATCAATAATTTGTATATTGTCACCCGGCAAGAGCGGTGCTTCTGGCGAGGTGGATATCTCGTAGACGCTATTCGACACAATACTACCATCATCTTCGGCGATTTGAAATACGGTCTCATCATTCAATGTAACTTCGCTAGTTTCTTCGGTATTTTCTAAGACCAACTTGGGCTCCTCGGTTGTCGTAGTGGTGCTGGTCGTGCGTCGTCTCAATGACGAATGCAACGGTCTATTACGATTGATATAAACATTTACGCGTCGTCTATGACCGGCTGTTGTATTCAATCTGCGACGATGTGCTCCGCTACCAGCTCTCTTCAGGCTGGGACGCTCATCGCTCATTTTGGCCTCCTTCTTTTCATTAGCCACACTTGTATTATCTTCGCTTGTCCCTTCGGTAGGTGGTGGTGTTGTGGTAGTCGTAGTCGAAATCGGTCGAAAATGTGGTTCCTCTGGCTCATCATTCGGCTTAGCACCCCCTCCTACAGGACTTTCATGCTCCGCTTGCATATATTTCGCAGAGCGTGATCTATGCGCCTTCTTCGTGTAGCGTTCTGCTGCATCTTCATATTCGTCGATCTCATTCGTGAGAATTTCATCGCGCAACACTGAGATATGTCGTACATCGCCATACATTCGTTTCATGAGACCATGATTTTCGTGTACGAAGCGACGTACTGCATGCCAGGGATATGCCGAGCCCGGCAGATGACAATAGTCTTGACGTGTGAGATCGCAGGGTATGGCAGCGAGTATTTGAGCTCGTCCACGACGAGCCTGTTTGGATTCTTGTGTGGTGCACGAGTTTGCGGAATCGTAGCCATAGGCATCGTTGGGCCGACTAAGGGCCACGATGAAGAGTAACAGGAAGATGAAATATATCTGGAAAGAAGAGAAGAAGTAAGAAAGGTAAGTCTGGGTTTAAATGTTCCATAAACTGTCAGAAAAAAATAGTTAGGTAGAGTAGCCATAAAGGCCTTCTCTAAAGTTTTTGCAGAATGCTGTCGATATTGACGGTCTTTTAGACAAAATAGAATGAAAAGAAAAAAAAAATAAAAAAAAAATATAATAAAAAAAAATAAATAGGTTAAGGTAAACAAAATAAAATATGGTCAAATAAATAAAAAAAAAAAAAATAAATAAAAATAAAAGAAAAGTAAAATAAAAAAAAAAAATAAAATAAAATAAAATAAAAATAAAAATAAAAATAAAATGAAAATAAAATAAAAATAAAATAAAAATAAAATAAAAATAAAATAAAAATAAAATAAAAATAAAATTAAAATAATATAAATAAAAGTAAAATTAATAAAATATAATTAAATAAACGTCAAGAAATTATAATAAAGTAAAAAAAAAATAAATCAAAAAAAAAAAAATTTTTAAATTAAAAAAAAAATAAAACAAAAATAAATACAGTAAAATAAAATAGAAAAAGAAAATTATATAAGGAAACAATTTAAGTAAAAAGGGGGAAAAATAAAGTAAAAAAGAAGAAAAAATAATCCAATTGACATAAAACAAAACCAAATTATAAAACAATAAAAATAAATAAATTAATAAAAAATAAAAAATTAAAAAAAAAACAAATAAAATTGAATAGTTTTTTTTGTCCATACGCGAACCAGATCTCTCGTCACGGCTCCTACTTTTCCATTTTCCGACCCCGAGCAAAGAAAATTTGATTTTTCCACCAACTCCATCGTGAAGTATCTACCATCTAATGTGGGTTACCGCAAATCAAATTGAAAGTAAACGCGCTAACAAATGCAGCACACAAACTTAAAAAAAAAAACAAGTGCGCCGTCAAGTGTATGAAAAACGAAATGAATCAATTGCTAGCAAGAAAAAAGTTCATGGAAAGAGAAATGCGTCAATCAACCAAGCGATAAATAACAAAAAACAACGGACAATACAAAGCGATCAACCGTTTCAAAACTAATTTCCCCACCACCACCAACAGCACTGGCCCGGTGCCCGCTGCTGTTGGCTTCTTGAGTGAGTCGCACGACTAGGTGGGCAGACATTAGCCAATATTATCAGACAGGTACTCGTTGTACAGCACGTATGTCGGTCTACAGGTAAGCCTCACTTGTGGTTAAGAGCGAAAGGAAAAACAAAAAAAAAAATATCAAACAAATTGAGAAAAAAAAACGAATCTTGGGAAAATGTTGTTATGCTATTGTTAGTTGTTGCTTACATCTTATTATTTGGTTTGTCTATGCCCTTGGCAAGTTATGATGTAGTGGAAAAGTCGCGGTCAAAGTTTATAGCGGTCTAAGGGGCACATCACTCTCGTTTTTGGCAAATTTATTGAATTTTTGATGAGAAGTTTTCCCATAGCAGAGATGCCGCAGATGTAATTTTGGAAACAAATTGATAGGATTAAGCTGGTATGAACAATTAACTAACACTCCCACGAACTGAGTTTATTTTTACTCGGCAAAGGGCTGTGTTTTAGAAGACAAGCCGAAGTATTTGCTGTCATCAAATAGAATATTTGCTGATTTGCTTTTGGGAGCCAGCGTAAGCCCCGAAAATAATGTCAGCCCACGAATTCATCAGAGACAACAGCTTCTTTGTTAAATTAATTTGAACTGTTTCGAGACTCGAATTGAAGAAACTAATTAGCTTCCAGCGAAAACTTGAGTTACATCCTTTTATGTCATGCTTTCTATTGCAAAAATAAATTTATACAAGGTTGCATACATATGTACGTATGAATGTTAAGTACGTATGTTACTTAAAAAAAGAAACAAACCATAAAAAGGCGAACAAATCCAAATTAATTAATGAAAACGAAATTGTAAGTTATGGCTTAACTTTTGTTGTTTATGCTCGTCGTACTTAAATTTTTATGGTATGCTTAATCGGAGTATCTACAGTTATGTACATATCTACATTAGACTTGGCCACTTAATTTTTTTTAAAGTTATTTCGATATAATTAGTATCAGCCCTTCAATAAATTTAAAAGGGTCTATTAACCATATCGCTATAGCTATGGTGTGTATATTCATGGTCCGATTTATTCATATTTTGCACTTATGTACATATGTTTGATATATAATCAACAACTATGTGGCAAAAACTTAACTCGATAGGTGGCGCTGGAGTTGAGATATTGAGTTTCGTTTATGTTAGTTTCGCAGACGAAGTCGTGAGCACCGCAATGGCTGTCTAAACGACTTTTTATTTTATAAAAAGTACTTTCTTGGAACTTCTCTGTAGGTAGAAGGTATTGAAAAAAAGAGATTAAGAACTTTTTGATTTTGCTACCGAAAAATGAAGAAGGCTGAGACGACAAGGTTTCGCAATTTTTTCCCTACTACAAACTGGCTCGCTAGGTGGCGCATAAGTCAGCATATTAATGGAAATTCTCCTTCTATGCCTTAGAGCGTCCCAAAAATGTATAGAAAAAAGTTTTGATTCGAAATTTGATACGCATACCCCATATATCGGTGCGTTTTAGCCTAAATAGCATGGGTGCGAAATTTGTGTAAGGACAACAGGATCCGCTATTCACGAGAAAAAGTATTTTGCTAGATTGTGTAAAAATATGATTTCTAGCAAAAATAATTGTGTGTTAATCTTGAAATTTTGTAATTAGGTTAGGTTCAAGTGGCTGCCGCAGAGGCACACTTAGGCCAGTTTTGAAAGGCCCGTTGTGATACCACCAACACAAGGAAAGTCAGTCCCGGGACCCAGCCATATGGAAAATCCCTGAGTTATTGGGATTTTCCACATAGCAGAATCCCGGGACTGACACTCCTAAACCGACACCGTTACTCCTCCTCGAACCACTTAGATGACTTTATGAAGCCCATCAAGTCCTTTATGTCCAGTTCCGCAATCTGGCTTAGGCTTTGTAATTAAGTATAATGACTTTTTATAGGTCACCCACGGCGTATGAGTAACATTTACATAGTTAAGATCAATTTTATTCACGTTTTTTTTTTTTATATTTTCGAAACGGATTGAGGTATCAAAATAAAACTTACACTACGTTCAGGCCCTCATGAAAACCTTTCATTTAAAACCCTTATTGTAAATCAATTTCTAGGATATATTCTGTCCATCTAATGTGCATTAGACCGGGTCGGGCCCCATACACAAAAAAAGTTACAAAAGTCCGTCCCTAAATTTTAAGGTTATGTTTAGAGAATTTCGGGAATTTTTTTTTTGATCCTTACAAGCCCAAATGGTTTTATTTTACCTCCGCTTTTTAAAAATGATATGTCAAAATTCTCATTTCGACAGCCCGCATAATTCTTCTGAATGTCCTTTAGGGCTCGGAAGTCGTTTTCACATAGTTACGGCAGCTAACTGCGCTTAAGGTCCATAAAGTATCCTTTATGTCTCACTATAAGAAAGTGCTTTGAAATTCATGATAATGTTGTCTTTGGGCTGTTTTTGTAAGGATAAAAAAAAAATTCCGAAATCCTCTCAACGTAACCTTCGAATTTAGGGGCGGACTATTGAAACTTTTTTCTTCGACCCGGTCTAATGTGCATCCTTAAATATTTGTCTATCTATTTTGAGGACTTTTATAAGATTACAACTTTTTAAACTACATCGAGTTTGTAGAATGTTGAAGAAGACAAATTTTAAAGGACATTATTTTCATGTCCTTAAAGGATAATTAAAAAAAAAAGAAGCCTATATTACAAATACTCTACAGATTATTATACACATATGTAATTAAATTTTCTTTTTAATTTTTCGTGATGTGTTACAACTTTTGATACCTTAAATAATATCCTGTGCATCTGGTACGAAAAAAATACCGATTTACTAAATATGAAATCCTTAACATTTATTTTCGAAATTTTAATTAATTTTAACTTTTATTAATGAATCTCAAATCCGTCCCTGAACTGGCATATTCGCGGCTACATGAGGGTATGTGGTCGGTTGTGTGTTAAATTCCGCTGCAGTTTACTTCTTGTACAACTTAAATTCCAGTGAAAGTTATTTATATCGGAAGTTTGCTGGTTGATTGATTTGAGGTCTAGGTGGCTACTAACTATTCACCCGAAGCTATTTTTCATTTTCTTCCGTAGCAATACCAGCTCTTTTCAAATTACAAATACCCTTTCCTTTATTTTCCCAAGATGTTAGCACACTCTCAGAGCTTTGAATAATATCTGTTAATCGAATCGCAAAGACAAGGCAACACTCACGTGGCTGTCTTTTGAAGTTTTTTTACAAACTGCTATTTGAAATGTTATGCAATATGATTTTTTCCCCTTTTCATTTGAGTCATAATTTATGTAAGTATTTGTTTATACATTTCATCGATTATGAATTTTGAATTATGTTAATCGCCTTTTTATTCCCTTACCACCAATGTATGCTTTTTTAATGTTGATTATGTCCAACGAAATAAAACTCGAGTCTCGGTTCATTTATTCACCTGCAAGCTGACGTTTAATAGTTCGAAATTAATTGTTTATTATTTAAGTTTGTTTAAAGCTGAGTTAATAGGTTTGTAATTTATGCTTGCTGTGGCAGTGAAAATAATTATTGATTGTGAGCTTGGGCTGAGAATGGCACAGAGAAAAGAAAATAATAAATTTTTCATTAAAATCGCTCAATAGGCGAAGAAATAAATAAAATGCGGTTATGTCGCAACCCTAGGTGACAACTTATCTTAAAGACATCATGGTTGGTATGCGACTGAAGGTACCTTTCCTTTGATTACCCATATTCGCACACCTTGCTCAATATTTAAGAAATATTGAAATAAGTGGCAACCCTGTAAGCCGCTCCAAGTGGTGAAACCCAAGTGAAAAGTCTTAGAACCAATCATACTATCCCTATGCCAAATTTCATCGAAATTACCCCAAAATGATCCCAAAACAACCCCAAAATATTTATCTATGTACATTACGGTAAAATGGCAACCCTAGCAGCTCGGCTTCACAATATTTCAGATGGTATGCCGCCGAAAACCCCATATTGGCATATCTTGCTTAATATTAAAAAATAAAAATCGAGACAGGTGACAACCAAGAATCAAGCATACTATCTCTATGACAAATTTCATCAAAATTGGTCAAGCGGTTCTCGAGATAGAGCCGGATATACAAATATAAAGCGGCATCCCCAGGGTGCAGCCCTACTTCAAAATATTTCAGTTGGCATGTCGCCGAAAAACACCTTAATTTGATACCCATATTGGCATATTTTGCTCAATATTAAAAAAATGAGGTAGGTGGCAACTCTGTAATCCACCGCAAGTGGGAATATCCATGCGGGAAGTCTTAGAATCGAGCATACTATCTCAATGCCAAATATCACCAGTCTATGTGTGGTAAAATGTGCACAAGAGTCAGTTAGTGAGGCCTTCACATTTAAAATACAAAATTCTTTCTCACCTACAAGTTTTAGTGTGAAAATGTTGGAATTTTTTTTATGAATGCTTCTAATATTTTTTGTTGTCAACATATTTCTTCATATTTATGATTTTTGTAAAGAAATAGGTTAATTGGAGAGAAGCGCCACTTCTTGAGCGAGACTACTGTTGAACTGCTTTTTGCATCAATGTGCAGCTTAATGAGTTGTGATACTAAAACAGTTGTAAAAAAGTAGTAAAATGGTAGTAAAATATCAATATTTTGTTGCAAGCGTCTAAACACACACTATTGTTATAGTAGGTATGTTTGATACGAAAATTTGAACAAAAGCATAGGTATATGTGAAAGATGGTTATCATAGACCGAAACATCTTTAATCTCTTTTTGTCAATTTTCCATACTGGATCACCACTCAATATTTCACTTGACAATATAAACTTACTAAAAATCCCCATAGAGTTATTTATTTATGATCGAGTAAGATAGCAAAAAAAATGAATTGAGAAAGAACAAGAAAAATAAACGTACGCATCTACATTTACAAAACAAACTACCACTACCATTCAACTAGCTGTTATACTTAACCAAATTAGGCAATTCAAGTAGCGAACAGCTGGTGAAATTTTCCATCTGTTATAGCTATAATGGCCATTAAGAGCAATAAAAAAGAACTCGCATTTGCTGTTAGTGTGGGAAAAGAAAGAAATACATCTATTATTAGAAGTATAGCTGATAATTGTTGAACTAATTGGTAATGGGCAAGTTTTAAGTGAAAATATTTGGAGTATATCGATGAGCTAATTGCACTTTGTTGATTATTTTTAGAAAATATAACGCTAGTTCGTACAAAAAAAAAAAGAGGAATGGGTGCTTTTTTTGGTAGTTCATACGCCTCTTTTCATATCGTACTGTATAACGAAAGACTTAGGAAACAAACCTTTCACCAATGCACATCTTATTCTGCAACGAAAGACTTAAGAAACGAACCTTTCACTAATATGCGGAAATAAACACATTTTAAAATCATATTTATATGTACATTTTTAAAATTTAATATATGACTTTAAAGAAAACAAAATATGAGGGGCTATGGCCTTGCTCAACAAGGAACGGTGCGTTAACTTTCACAGTCAAAGGAATTCCTATGTAGGACTTATCAGGGGCCCTATCTATCAGCAATAGCTTAGAGAGTTCAGAGATAGTTGGAAACGTTTCCAGTCTCTTAGAGTATGGATGAGTCGGTGGCTCTATAACAAAATAGAGCGCCCGGTATTTATTATTTTACGACAGTGCTCTGAAGGATTTCACAGCAGCTTAGCATACCAAAAGTAATTTCAAAGTCATTTAATTGAATAAAATGCCACAGTTCAAAAGAAACGAAAAACTTAAGAAACGAACTTGATACAAATACGAGCACTTAAAGTAATAGGCTGACTCAGTTAGTCACATTTGTTTTCGCTTTCAGATAAAAAAAAATGTCAACACTATTTTCGGAAGACGAACAAGAAAATAAAACAAACTAAGTTTGGCCGATTGGCTATTTTTTGGCGATTTTATATTTGGATGCATGTTGTATCGCAAGCAATTTTAGCAAAAGGCTAGCTTAATCTACATAGCACATCAGTATTTATAAAGCTTATTACCACTGACTACTGTCACTTTTAAAATTGTATAAACAAAAAAAAAAAAAAAAAAAAAAAAATTAAGTAGGGAGTGAAAAAAAGTGTGTCAAACGCAATTTGCCTAGTAATTCATGCGGTAAAGGAACCAAATAGTAGATTATGCGCTATATTCCACATATAGGCACTAAAACACACCCATACATATATACAAATATTCATTTATAGTCGTGCGTGCCTATATGCGACCGATTACAATAATTCAACTCTTCCGTTTCGAACACGCAGTCAAGTCACATTTTGTATGCGTAAACGATTTACTGTGGTGCTCACATTCGCTTTGCTATAGAAAGTGAAATTTTTTTGTGTAAACAAAAAAAAACTAAAAATATACGAACTGTGCATAAAAATGAGTGAAATATGTGAACGGTTAAGGGAATGTCAGTTAAAAAGAAATTAATAAAAAAGTTGCGAAAGAGAACAGGAAAGCTGTGAAAAAATGTTGTAATGGAAATAATTGCGTAGTCATTCGACGCCGCACTGCAGCGAATTGGATAAGAAATCGAAAGAAGTAAGAAGGTATACGAAGGAAGGGCTGCTTGCTCTGGCAACTGATAAACCATATTAAATTTAATTAAACTAAATAAAATTAAATGAAATAAAATTAAATGAAATGGGATGGCTGTTGGAGTAATCAAGAGAAATAAATTTTAATCTCACTTAATGCAAAAAACTAAGATTGCTTCTAACCACTGCGCCTACAATTGAAAACCAACGAAAGACTTTAGAAACGAACACGCCTCAGATGCGAGCACTTTGACAATAGAAAGATGTCTTAGCATCCATTGCTGTTTCCAATCGACTTTAGTTATGTAAAAAAACAATCATTTGAATATCATTTAACTCAATCAAATGCTATTTAGCTTTCTTCTGCCCCTATAATTCAAAAGCAACGGAAGACTTAAGAAACGAACTCGCTTCAAGTACAATTACTCTAAACCTATGAAGCGTGGGAACTTTGGCATTCGCAGTCAATTCACAACAAAAACATAAAGTTTATATTCACTTACAATTAACGTTTTCGAGATCTTAAAACGTTTATCCATATTTATATATTCCATTGTGTTGCTGCTGTGGGTTTCGTTGTAATCGTTGGAGCGCGCCTTGCTCTATTGAATCGTCGTTGCAATGCAACTGTTTTTATTACTATATTATATTTGTATCACCTCCTTTGTTGCTTTGTTTATTTATTATTTTCATTAATAAAATGCACTTAAATGAGGTTTGCTTTGTTCTACCTCTTGAGCTGCATGCAGCTAGATAATGTTCGTGTATTAAGTTCATTCAACTTAAAGTTGAAAGAAAGCAGAACTATTTTTGTATTTTTTTTTATTAAAATATTGCAAGGGAGTTATGTTGAATTTTGCGGATTAAAAAAAAAATGAAATAAGATGAAATAAAAATAAAAAAATAAATAAAATAAAATAAAATGCAAAAAAATATAAAACAAATAATAAAAATAAAATAAAATAAAATAAAATAAAATAAAATAAAATAAAATAAAATAAAATAAAATAAAATAAAATAAAATAAAATAAAATAAAATAAAATAAAATAAAATAAAATAAAATAAAAAAATAAAATAAAATAAAATAAAATAAAATAAATAAAATAAAATAAAATAAAATAAAATAAAATAAAATAAAATAAAATAAAATAAGATAAAATAAAATAAAATAAAATAAAATAAAATAAAATAAAATAAAATAAAATAAAATAAAATAAAATAAAATAAAATAAAATAAAATAACATAAAATAAAATAAAATCAAGTAAAATAAAATAAAATAAAATAAAGTAAAATAAAATAAAGTAAAATAAAATAAAATAAAATGAATGAATTTAGACGAAAAATAAAATTAATTAATTCACTTCCAAGTACAACTTAAGAGAAATTGCAATAATTATTTTCTAATTCAATTGTTGAGTTTAGTTTTTTCTGTCTCCTCTATTTTTAAGTTTTTTAACTGTGAGCTTTGATATAAACACTTTTACTTCATAACATTTTAAGCAGAATGAGTTTTTTGTCGCTATTTTTTTGTATACATTTGAATTTATGTATTTAGTTAAGTCAACTGAGAAACTTTATTTTTTTATTTAATTCACTTTTAATCTCGATTTTAACACAAATATACGTTTTCTAAATTTTTTGAAATATTTTCTATTATTACAAGTAGCACTCACAACTTAATGTCTTAAAAATTTATGTGAAAGTTTCTCTTTATCCATTAACCGCCAATAAATAGTTTTGAATATATAGAAAAGCATATTGAATTGCATTTAATTTAATAAACTCACTTCTGCGCCTAAAATGCAAAAGAGATGAAAGACTTAAGAAACGAACTCGTTTTAAGTAAACTTTATGGTTTTAATGTGATTTATTTATTTTTTTTTTCAAATTATTGATTTTGCTTTTTAAGAGCCAAGTTTTTTTCTCCATATTAGCAAGCCATTACAATTTTTTTAAAATTAAGTATCTACAAATATATATTTAATTTAAATTCCCTTATTTTAATATTTTTTGCACTAGAAATCACCGGATTTGTACATTTTTTTTAAATATTATTTTATTGCATTTATTTTAATTTCACTTCGATGATCTTTTGAACGTTTCACAAAAAAATATATGTTTATACTTTCTTAAAAATAAACACTCATTCATCCCACCTTAAATCCCTTTTATGAGAACTTAATTTTTTTTGGTAGCAAAGCTCGATTCACAATTTATAAACACTTCCTGACTAACAGAACTCACAGAATGGCAAATGTATTTAGTGCGCGATGTGATTGGGGAAAAAGAGCTGAAACAAAATCACGTTCACACGCTTGGCAGTCACGTTTACAACTGTGCGCCGTACCAACGGCGAAAACATCACCAACAAGCCAAATGAAACCGACGACGACGACAACGAAGACGATGCCAGCAGCGCCGCATGACGAACGGTGAACGGTGTACGATGAACGGCAAACAACAAACGCCAACAAATCAAACACAAACACACAAAACGGTGGAGACCACAAAGCCAAGCAATCAAGTGGTAGCAGCAGCCGCAATGGATGGCAGTCATTGAGCAGGCAATGTGAAAGATCGTCGTCGTCAGAAACTCTTAAAGCATTAAAGGCTAATACCAAACAGTTGACAACAAAAAAAGTAGTTGGGTGGTGGGAAAGCAGGTGGTTGGCTACACGGCGGGCGGATGGCTAGCAGACAGCTTTAGTTTGTAAGCTTGCAAAGCGCCAACAATTGCTTAGTTTGTTGTTTGAAAACGAGCGGCGGTCGTAAAAAGAGCGGCGGTGGCGGCTAATAATGCTTGTGAGAGTGTAAACTTGAATATGTTTGTTCGTGTGTTGTATTAGAAGGCATTAGTATTTGTCTGTCGTCGCGCTTGCCTCACACGCTTTCCAGCTCTGCAATTCATGCGAAGATGATGAAAAACTTTTTCTTATTTATTATTCTTCGCAGCGGCTAAGCAATGGTGCCAACGTAGATAGTCTACAAAAATAAGAAGAAAAAAGTGCAGCAAAAAAAAGTGTGAGAAGAGCAAACAAAAAACCAACAACATGAAAATTATTCGTTGATATTGTAAGCGCCGCATAGTGTACGGCTTTGTAGTAGACAGGAGTAAAGAAAATAACAATTTTTAATAACAATTTTTTTTAAGTCTGTAGACTTACAGCCAATTTTTCATATCTTCTATGAGCGTTTTTTAAATTTTATTGAATTGAAGAGGCATCGCAGATCGCTCTCCACCAGAGTTGGGTCCTCTCTCTTCCTCTGCTTTCGTAGATGGGTTTCCACAAGGGCCACAAACACCTTCTTCCTTTCGCATCGCATGGCCAAGTCAACGAAGCCGATGAGTTTTTATTCGTTGAATTTTTTCATATTTCATCACTATAGAATCACACACTGTGCGCGTCTACAACTTTCGAACATTATACCATGAGTTGCATTTACAACCAAGAGATTTTGTTTTTGTCGAGACTTAAACACTTATTTCTGCTACTATGTTTTCACAGCAACTACTACCTTTTTGTTTACTTTATACTCTTTCTTTCTTTATTTTCTCACAAGCACTATAAAGTGTGTGAAGTGAGCAAAAGCAAGCATAATTTTAGATCAGAGGTCGGCATATTGTGAAGTGGGGTGTGTTGGTAAATGGGAATGTAATTTTTAATAAAACTTTTATTTCTCTGCACAGCTTATTTTATTTTATATTATTTTATTTTCCTCAATTTTATTTTATTTTATTTTATTTAATTCAGTTTAATTTAATTTGATTTATTTTATTTCAATTTTGTTTACTCGAAAAACTGAGTTCAGTGTATTGAGAGTAGTTCTCAATTGAGTAAGGTTTGCCGAAGTCTTTTTTAGATGCACGAAGAAAGCATAGCAAAAAAGCAATGAAGATGCTCTCACACAACGCCTACAATGGCAGCAACAGCTAACCAAGACCGTCAATAAGTCAATTGCTAGGTTGGCCAGTTAGTCAGTTGCTTTGTGTTTTTTTTTTTTTTTTTTTTTGATTTTCTTTTCCATATAATGGTACGTTTAATGTGTTATAAAGCATTGAAGTCGTACGCTCAGCTGATTAGCCGCTTGTCTTGAGGCTAGCTTTTTACTACGCAAAGACTTTTTTTTTTGATTTCTTTATTTCTCTATAACTTTGCGTGCAATCTGTGTTGGCGGCTTAACATTGTCTTTCTGCCGTCATTTCTTTACGTCGTTGTTGTTGTTTTTTTTGTGTGCCGTGCGGTTGTCTTACTATTCACACTCTGCTTTTTGCCTTTTGATTTTTTTTTTTTTTTTTTTTTTTTTTTTTTTTTTTTTTTTTTTTTCTCACACACATTTTTTGCTGCAACTTTTGTGTTGTTTTTGAAGTTGTTTCTTTTTTTGTGCTTTTCGCCGCATTAATGCGCTCCAACGCGTCTGCGCAGCTTAGTAGGTCAGTAGTGGTAGTCATTTGTTGCGTCTTTGCATTTATCTTCGTTTGCTCGTTTATACGTCTGGTAATTTTAACTTAATTCTAGATTCATTGTATTTGTTTTATTTATTCTTTTTTTGCTTGCTTATTTTAAGTCATGCATATGTATGTATTTGCAGTGTAATCTTTGCTTTTGTAGCTCTGATTTGGTGAAGTTTTTTAACTAGTCGAAGTACTTAGATCTTTCGGAGACACCGAAAGCGGCTCGTAAGAAAAAACTCTTTCTGATAGTTGATTAAATGTATGGCATTTAAATTTTATATAAGTTAAGTTCTACTTTGTTTTATTTTAGACAATTTTATTTTATATATTTGTTTTATTTTATTTATATTAGTTAAATTTAATTTAATTTATTGATTTCATTAATTTTTTTAATATATATTTTTTTAGTTCAATTAATTTTTTTTAATTTTATTTCATTTTATTTTATTTTATTTTATTTTATTTTATTTTATTTTATTTTATTTTATTTTATTTTATTTTATTTTATTTTATTTTATTTTATTTTATTTTATTTTATTTTATTTTATTTTATTTTATTTTATTTTATTTTATTTTATTTTATTTTATTTTATTTTATTTTATTTTATTTTATTTTATTTTATTTTATTTTATTTTATTTTATTTTATTTTATTTTATTTTATTTTATTTTATTTTATTTTATTTTATTTTATTTTATTTTATTTTATTTTATTTTATTTTATTTTATTTTATTTTATTTTATTTAATTTTATTTTATTTTACTTTATTTTATTTTATTTAATTTTATTTTATTTTATTTTATTTTATTTTATTTTATTTTATTTTATTTTATTTTATTTTATTTTATTTTATTTTATTTTATTTTATTTTATTATATTTATATTTATTATATTTATTAATTTAATTTATTGATTTCATTAATTTTTTTAATATATATTTTGTTAGTTCAATTTATTTTTTTAAATTTTATTTCATTTTATTTTATTTTATTTTATTTTATTTTATTTTATTTTATTTTATTTTATTTTATTTTATTTCATTTTATTTCATTTTATTTTATTTTATTTTTATACCTTTCATGAACATGAAATGGTATTATAACTTTGGTCCGATGTTTGTAAATATGAGAAGAAGAAGAGATGGACCCATCAATAAGTATACCGAAATGATCAGGATGACGAGCTGAGTTGATTTAGCCATGTCCGTCTGTCCGTCTGTCCGTCTGTCTGTTTGAACGCAAACTAGTCCCTCAATTTTTGAGATATCTGGCTGAAATTTTGTATGTGGCCACCATTTTGTAATATAGGAATCATTTGTCGGAACTGACAAGATCGGACGAGTATAACATATAGCCCCCATACAACCGATTGTTCAGATATAAGGTTTTTTGGCCAAAACTTCCGCAATTAAAGAGTTAGGAACGTAAAATTTTGCAACTCGAGTACTTTCTATTTATGTAGTGTATATAGTGAAAATCAACGAAATCGGGCAAATGTAACATATAGCCCCCATACAACCGATTGTTCAGATATAAGGTTTTTTGGCCAAAACTTCTGCAATTAAAAAGTTAGGAACGTAAAATTTTGCAACTCGAGTACTTTATATTTATGTAGTGTATATAGTAAAAATCAACAAGATCGGGCAAATGTAACATATAGCCCCCATACAACCGATTGTTCAGATATAAGGTTTTTTGGCCAAAACTTCTGCAATTAAAAAGTTAGGAACGTAAAATTTTGCAACTCGAGTACTTTATATTTATGTAGTGTATATAGAAAAAATCAACAAGATCGGGCAAATGTAACATATAGCCCCCATACAACCGATTGTTCAGATATAAGGTTTTTTGACCAAAACTTCTGCAATTAAAAAGTTAGGAACATAAAATTTTGCAACTTGAGTACTTTCAATTTATGTAGTGTGTAGAGGAAAATCAAGAAGATCGGGTAAATATAACATATAGCACATTTCGCAACATAACATTTCGCAACATAAATTACGAGCTCTACGTAGATCTGACCATAGTCCAGCGAATTAAAGCCCAAAGACTCCGCTGGCTGGGCCATGTTATGCGAATGGACAAAGAAGCTCCAGCACAGAAGGTTTTCCTATTGTCGCCTGAATTCGGCACCAGAGGAAGGGGGAGGCCTCGACTGAGATGGAAACAACAGGTGGAGGATGACTTGAACTCCCTTGGGGTTTCCAATTGGCGTCAGTTATCGCTGAAAAGGAATGACTGGCGTGCTTTGATATGCAACGGCCAAAATCGCTTAGGCGGTTAAGCGCCAATAAATGATGATGAAATTACAATATCAAAAAAAAAAAAATAATAATATTATCACAAAACTGAGTGAAGATTAACAATCATAACAGCAACTGACGACGTCAATGCAAACGACTAGAGCAGCACAAAATCGTGTTGACTTCAACGTCAACTTCATTGATCTTTCGTAACACCATGTGGCGAGCAGACAACAAAACAAAAAAGCCAACATTGGGCTTATTGCTAAAACAAACAACAACAAGATGAACTTTTACATCAAAGCAACAAAAAATAAATAAATAAAAGGTGCATAATGGGAAGTGGGTATCGCATGTCTTGGGCTTGCTAAAAGAGGAAAAAAGGAAATAAATATAAAAACAAAAATTGTGTAAAACCTGTATGAATGAAAACAAAAAGAACAACAACTCTTATACAATGACAACATGCGCAAAGTGTCATGACATTTTGCCTTTTGTTTGTAAGCAAGCTGAGATGCTGTTGGCGCTCCTATACAAGTTTATATAAGAGAGGGGAGGTCAAAAAGATTGACTTATTTTTTGATTTTAGTTTATTTTCGTTCTGTAATTTAATTTTAATTTGCTTTACAGTCAGAGGTTACTTTATAGGCAACGGTTACTTTATAGACAACGGTTACTTTACAATCAACGTTCACTTTATAGTCAATTGTTATTTTATAGTCAACGGTTACTTTACAGTAAACGTTCACCAACGTTCACTTTATAGGCAACGGTTACTTTATAGTTAACGGTTACTTTAGAGTCAACGGTTACTTTATAGCCAACGGTTACTTTACAGTCAACGGTTACTTTATAGTCGTGTCACGTATTTTTTTGTTTCAATTTAAATTAGTTTAATTTAAAATTCATTAAATTTAATTGGGTTTGGTTTGGTTTAATTAAAATAATTTTATTTAATATAATTTAATTTAGTTTAGTTAAATTAAATTAAATTTAATTCGAGTTCCACTAATAATTTTTGAACTCCCCTCACATAAATATTCTCAGCTGATTTTTAGTACACTTTCTTCAGCATATTAAACAAATAACTTGGATTTCTGAGAGATTAACTGAAGTGCCCCTTTAAACGTTTACTTCAAATGTCGGCGAGTTGTTCGGTGCAAAAATTATTAAATTGGTTGTTAACTAAATGACTTGTTGAATGGTTGACGCTTTGGGATACAAGTTTCTTCTGTTGCTTGTATGATGAAGTAGAAAAAGTGATGCGCTGTTGGGAATATGACTGAGGATTAGTTAGTTTTCATGAGAGGCATTGGTGGGAATTTAGTGTTGTTGTTGTTGTTGCACATTCATTGTACGTTTTTTGTTACACAGAAGAAAAGTGGGTGGTCGATCGTGCAAGGAAACACAGAAAAAGAGCCATAGGTATACTTATACATACTATGGACGAATTCTTTTGTCACTAAAGTCGGGAAAATCATTCCTCCCATACAATCGATTGTTCCCATAAACCGGGTTTGGGCTATACATCTTGTATTTAACAGCGAAAGAATGTCATATTTTTTATCGTCTGTACAAGTTTTAAATAATGAGACTCATATTCATAAAAGGTATCCCTCTCCTTACTTGTTTCTATTATTTGTTATACCCAGCTGTACTTGTACACAGGGTATTATAACTTTGTTAGGATAACGGTTGGTTGTACAGGTATAAAGGAATCGAGATAGATATAGACTTCCATATATCAATATGATCAGGATCGAAAAAAAATTTGATTGAGCCATGTCCGTCCGTCCGTCCGTCCGTCCGTCCGTCCGTCCGTCCGTCCGTCCGTCCGTCCGTCTGTCCGTTAACACGATAACTTGAGCAAATAATGAGATATCTTCACCAAATTTGGCATGCGTACTTATTTGGGTTCAGAATAGATTGCTATTGAAAATGGGTAAAATCGGACCATAACCACGCCCCTTTTTCGATATCGAAAATTTCGAAAAACGTATAAAAGGGGTTAATTCAATATTAGAAGCAGCTACAATGATAAAATTTGCAATATGTATTGATTTAGATGTTCTAAGGCCGGTTTTATAAAAAATTTTGAAAAGGGGGCGTGGTACCGCCCACGTATATTTGAAGAAATTTTAAAATTTTGACTCTTAATAACTTCAGAACAGTTTATGCTAGTATAACGAAATTTCGTAGAGGACATACTATTGTTGTGGTAAATTCACCTATAGAAAATAAACGAAATCGCTTCGCGACCACGCCTACTTTTTCATAAAAGTTATATTGAAAGGAGGTGGAAATATTAAAAGTCCATATCTAATTAACTGATTTCGCTATAATAATATAATATGGTACATACATCAACTTTCATATTCTTTACATAATTTTTTCAAAATTTTGGAAAGTGGGCGTGGCACCGCCCACTTATGAGTCAAGCAATTTTTAAATTCGACTGCTAACAACTTCAGAACGGTGTGAGATAGATTTACGAAACTAGGTACCAGGCATGTTATGTTTATGTAGAGTACTACCACAGAAAATAAGAAAAATCGGTGAACGATCACGCCCACTTTATGTGCACAGCTGGGTATGTAATGTTCGGTTTCACCCGAACTTAGACTTCCTTACTTGTTTTATTTAAAGTTTTCAAATCAAACAATTTTATTTACAATTTGATTGATTAACTACTACGAGGTCGTTCAAGTTCATACCGTGGGCTACCATAGCATCCTCTGCAGCTTTTACAACCTTCGCTTTTGGCACTTGATCACGAGTAAAGAGCCATAGGTATTCTGCAAAAGTGCAAGAAGAAAAAAAAGATATTATGTTTGGCCAAAACTTTGAAAATTAGGCAAGAAATGTAGATGTTTAGTAAGATAAAATATTCCATTATTAAACTCTTACCATTGCTACCAGTTGCGGTCTCATCGCATCTGTATTGAACAGCATAGTTTTTGTAATCTGTATCCATTATCCAGTAATTATATTCCACACCAGCAGCTTTAAAGTAATAAAAGAAAACAACCATCTGATAGAAGCCCTAAAGGCTGATTTACACGGTTCGATTTCTTGGTCTATTTGCTGTTCGATTTTTGTCGTTCCACCGTGTAAATAGCAATTCGACCAGCAAATCGACTAGAAAATCGACCAGAAAATCGATCAGCAAATTGACTAGAAAAATGACCAGCAAATCGATCAGAAAATCGAGTCGTGTAATTAAAAATACTTTCTTATACAATTTTCTTTACTTTTTTAACCGAAACCATTAGATGATGTCAACTCAAAAATGAAAATCCAAAAACTCTGACAACACATACAAACATATTTGGTATACTTACGACTAATCGTAAAATGTTCCAAAAAGCGGGCATTGCCAACCACTCTGCCGCTTCCCATAAGGGTGCGTACCTGGTTACTGTGAAAGACAAATTGAAGTTTCCACATAATTTTTGGGAATTTGGCTTGAATGAAAATTAAAAATGTATATGATTGTCACTTGAAAAAATTGTGGTTTATTTTATCTATCTCTGTGAAGTCAGCCAAATGTTCCCAAAATGACCCTGATACGACTAAAAAATTATCCCAAAATGACTCTGATACGACTCAAAAATGATCTCAAATTGACCCCAATACGACCCCGAAATGATCGTAAAACGACACCAATATTACCCTAAAATGACCCCAATACGACCCCGAAATGATCGTAAAACGACACCAATATTACCCTAAAATGACCCCAATACGACCCCGAAATGATCGTAAAACGACACCAATATTACCCTAAAATGACCGCAAATGACCCCAAAATTGATAACAAAATAACCCTAAACCAACCCCAATATGACCGCAAAGATATCCCAAAATGACCCCAATATGACCTCAAATTGACCCCAACATAGTTCCAACACAACCCGAACATGACCTATATATGACCCCAAAATTACACGAAAAATACCTCTTTCCTTTTTCCCCTTTTCTATTTTCTTTTCATTTCTTTTCCATTACTTTTCTTTCCTTACCTTTCCTTTCCTGTCCGTTCCTCTCCTTTTGTTTCCTTTCCCTTCCTTTCCTTAACTTTAATTTCTTTCCCTTTCATTTCATTTCCTTCTCTTTCCTTTAATTTCTATTTCTTCCCTTTCCTTTCCTTTCCTTTCACCCCCTTCCGTTCTTTTCCTTTCTTCTCCATTCCCTTTCTTTCCTTTCCCCTACGTTTCCCTTAAGTTTTTTCCCCTTTCTTTCCCTTCCATCACTTTTCTTTCCTCTTCTTTCCCTTTCTTTCCCTTCAATCCTATTTCTTTCCTTTCCGTTAATTTAATTTGTTATATTCCAACCAAATTAACATACATACCTACATAATCACGAGTTTGATGCATCATGCATTGGTAAGAAATTGAGTTTTTTGTTTTTATAAGCCTACAGCTTTTTGGAAAGACCTCCAGCGCATAGATGTTTACACATCAAAAACACATGTGGTGAACTTTTCAAGTTTCGTAAAGAACGTAGCGCCATATACTAGTTCACACTTAAAGTAACACCCTCTACTAAAATTATTATATTTCTAAATTTAAATAAAGAAAAAATACTTACTTTATATCCAACTGTGTAATATTCACCGAAAATTCAGCATTACCAATATCGTAATATTCTGCTGTCGCGCAATGACCACCCTCAATATTGAATTCGGGATATTTCTTAACTATGAACCATCTGCCAAAGTACTACAAATATTAAAAATATGGTTTTAGCAGCAATGGTTTTCGATTTGACTCATATTCTTAACATAAAAATAAAAGATCCTCACGAAAAAATTACAATTAGAGAAAATGTTTGCGGTCTGAAACTGAATATTTCAAAATCGTTATTTAATACTTACACCATCGATATTGAAATTTGGCTTTGTTGTTACATTGGGACATTTTCTGTCTCTGTGAAGTTGGCCCTCTACCAAATTTGTAGAAGTCAAGAAAATAAAAGCCACCAAGGAGGCACTGAAAAAATAAAGCAAGGAAAATAAAAAAAGGTTCTTTAAACTTCAAAAGATCTTCAACATTAGTACTGAGTCAATTAATACAAAGAAAATATCGAAACTATAAAGCACTAGAACAAATAATTATTTTGTTAGTTACTTACACAGCAAACAGTTGTTTTTGCATGTTGCAAATTTTTGTTTCTCGAAGTGATCCGCTATAGTCAACACACCTATCAGTTCAACACTAAAACTGATATGAACTAAACTTTTTTATAGATAGGTATCACCAGGTACTGGTTTTTGTTTTCTCAAATAATGACGCACGTACCAAAAACAAAACTTCATCCAAAACGGCAAACAAGCTTTTGTTAACACTGGGTTAACAAACTATGTAAATATTTAACGAAGTATTTTATATAAGCTTATATAAGCTAACTTCTGTTATAAAGGCTTATAGGTACTAGACTTGGGTATTTTTTGAACTATTAAACCAAGTTTTTGAGCTAGTTCATTAGTTGCATGAGTCAAGTGAACTAAACTTTCATGTGACAAATTTTCAGATGACAACTTTTCCAAGTTAGGTATCTTATGCTATGGATACACACACGAAGATTATCGCGTATACATTTTTTTTTATCAGATCAAAATTTTACCCTCATACACATAATATTTAGTATTAAGTGAACAGCTGATTTTCATTTTATTTGTTTGGTTGTTCTTCTACCATATCGACACATAAGCGCGACATCTATTTGTTGCTGTTGTTTTATGAGTGTTGCGAGCGCAAATTTTTTTTAAACTCTTAAACCGCTCAAATCTTCTTTTACGTTTTACGCAGTTAATTCCGATTAATTACGAAATCGCGACAATACCAAACAATTATATTTCTTTAAACCAATCTTACTTTGGTTGCTATCAAAAAGTGTAATGAAATATTTCGCAATTAATTTATAACTATTGAACTAGTTCAATTGGTCGAACTATAGTTCAAAAAGGTGACCGAAATGAATTTCTAAAGAGCTAGTTCAATGGTTTGAAAGAAGTAGAAGCGAACTAGAAAGCATTAGTTCATCCCCTGCAGGGAACTCAGGCACTAGTGACACAAATTTCTGGTTCAGAAATAGATATAAAGTGGCCAATAAGAACTACTATGTTAGTGATTACATTTTCACTAGTTCGAAACCAGCGTTTGAGGAGTCATTAAAAGGCATTTGGAATCGTATTTGAATTTAAGTTTTTGTATTTAATTTATATTCAGAACTATAAAAATAGTGCCAATAAACGAACAAGATCCAACCTGTCAAATTTTGTACTAGTTCCAGCCTAGACCATCGCCATGTTAAATTCGCCAGTTGATTTAATGTAAAAAAGATAGTTCGTGAACTAGTACTGGTTCGGAACGCACTAGAAGCGAACTAGCTCAACCCATTCTCTAGGATATACTGTTATAAGTATAAATTTGTTTGCCTGTTGATTCGTTATAATATTTGGCTCTCGAATAATATAGCAGCTACCATCCGACGTAGATAGTATAAGTATACAGGCATTTCAACTAACTATACAAAAGGAAACATTAACAGCATTTCATGTATACTCAAGTGTTTCAAATAGTTCCAATTTTAGTACTAGTACAAAGGTATTAAAATTTTGTCCACATAACGGTACTACGTAACGGTACAAAAATAATCGAGATAGATATAGAGTTCCATATATGAAAGTTCTTAGGTTGGAAAAAAGTTCATTAAGGCATGTCCGTGTACACGATAATTTGAGTAAAAATTGAGTTATTTTCATGAAATTTTGAATACAGGTTACTTCACGGCCAAGGTAGGTTGCTATTAAAAATGGGCGAAATCGTATGATAACCACGCCCCTTTATAGGTGAATCCTTCTTGTCACTGTCTTATGATTTTTCCATAAATTTTTAAAGTGGGCATGGCACCGTCCACTTTTAAGGGAAGAGTTTTTGGAAATTCGACTGGTCGTAACTTTTAAACTGATTACGGTAGAACGATGAAATTGGTACAAGGTATACTAGCATTATGGTGAGGCTTTTATCGAATTCATCGGAATAATCGATTGTATGGGGGTCTATATGTAAAAAGCACAAATTATGCAAAATAACACGTTCCTACCTAATTATTTGCAGGAATTATAGCCCAAAACCAAATAATTGGAGCAATCGATTGTATTGGAGCCATGTATACGTTATATTGGTTCGATCTAGCAGGTTCCGACAAATGATTAATCTCGCATAAAAAAATGTCCTCACACCATATTTCGGCCAGATATCTCTAAAACTGAGGTACTAGTTTACGTTCAAACACACGGACAGACAGACAGACGGGCATGGCTCAAACAACTCAGCTCATCGTCCTGATCATATCGGTATACTTATTGGTGGGTCTAACTCTTCTTCTTCTCATACTTACTAGTATCAGACCAAAGTTATAATACCATTTCATGTTCATGAAAGGTATAATGACTGGAGCAGAAAGGTAAAATACGCATTTTATGCAGGATAGATAATAATCCATTTTCATTGTTATATTTTATTTAATGCTTTAATTAAGGTTTTCTAATGAAGCAATTTTAATTACAATTGGATTGATTAACATCTTCGAGTTCCTTCAAGGAGATACCGTATGTAACCATAGCACTTTCTCCTGCCTTTACAACCTGCACTGTTGGCTCTCGATCGCGAGTTAGGAGCCACACGTATTCTACAAAATTGCAAGAAGAATATAAGAGTAAGATAAGAAGTAAGACAAAAACTTTGCCAACAGTTTTAATATGAAACAATTCACTTACCATCGTGTCCATTTGCTTTATCATCGCATCTGTAGAGGACAGCATATTGTTTGTAATCGGTTGCTATCATATAGTAATTATATTCTTCACCAGGAGCTTTATGGTAGAAAAAGCAAACAAATTTTTGATTAATAATGAGCTAAATTTTTTTGAGCAGCTTCCTTTCCCGAGACGCTCAAATTGTTTATCTTCGAGAAAAGTGGTAAGTGCGACCCTTGGGAGGTAGGGGACGTGAAACATGTCAATTTGGTGAACGCAAATTTTTTATTAACAAGTAAGGAAGCCTAAGTTCGGGTGAACCGAACATTAAATACCCAGCGAAAGTTTTCTGAACGGGATAATAATGATATGGGTCCTAAGAGGATTTACCTACCAATTTATACTATTTTAGCTATTTACCTTACCGAGTTATGGCAATTTATGTGAATTTTGATATCGAAAGTGGGCGTGATTGGAAAGCGATTTTAACCAATTTCATCAGGTATACTCCCAACCATACAAGTACGCTTTGTGCCAACTTTCAATCGTTCTACCGTAATCAGTTTAAAAGTTACGACCAGTCGAATTTTCAAAAATGCCTCCCTAAAAATTAAAAAAAAAAAATCGTAATAGAATGGCCAGGGGGATTCACCTATAAAATGATATCATTTTAGACATTTCAGCTACCGGATTTGAAAATTTATGGGGTTTTTCTCACACTATCCTATCCTCCAGGGAGTATACCTGATGAAATTGGACGAAACCGCTTCCTAACCACGCCCACTTGGGAAATAGAAAATTTCGAAAATCATATGAAAACTATCGCTAGGTATTTAATGCTCTGTTTACCCGAACTTAGACTTCCTTACTAGTTGTTTTTGAATAACCATAAAAACCAACACAAATCATATTTGGCTTACTTACGACTACTCTCAAAACGTTCCAAAAAGTGGGCATTATCAACCACTCTTCCGGTTCCTTTAATGGTGTGTACCTGGTTACTGTGAAAGAAAACACGACTTATGTTAAGTATATATATATAGTTTGTTGAGCAATAGGGGGATTCATTAAATTTCATAACTTAGCGAAATGCGTAAACTTATACATTCATCAGCTCAGTTAGATGAAAGCTCTCGATAAATTTATGTGTATTTGATGCCAAGTGAGAAGGCGACAACCTGATAAGGCCACTCCGACATAATCGGTTTAAGGGCTTGCCAGGGGACTTCATCAGCAGCGTCTGTCACCATGAGGTGCGGCTGCAAGCGGGCGTCTGTCTTGAACCAAGCGGCTCGCTATATAAATGTGTAATTTAAATCCAACCCCCCGAGAAACGGGTTGTGCGTATGGTTTGGGACCCACCACATAAAAACAAACTTCCAATGAGATCCTTGGACGGCCAAAATCGCCTAGGCTGTTAAAGGCTATTTTAAGTAAGTAAGTAAGTGATGCCAAGCAAAAACTTTTTATTGCGAAATTTTCATTAAAAAAGTAATTTTCTACCCACTCTTAGCGTATTCTGCTATTTTTGTCCAGTGTGCATTGAATAAACTAAAAAAAATTACATGTCGAACCGCGTCATTGAATTGGATAAATTTACGCACTTTTTTACACACCAAAACCGTGGTGGAAGTTTACCAATCTTGACAAAACTTTAATAATTTTTAAAATACTCACTTTTTATCTAACTGTGAAATAATCACCGAAAATGTACCGTTTCCAGTCTCGTAATGTTCTGCTGTACCGCAGTGAGCACCCTCAACGGGAAATGCAGGATATTTTTCAATCGTATGCCATTTACCCATGTACTGAAAATAATCGATATATCAAAATATTAAGTTACGTTCTGAATCATATTTGAAACATAAAATAATCGTTTAAATAGAATAAAAAGAGCAACGAGAACATGATACTTTTGCACGAAAACTTGTGCAAAAAAGAATTAATATTGATATAATTTAGGGGATATTTTTAGGGTTAAGTCAATTATAAGATGACCGGATACATTTTTGTTTCTTTCCTAAATGCTAAATTGTAGCTAATCGCTGAAAATTTGTTTTCAGTTGAACTTAAAACAATACAAAAATTTACATTTTATCACATCTCTAGACCATTTTGTAAAATCAATACTCACCTGCTTTATATTAAAAAATAACATTGTTGTCACTTTCGGACATTTTCCGGCTCTGTGCACTTGGCCCGCTACCAAATTTGTTGACGTCAAGAAAATTACAGCCACCAAGGCGGTACTGGAAAGAAAAACAAGACAAATTTTAAAAAATAAAAAATATTTCCAGTAATTTTAAACTTTATATTACTAGAAAAATGACTGTTTTTTTTTTTGTTACTTACATAGAAAGCAATTGGGTTTGCATGTTGAAAATTTTTTTTCTTGAAGGAATACGCAATAGTCAAAAATACCTATCGTTTCAACACCAAAACTGATATAACTAAATATTTTTTGTGCCTTTATATTCCAAAAGTCGTTTACGCGCCAACAAAGAATTAAATTTCATTAAATTTTTAATTATGCCTTTATATTTGTACAGGTTTTTTTGCCAGTAAAAGCGCATTTGCAAAATAAATTTTTCAAATCGGCAAACAATACATAGTGACCTTGAGTCGTAAAAATCGATTATTATATAATCGATGTTTTTGGTTAGAAGTAAATGGATTGGTGAAACATCGATTGTCAAAGTAACAAAAAGTTACTACAATCCACTGATAAGCTTGGGAAGACAAAGCTTTGTTGTTTCGTTCAGCAATTCCATGGCAAAAAAGTCACTAATACTGAATGGAAGCGTATAGAGTAAAACTACCCTGCCAACCAAGGCTAGCCATGGTGAAAACAAAATTTAAAATTAGTTCTGTGCAATACCAAAATTTATTGTGGGTAAAAGTAGGCATCGAAATAACAACGCATAAATGCACATAACTCGATAATTCGATAATTTTCGACACGAATCAGCAAACTCAATATGGGTAGAAAATGAACCTCGCTGAACAAAATTACCCACTTTTTTATCCTCTTCTTTGGTTAGCGCGACTGAGTATCTTCCCAATATTTTATCATCCGCCGGTTAGCAGGCTAATTTATTGTACATAGCTTTAACCATATTTTCAAAAATTAAATCGATTTGATATATGTAGTTCATTTTATCGTTTTAATTAAAATCGATTTTTACATTAACAAAATCGGCTCAAAAATTTTTTCAATTAAAAAGATTAATCAATTAAAGAAAAATCGATTATTTCTTAACAACCCTAACAAACACGTTTCGTTTAAGTCATCGTGTAAATATTTATTAAGGTGTTTTATAACAGAATGGCCTCATTCTTCATTGTCGTACCGTGGTATAATAAAAAAGATAGTTCCTTTGTTATAAATAAGTTAATATAAAGACAACAGAGCCACCTAGCTTTTATTTTGCTTTTAGATAGATACACTTCACATTCTTTATGGAGAATATATATGTTCTTAGAAGTATACACTTTTTTGACTGTTGATCAGTTATAAAATTTGGCTCTGGAATAATACAGCAGCTACCATCGGACGTAGATATATGCATGCTATGTATGTATGACTGTCCGAAAAATATATGGAAACAAATTTATGGCGCATTTTAGCCTAAATAACGTGTGTGCGAAGTTTTATTGTTCCAGGATAACGGCTACCAGTGCCGATTTTTATTTATAGTTTTTGCTACCAGCTTATACTAAGTTCGCAAAAAAGTCCATTATGGCTTCGAAAATTACACAATTTTAATATTTAGCTCATATCTAAAATACTGTGTAACAAGTCTCCACCTTTAAATTTTTAAAAGGATCACAGGATTCTCTGCAAGGATATTGAATAAAACGTATTCACGAGAAAAGGACATTGGAATTTGAAAAGTATTTTAGCATATTGCGTAATAATATGTTTTCAAGCAAGAATAACTGAGTACATCATGAAACTTTGCAATTATAGTGCACTTGTTATAGGTCCGACACGGCGTATGAGCAACATTTAGCTGTTCCTTTCATATACAAGTATGAAAAGAACAGATAAATTGAATTAATTAATTAATCTAGCAGGTTCCGACAAATGATTAATTTCGCATATAAAAATGTCTTCACACCAAATTTCAGCCAGATATCTCTAAAACTGCGGTACTAGTTTGCGTTCAAACACACAGACAGACAGACAGACGGGCATGGCTGAATCAACTCAGCTCATCGTCCTGATCATATCGGTATACTTATTGGTGGGTCTAACTCTTCTTCTTCTCATACTTACAAGCATCAGACCAAAGTTATAATACCGTTTCATGTTCATGAAAGGTATAATGGCTGGAGGAGAAAGGTAAAATACGCATTTTATGCAGGATAGTTATGAAAATTAAAGATGTTTTACCTTTTTAATTATTATATTTTATTTAATGTTTTAATTAAGGTTTTCAAATGAAACAATTTTAATTACAATTTGATTGATTAACCTTTTCGAGTTCCTTCAAGGACAGACCGTGTGCAACCATAGCACTTTCTCCTGCCTTTACAAACTCCGCTGTTGGCACTCGATCGCGAGTTAGGAGCCACAGGAATTCTACAAAATTGCAAAAGAAGATAAAGACATTACAAAGTTTTGAAAATTAACTAAAAATGTTGAAACTTTGTAAGACAAAAACTTTGCCAACAGTTTTAATATGAAACAATTCACTTACCATCGTGCCCATTTGCTTTATCATCGCATCTGTAGAGAACAGCATATTTTTTGTAATCGGTTGCTATCATATAGTAATTATATTCTTCACCAGGAGCTTTATGGTAGAAAAAGAAAAAAAAAATTTGGTTAATATCGAGCTAAATTTTTTTGAGCAGCTTCCTTTCCCGAGACGTTCAAATTGTTTATCTTCGAGAAAAGTGGTAAGTGCGACCCTTGGGAGGTAGGGGACGTGAAACAATGCAATTTGGTGAACGCAAATTTGTTATTAACAAGTAAGGAAGCCTAAGTTCGGGTGAACCGAACATTAAATACCCAGCGAAAGTTTTTTGAACGGTATAATAATGATATGAGCCCTAAGAGGATTTACCTACCAATTTATACTATTTTAGATATTTACCTTACCGAGATATGTCAATTTATGTGAATTTTGATATCGAAAGTGGGCGTGGTTGGAAAGCGATTTTAACCAATTTCATCAGGTATACTCCCAACCATACAAGTACGCTTTGTGCCAAATTTCATCGTTCTACCATAATCAGTTTAAAAGTTACAACCAATCAAATTTTCAAAAATGCCTCCCTAAAAAAAATTGTTCAAAAAATCGTAATAGAATATAAAATTATATCATTTTAGATATTTCAGCTACCGAGATATGATAATTTATGAGATTTTTCTACACACGATCCTATCCTCCAGGGAGTATACCTGATGAAATTGGACGAAATCGCTTCCCAACCACGCCCACTTGCGAAATGGAAAATTTCGAAAATCATATGAAAACTATCGCTAGGTATTTAATGTTCGGTTTACCCGAACTAAGACTTCCTTACTAGTTGTTTTTGAATTACTATAAAAACACACAAATCATATTTGGTTTACTTACGACTACTCTCAAAACGTTCCAAAAAGTGGGCATTTCCAACCACTCTTCCGGTTCCTTTAATGGTGTGTACCTGGTTACTGTGAAAGAAAACACGACTTATGTTAAGTATATATATATAATTTGTTGAGCAATAGGGGGATTCAGCAAACTTCATAACTTAGCGAAATGCGTAAACTTATACATTCATCAGCTCAGTTAGATGAAAGCCCTCGATAAATTTATGTGTATTTGATGCCAAGCAAACACTTTTTATTGCGAAATTTTCATTAAAAAAGTAATTTTAAACACATTACTTGTCGAGCTGCGTCATTGAATTGGATAAATTGGAAGTTTACCAATCTTGACAAAACTTTAAAAAATTTTTAAAAATACTCACTTTTTATCTAACTGTGAAATAATCACCGAAAATGTACCCTTTCCAGTTTCGTAATGTTCTGCTGTACCGCAGTGAGCACCCTCAACGGGAAATGCAGGATATTTTTTAATCGTGTGCCATTTACCCATGTACTGAAAATAATCGATATATCAAAATATTAAGTTACGTTTTGAATCATATTTGAAACATAAGATAATCGTATAGGTAGAATAAAAAGAGCAACGGGAACATGAAACTTTTGCACGAAAACTTGTGCAAAAAAATTAATTTTGATATAATGTAGGGGATACTTTTAGGGTTAAGTCAATTCTAAGATGACCGGATACATATTTGTTTCTTTCTTATATATATCTAATCGCTTAAAATTTTTTTTCAGTTGAACTTGAAACAATACTAAAATTCACATTTTATCATATCTCTAGAACATTTTGTAAAATCAATACTCACTTCTTTTATATTAAAATTTTTCTGTGGTGTTACTTTCGGACATTTTCCGGCTCTGTGCACTTGGCCCGCTACCAAATTTGTTGACGTCAAGAAAATTACAGCCACCAAGGCGGTACTGAAAAGAAAAACAAGACAAATGTTAAAAAAGAAAAAAATATTTCCAGTAATTTTACTCCCTTATTCATAAAAAATATAAAAGGTTTTTTGAGCTCTTATAATTCAAAATTTGTATGGAAATGTCATTTTAAAAAGCACTATAAACCAATTTTATTTTTTATGAACATGGGGGTAAAATTTTATATTACTAGAAAAAATAACTGTTTTTTCTTTGTTACTTACATAGAAAGCAATTGGGTTTGCATGTTGTAAATTTTTTTTCTTGAAGGAATACGCAATAGTCAAAAACACCTATCGTTTCAACACCAAAATTGTTATAACTAAATATTTTTTGCGCCTTTATATTCGAAAGTCGTTTAGCGTTCCAACAAATAATTAAATTTAATTAAATTTTTAATTATGCCTTTGTATTTGTACAGGTTGTTTTGCCAGTAATAGCGCACTTGTAAAAAAACTTCCAAAACGGCAAACAATAGAGATGTGACCTTGAGTCGTAAAAATCGATTATTATATAATCGATGTTTTTGGTTAGAAGTAATTGGATTGGTGAAATATCGATCGTCAAAGTAACAAAAAATTACTACAATCCACCGATCCGTTTGGGAAGGCAAAGCTTTGTTTGTGTATCAAATTTATTCTCTAGAAACCAGCTACTATTTGTATTTACCCAATACCGAAAAAGCACCTGGAAATTACAAGCTAAAAGACGGAAGCAAACGAAAAATTAAACATATTTTCGGACTCCTCTGCATGACGTCTGTATGACTTGTGGCGTAGTTAGACGTTTTTTATTCCTCAGTGTGCTTAAAATGCACTATTTCCTACAATTGCCGCAAAATAGTTATTTATAAGCTAGATGTTTTTTTGCAATTGACATTTTTTTACTGCAGGGATGCTACCAAAATTTACTGTGGGTAAAAGTAGGCATCGAAATAACAACGCATAGATCCACATAACTCGATAATTCGATAATTTTCGACAAGAATCAGCAAATTCAATATGGGTAGAAAATGAACCTCGCTGAACAAAATTGCCCACTTTTTTATCCTTTTTTTTGGTTAGCGCGACTGAGTAACTTCCCAAGATTTTATCATCCGTCGGTTAGCAGGGTAATTTATTGGACCCATATTTTCAAAAAATTAATCGATATGCAGTTCATTTTATCGTTTTATTTAAAATCGATTTTTACATTAACAAAATCGACTAAAAATATAAAACAATAACCCAATAAAGAAAAAATCGATTATATCTTAACAACCCTAGCAAACACATTTTGTTTCAATATAATTTAAGTTAAGCAATCGTGTAAATATTTATCAAAGTGTTTTATAACAGAATGGCATCATTCTTTTTTGTGGTACCGTGGTATAATAAAGAAGATAGTTTTTGTTGTCATAAATAAGTTCTGCAACTTCATTATTCTATATTTTTGTTTGATAAATAAATTTAAGTAAATTTTTAACATAACACAATGGTCGCCGGCGCAAAACTAAAGCAACATGTTGTTATGTTCTATAGGCTCCCTGCCGCGATACCTCAAAGTAGTCAGCAAAATACTAGTATAGGTCAGGAAATATCCATTCCATACTAGTATACAACTAGATTTTTCTGGATGAAATCATACCAGTTAAAAAATACAAAATTCATTCGTTTCGTTTGCTTCGTTTTTCTCTTATTATTCATAGATGCTTTTTCGTGATAGGGTAAATACAAATAGTCGCTGCTTTTTTAAGAATAAACATGAAAATAAAGGCAAATGATAAAAGAAAGGGTAAGTCAGGAAAATTATGGTTGAAATCATACTAGTCCAGGTGCAATGCTTTTTGAACTAGTATGGGACTAGTATATTTCATACTAGTCCTTTTGGACTAGTATAGGGACTAGATTATTTTATGGAAATCATACTAGCCCAGGATGAACTAGTATTGAACTGGTATTTCACAACTAGTATAATTCTATTATATCATGGCTAGTAGATGACTGGTATGTTCTAGTCGAAACCTGACATTTGACATTTCGTAGGACATCAACACGTAAAAAATACAAGTTGCATATATGGAAAAAGACAGAACACTGACAAGATGGGCCCAACTAGTTGTAAAGTAGTTTTCAACGAGCTGTTTTCGCTGCAGGGGTAGAACTAGCAGGCTGACACGTGTGGAGGCAAAACAATGATATTTAATTACTTACTAATATTGTTCTTTATATGAGCCGGTTATTTTGAAAGTGGTTTAAGTCCACTTTCTGTTGTACTGAGATATTTAGGGGTTTGCATTTGCATTGTTTCAAAAATATTGTTAGCTGGTATCAAGTTGTTTTTATGGCTTTGCGGCCATGAACATGTTAGAAAATATAATGTAATACGTTTAATAAACTTTACTAGAAGAATAAGCTGTGTTTCAGAACCTCAAATGGACTTAAACCATTTTCAAAATTAATAAAATCACTTATTTGTTTATGAAAAGGAATATAAGTCCACTTCGTGTTCTTTGCTCAAATGAATTTAAGTCAATTATTTCACTTAAAATTAGTCCACTACCTTTATATAAGTAAAATAAAATTATTACATGGGTTTGACAAGCAAACAAAATACTTTAGTTTCACAATAAAATTAGTCAAATTACCCAAAGGAATTGAAAGGTAACGCCTTTTCCAAATCGAAAGAAAACGCGAAATTTACATTTGGATTATTTCGGGCCAAATCTTGATCTTCTTTTAATGATTTTCTGGCCAATTCAGCACATCTTAAATGAATATTATGCTCTTCCGTGAGGTTTTCAGTGGACTTAAACCACTTTCAAAATAAATTTTTTTGCGTTTCGCTAACTAGCCAATTTTCAAGTGCCCCAAATCATAGTGATTTTGATAATACTAGACTTAAATTGTTTATAAAAGAAAAGATTATGTACGGCTGTGACTATTGTCATCGTTAATTCAATTTTTTTAAAAAGTGGACTTAAACCACTTTCAAAATAACCGGCTCATATAGCAACTTGAGTTCATATTGGCTCATTTTAACAAAATTTAACCTGCAAATTAAGCATCTCGATCTCAACGCCGCCTAGTGGCAAGATTTTTTGTGGAACAATTTGTTTTCCTGTAGGTGACATATTTTTTAAAAATGAGTCAAATCGGTCCTTAAATGTGGAATTTGTAAATATAGCGAAAACAGCGCCACCTAGCGGATATTTTTTTTGATAGATACACTTCACATTCTTTATGGAGAATATATATTCATACTTTATTTGGAGACTTAGAGTTATGCCAAAAAAACTCAATTTGGACCATCGTGCATGGATTTACTGAATATCCTGTTACCCCTTATTGAAAGACCCTGTTATTTTTGCAGCAGTACTCTCTCAAGATTATTCTACGGCGTCATCGTGTGGGACGTCTTAAACAGAGCTATACTGAAAAGCTCTTGATCGGATAGAATCCGAGTAATTTCGGAACATTGTGCGATTTATCTAGAAATAACTAGGATCTAGTGGTTGGAGAATTCAAGCTGAAAGAATGATGCTTAAGGTGAAAAGAAAAGAAGAATTGTTCAGGTATCAGAGGCCACTCTATGCTTCCTGGTTCTTGCCACGCGTACCACAAGCTCTTCTATAGGTGTATAAGATATTTATTTCGAGTTGCATACCGTCTATATCGGTGCGTTTTAGCCTAAATACATGTGTGCGAAGTTTTATTGTTCTAAGATAACGGCTACCCATTCCGATTTTTAGTTAAAGTTTTTGCTAGAAGCTTATACAAAGTTAGCAAAAAATGCCATTAAGGCTTCAAAAATTATATAATTTTATTATTTGATTTATATTTAAAAGACTGTGTAACAAATCTCCATCTTTGAATTTTTAAAAGGATAACAGGATTCTTTGCAAGGATATTGAAAAAACATAACATAAAAAAAGTACATTGAAATTTCAAAAGTATTTTAGCATATTGCGTAATAATATGTTTTCTAGCAAGAATAACTGACTACATCTTGAAACTTTGCAATTATAGTGCAATTTTTACTGGTCATACATGGCGTATGAGTAACATTTATCTGTTTCAAACTTGTATATGAAAAGAACAGATAAATTGAATTATTTTTTTTGGTCGATATCTCCGAAACGGATTAAGATATCGAAAGAAAACTTACATTACTTTCACATGCCCATGACTTCCCCAGTTAGCGTATGACGTCACGACTGCGCTGCTAAGTCGGCGGTCTTGAATTTGTATATGGTTGCCCCCACAACACAGTTCTTTTAAATCACAACAGCTTTAAAAGTAGAGTATGGTGACAATTCTGTGGCAGCTTATGACGTAGCAATCAGCTGATTCTGTCAAAACAGGTACATTCATTTCACGGTATCGCTTTTGGCACAATCTTTTCTCTTTGGTTCATGCTACTTTGTGGCCCGCATGAGCACCTTTTATTTTGTAAAATCAATTTCTGTACACATTTTCTGAACCTTTATTACAATACAATTTTTTAAAACACATGGGGGCATAGTCACAGTCGAGATAAAGTAGGCACTAAAGTTAGCGTTACCTTTTTGACACCATTTCCAACGGCCAATGCCCCTGCGGGTTAAGGCTTTAGAATATGCCAGAGGTAGGCATACCGGTCGTAAGAGGCGACTAATAAGCACATAGCTTAAAGGATATCCTGAGCATCTGGTACAGAAAAAAAACGATTTAATATTTTCGAAGGCGGCCGCCGTGGTGTAGCGGTTAAGTGTTCGGCCTTCTACACCAAGTCGTGGCGGTTCGATGCCCGGCAAAAGTAACATCAAAAATTATTTAGAAAAAACAATTTTTCTAAACCGGGTCGCCCCTCGGCAGTAGTTTGGCAAACTCTCCGGGTGTAATTCTGCCGTGAGAAGCTTCTCAGCAAAAAATTCATTTGCTTTGCAAGTGCCTTTCGGAGTCTGCAAAAAACTGTAGGTCCCGCAACACACCACAAGTTGGAAAGAGAATACTGAATAAACTGCATAAACACTTCGTCAGGATAGTTTTTCATACATAATGGTCAAAGTTAGGGGTATACGTTTAAATAAAACAACATTGAAATTTTGGGACAGTCTAATGTGTAGGCTTCTGAATTTATTTTTCAAGAGTAAACAATAATGTTAACAAAGACACGTTTTTTTGTTTAAACACAAACAGGCGGAAATGTGCATAAACTCCGATGTATGGAACATCGAAAAATATTTATTGATAGCAAACAAATTTGCCAAAATTTGAAAAATAAACTAACCTTAAAATCAGAAAAAAAAATTAAAAGTGAAAGCTTTCTTTTCCTTTGGCAGAACTTTGCTTAGGATTAATGGAAACCTTCCATCAAAATTTATTCAAACCAGAAAGAGCTGATTTTAATCATTTCACCATTTGAAAAGTAATTCCCCATCCTTATTCGTGGGAACCATTCACTTTCGGTACAACAAGCTTTCCCTTGCCTGTGTGAGGCTAAAAGTGAGAAAGCTCAATAAAGCTCTGCTTCGTTAGTGTTACTTTGAAAGTCACCGATCTATTATTTATACTTATTTATAGAAATTAAAGAAATTTTTCAATTGCTATTTAAATTTTATTTCATATCGTACAAATAGATTTGCAGGTAAGTTTAAAATTATGCGAACTTGCACCCAATTCGAAATCAAACGAGTTTATGAGCAATTATTATTATCATATTTGACGAGTTGGTTCAAATCCAAACCTTGAGCTTTCAAAACAGCGCGTCCTTTTTTAACGACTTCCGATTTTGGTTTCTGTTCACGAGTAAGAATCCAGTAGTAAACTGAAAAAAAGAAAAACATATATTAGTCAAACTAAGTTCTTGCACAATTCTGAAAAGTCCCAAAATTTTTTTTTCATGTACTACAAACTGTTTTCAAGTTAAACAGTCGACTTACTGTTGACTCCACCGCTTTTCACCGCATCACATCTGAACATGACAGCATACTTTTCGTAGTCTGTTTGTAGAATATAGGCATAAAACTCATCTACAGCTATAAAGTAAAAAAGAAAAAAGGATTTTTTTGTATTTTAAGGACTTTTTCTGTTAAAAAAAAACTATCCCGCAAATAAAAATATTTACGTAACTTTGTATATAAAATCAGTTACAAATCATATTTGGTATACTTACGATTACCGCCGAAATTTTCGTAGAACTTTCCATTAGCAACGACTTTACCGCTTCCTGGAGTGGTGCGTCTCTGGTTACTGTGAAAAAAATGAGATTAATATGAAGTCGCTTTTGGGAGTTAAGTTGAGCATAATCTTCCTTATAAACTCCCACAAATGAAGAAGATTTGAGCAGATTTCAGAAAACGAGCTCACGATATGACCGCTACTGTCATCGATAAATAAACAAAAGTAGCTAGGACAACTACCAAAATTACGACTTTACCGCTACTGGACACTCGAGTCGCTAAAAAATAAACAATCCTCAGCGACATCTAGTTTTATACCGCAAGTTATACAACCAACTTGAGTTTGAACTTGTTTTTTTTATATCGACAGCTGGGTGTAAAATCACCCTATTTCCCAGAAAAAAATTTCTAAAACTCCCTTTCTCGGTATTTTTTTCAAAAGCTCAGCTCTGAATTTGTTTAAGAAAGTGTTTCTTTCAAAAGCGATATTTCTAAATTTAGTTAACGGTTAAATACTTACTTTTTATCGATCTGTGACCATTGCACGTAAAATGTTTTCTTATCAATGCTTTGATATGATGTGGTCAAGCAGTGATCTCCCTCGAAGAAATAAGATTGAACTTGTTCATAAATCCACCAGGTACCGTTGCCACCTTTACCAAAGTACTAAAAAAAAATCAAAACATTTCGAAGTGTAAACATTTATAGCGTAATAATACATCTACACTGCACCAAATGTGTCGCTTTGGGCGAAGTTATTTCGAGAATGTTTGTCCGCAGAATAAATTTGTTTGCCAAATTAGACGAATTTAATTTAATTTGACCAAATTTGGTGATCAAATGCAATCTGTGGATGAACGGGCTCGAAAACAGTGACACATTTGGTGCAGTGTAAATGTAGCGTTAAAACAACTTGCGTGCAAAATTGGTACTCACTTTTTGAACATCCAATTTTTGCTGTGTTTCTACTTTGGGACATTCGCCCTTACTGTAAATTTGACCTTCTACCAAATGTGAAGAAATCAAGAAAATTACAGTCACCAAAGAGGCACTGAAAAAAAATAAAACAGGAAAAATTAGAAAAAAATAAAAATTGATTGAAATGCTTTTAAAATTTATATGATCCTCATAATTACACACAAAAAATTTTTCATGTAAAATCAACACTTTTCAACACTTTTTTAGGTTATTATTTTTCAACACTATCGATCATGTTATTTTAACATGAAGCTCATGTTGAAAAACTTCACTTCGTGGTAAATTAACATGACTTGCTGTTAAATTAACATGAAGCTTATGTTGAAAAATTTGACTTCGTGTTAAATTAACATGACTTCCGTTTAAAACAACACTATATGCCTCATTGTCTCATGCAAATTTAACAGGATCTTTCTTGTTAGTTTAACATGGTTCATGTTGACAAAAATTATTCTGCGTGTAGTAACGGTCAACACGAGACAAGTATTACAACAAATTATCGAAAACTATGCAGAACTAGAAAGACTGTTTTTTTGTTTTTTTTTTTAGTTACTTACACATCAAACAGTTGTTTTGTCATTTTGTCAGTTTTTTTTTGGAAGGGAGACTAGTGAAACACTTCTATCGTGTTAACAATAAAACTGGTATGACTTAAAATTTTTTGTTGCGCCTTTTATATTCTTGCCATGTATAAGTTTTGGCGCATGCCAAAAACAATTTTTTAAAAAAGGAAAACAAGTTTTTTTGTTGAAAAAAAAAAACCGCGTGTCACCAGTACACGTGAAAGAAGTTAACTTCTTAAGTTCAGAAATAACGAAATATGAATAAGATGCATTCGAGGATGGCTTAGATTCACAATATCTTACTTCCGGGAAATGGGCCAGGGAAACGATCCATTCGAAAATATCTTATATATGGTGCGTTTTCCTTAAAATTTGGGACATGGGTAGAATTATGCCTAAATTAACAGGGGCCAATACGAATGGGATATAGAGGAAGATGGGCCTGGTAGAAGGAAAGAGGGCAATGAAGAGCAAAAGGGAGGGAGATAGGAATGAGAGTTGTACGAAGAAAGATAGGAAGGCTAGGCGGCAAGCCTGCTTGAGATTTAAATATTTGGAACACGGTCGCAAATGCCTTTCACTTGATACCCATATAGGCATATCTTGTTCAATATTAAAAAAAAATAAAAATATAGATAGGTGGCAACCCTTTAAACCGCCCCAAATGGCAACCGCCATGTATATAGTCTTAGAATTATTCATACTATCTATAATGCCAAATTTAATACAAAACGGCAAAGCGGTTCCCGATATATAAGGAAAAATAAATAAAATACGGTTTAGGGGCAACCCTAGTTGTCAACTCTGCTAGAACCCTGTGAACCGCCGCCCACGCGTATAATCTTAGAATGAATCATACTATCTATAATACCAAATTTTATGCACATCGGTCAAGCAATTCCCGAGATATCAATAAAAATAAATAAAATGCGGCATAAAAGGTGGCAACCCTTGGTGGCAACCCTACTTGAGATTTAAATATTTGGAATACGGTCGATAATACCTTTCATTTGATACTCATATTGGCATATCTTGCTCAATATTTAAAAAAAATTTAGATAAGCGGCAACCCAGTGAACTGCCCCAAGTGGCAACATCCACGCATATAATCTTAGAATGAATCATACTATCTATTTATAATGCCAAATTTTATCCAAATCGGTTGAGCGGTTCCCGAGATATAAGAAAAACGCCTACGCCTGAAAGTCTGCAACGTACGCCTGAAAGTCGGATACAATTTCTATTTCCGTGCCATAACTTGCGTTTCATCGTCATCCATTTTCTTAAATTTTACTCTCAATCAAAACTTCATATCGCCGCCTAAGAAGTTAACTCCAAAAATATACAAGTTAAATTAAGATAAGAAATGGTGTAAATATTTATACAAGTATTTTATAACGGCTTAAATTTCTTTACTCTACAAGGTTCAAAATGTGAACCTAAATTTTAAACTTTTTTGGACTACATATATGGCCAACCCAAATTTGGTTTCAAATCCAGTCTAGACCAGTTTTCATGAAAATTGGCTAAATGAATCGGGTTTCAATTATAAACCAGAAATGTTTTAACAATTTTTTAAAGATAAAATAAATTTTTTGTCCGTTGGCAAAAGTTCAATCTTGAATAAGCTCTCAAAAATAAATTGTAGTTTTCAACCAAAAAGTCTTAATTTTAAACCGAAAAGTTTTAATTTTCAAACCAAAAAGTTTTAATTTTAAACCGAAAAGTTTTAACAAATAAAATTAAAAAAAGTGGCACTTGGCAGGATTCGAACGAAACGCCCAGGAGTCACAGCCGACTGCTCTACCGCTGAGCTATGACGCACATGAAGTCTTTGTGGACAAAATTCAATTACATTCAAACAAACCCAAAAAAAAATTTAGATTGTTTTTTGATTTAGATCTTAAATCGAAATATTGTACAAAAAAGTTTGAAAAATTGATTAAAATTTATACGGGTTTAAAATTTAGGTTAATTTTTTTAGCCGTGTACGAATCAACTTCAAATACTTCCTAGTTTTTCTACTATTGTAACAACAATTTTATAACCAATAATTTTTCCACATTTTTTTATTCAGACGGTGAAAACTGCTTCAAAATATGTATTGTGATCGATCAAAAAGTTGGTAACGTCTTGTTACCACACAAACCCAATAAACACTGGAAAATATATTCTCCAACGTTTGATAAAATACCGACAGTTGTTTAAAAAATTCTAAGATAGGGCATTCCAAAAATTTGAGTGATGTGTTTCGGAATCATTTCGAGACTGTTTATAGTTTATTTCGGTACTGTTTCGGGATAATTCGGAACTGTTTCCGAAAAATTTCGGAAATGTTTTGGGATCACTTCTGGACCATTTTCGGTATAATTTCGGAGCTGTTTTGGGATCATTTTGGTAACATATAATTTTTGAATAAAAAGTAACCTGTCACTCAAAACTAAAAATTTTATAAGTGATGAATATTGTTTTATTTGAATAATTTTTTATTCGAAGTGGCCCAACCCTGGGGCGTTCTTGAAAAAAATCCTAATATGAGCTTTAATAAATAAAAATTTTAGATAGGGCGTTTTTGAAAAATACTTCGAAATGGGGCGATCTTCCACATTTTAGGAGTATACATTTTATTGTCTTTTGATCCGATACGCACACACGCCTTTGTGCAGAGGAGAAAGTACGCACAGTAAAGGAAGGAAATTTTGACGTCGAGAAGTTGCCCACGATACAGACAGCTGATAATTTCTCCACTCGACTCTCACACCTGCTATCGAAGAGCAATCCTTGACCTTACGATGTAATCGAGCAATGGACCGTCGCTGAGACCACTATAGGGTTTCAGCGAGCCCGCAAGAGCAACTGGTACGATGAGGAATGCATCACTGCCGCGGACAAAAAAGGCGCTGCATACAGGGAGACGTTGCGAACGGGCGCAACCCGCTGTGTATTAGGGTGTCCCGTCCAGGTATGAGAAAAATGTCTTTTTGAGATACGAAATCGCAAAAGGTGTAAAAATTTGCGGAATACAGAGTTGTATGTATTTATGTATGTTAAGGCAAATTTAAAATAAATAAGCGAATTTAAAATTCCAAAAACCAAATTAGTTGGTAATAGTGCGTCTTGCAACAATAGCAATATTTGTACTCTTTGAAGATCGGTAGAGGCTCGTCTCCTGAATTCGGCAGCAAAGGAAGCGGGAGGCCTCGACTGCGATGGAAACAACAGGTGGAGAATGACTAGAACTCCCTTGGAGTTTCCAATTGGCGTCAGTTATCGCTAAAGCCGGTTAAACGTCAATTAACGACGCAAGCGAAGATTAGATTAGATTCGATATGACATTTGCACCGATCATCCGACGTCATAGATGAAATATATATGTGCTTATATGCGACGACATCGACATCATTGGCCTCAACAACCGCGCTGTAACTTCTGCGTACTCCAAATTGAAAAAGAAGCGGTTTGTTGGTGAACGAAGGTAAAACGAAGTACCTGCTGGCATCATGCAAAGAGTCAGGGCATTCGCGTCTTGGCAACCACGCCACTGTTGGCAGCAAAAATTTCGAGATAGTAAGGGGCTTTGTATACCTGGGAAGCAGCATTAATACCAACAACAATGTAAGCCTGGAAATCCATCGAAGGATAACTCTTGCAAACAAATGCTACTTTGGGCTGAGTAGGCAATTTAGAAGTAAAGTCCTCTCTCGACGAACAAAAACAACACTCTATAAGTCACTCATCGTACCCCTCCTGCTATATGGGGCAGAAGCATGGACACTGACAGCTTCTGACTAGGCGGCTTTGAAAGTATTCGAGAGAAAAATTCTTCGAAAGATTTATGGACCCTAAAGTTGGCGACAGCGAGTACCGAAGAAGATATAATGATGAGCTGTATGAGCTTTACGCAGACGTCGACATAGTTCAGCGAATTAAAACCCAGCGACTTCGCTGACTAGGTCACGTGGTGGGAATGAACGAAGACGCTCCGGCCCAGAAGGTATTCTTATCGGCACCCACCGGTGGAAGAAGAGGAAGAGGGAGGCCACCTCTTCGATGGCAGCACCAAGTGGAGGTGAACACGCGGTGTCTCCAATTGGCGCTAGTCGGCTCAAGAAAGAGCCGACTGGCGAAACATGTTAGACGGCCAAAATCGCCAAGGCGGTTAAAGGCTATTTTAAGTAAGTAGGTATATGCTTATAGGCAATTAAATTTGTTATGCAAAAGTCAATAAACAACTGTTAATAATACACGTTTTCTATGTACTGCCGGGAATATTAACTCAGTTGTTTAAATATTCGAAAATTATTTGATAAGAGTAAACGAAAACACGCCTAGGTAACGTTCACCCCGCGACAGCATCACGAACTCTTTCCCAAGAAAACTTCCATTAGAGCTTATCGTAGAAAATTTAGATAAGACGTTATTCGTTTCTCGATTTTGCGAAAACAATTGCGATGTTAACTGCTTACATATTAACTTGTTACACAAGAAAGTTAGAGCACCCAGTGTCCCGCAAATCGAGCCTTCGCCCAAGTTTAATCTATTAAATAATTTGAAAATCAAATTATCTGTGCCGCTTAAAAGCCTATTTTTAATTTTTATACTTTTTTACAAATTGGTTTATCTCTAAAAAAAAAATTGATTATTGTGTATTAACAGAGCAATAAAGAACTTTCGAACTACTCGGCTCTAACCTCAAAAAAAAAAAAAAAAAACACACAGCCGGTTTTTTGGTATTAAGTTCGAAGTTCAATTTGTTTTCAAATTATCATACCGGATTCGGATAAGGCATTTAATTCCCTTTAAAAATCAGGGGCCGAATTACGTATTCCGTGAATTTGCAAAATTCCTACAAATTGCATCGATTTGATTGAAAATACCTAACAATTTTCCAAAAAGTCGATAGAACTTATACTATTTCCGTCCATTTACGGAATACGTAATGCGACAACTGGATTTTATATTGATTTTTACTGTTTGAAAAATTGCAAACAAAAGCCTGAAAAAAAAAAACAAAACCAATTGTTTATTAAAAATAACTTCGCCGGTTGATGGTACAAAGAAAACTCAACTCCAGGTTCCTGGAGTGCCTTTATTTATAATTTTTCTTAATCTAACATTCAACTTAATCTAACTATTGTACGTAGTGTGTATTAGAACACCCACAAAAATAAAGTTCTTATTTTCTTTGCTCCACACGCAATTTCTGAAAGAATGGGGATAAAAAATAAGGTCTGGAAATTTGACATAAAGGCTAAAAATGCACTAAAAAATGGAATATATCTTTATTGGGTAATATCTCCTAAACTAGTAATTTTAGGAGAAATAATGACATAAGGACTTTTATTTAGATTGGAGTCAGAAGTAAATTGCCCATATAAATGTTGTACCTGCAAGTGTCCTTTCAAGGACTTTTAATAAGTCGAAGTTAATTTTTTATTTTTCATTTTTTTGTAATGGTCAAATAAAATACTTGCAGAATGATGGATCTTCGTTAGTGTTGCTTTGAAAGTCCCTGCTCTATCATTCATCCTTATGTACAGAAATTAAAGAAATTTTTCAATTGCTATTTAAATTTTATTTCATATCGTACAAATAGATTTGCAGGTAAGTTTAAAATTATTCAAACTTGCACCCAATTCGAAATCAAACGAGTTTATGAACAATTATTATTATCATATTTGACGAGTTGGACCAAATCCAAACCTTGAGCTTCCAAAACAGCGCGTCCTTTTTCAACGACTTCCGATTTTGGTTTCTGTTCACGAGTAAGAATCCAATAGTAAACTGAAAAAAAAGAAAAACATATATCTATTAGACAAACTAATGTAGTGTTCATGCTGAGTTTTAAAAGCAGCATTTTCCATTTTCGGTCGTACATTTCGAAGATGCGTTCATGCTCCCGCATTTTGAAAAAGCGCATTTTTGTTCACTTTTTCTTCATGCAAGGAAATTTTCGTTCGTACTGTAGCTTCGAAGATGATAAAGTAGCATTTAGTTACGTTTGCTTTCAAAATTGTATGGAAAAAATGCTGCATTTTGGGCTAAACGCTAAAATGCAAAATGCATGCTCAACATGAACAGCACATAAGTTCTTGTACAATTTTGAAAAGTCCCAAAAAATTTAAATTTTCATGTACTACGAAATGTTTTCATGTTAAATAGTCGACTTACTGTTGACTTCATCACTTTTCACCGCATCACATCTGAACATGACAGCATAGTTTTTGTAGTCTGTTTTTAGAATATGGGCATAAAACTCATCTACAGCTAATAAAGTAAAAGAGAAAAAAAGGATTTTTTTGTATTTTAAGGGCTTTTTCTGTTAAAAAAAATAAAAAAGTCAATAAATAAAATATGTAGTAATAATGCGAAACTATCGGGGTTCGGAGTGAAATTTCTATCGTAAGTATTTTTCTTAAGTAGACTTTACAATTTTTCCGAACGATTAAAACATTTTTTCGGACAAATTGAAAATTTTAAGCAATATTTGAGAAAAAAATATTTTTTTATTTTTTTTAGGTTAATCTCATTTTATTCTGTTTTTATTTCATTTAACTTTATTTTAAATTTAAAAACCGGGGCAAAAAAAAGTATCTCAGGAGCATACACACAGAATAATTTTCACGTAAAATCAACATCTTTTCACACGTTTTGAGGTTATTATTTTTCAGAACTATCGCCCATGATATTTCAACAAGAATTTAATGTTAAAAAACTTAACTTTGTGATAAATTATTATTCTAATTATTATAAGGCCTTATTACACCGCGACCATTAGTACGACCTATTGTGTGACCTATCAGCTTATTGCTGTATGCGGAGGCTCTTTATAAATTTGAGCACCTCCTCAGGTTTTTTATTCCATATTACGAACGGATTGAGAGTGACCCCACCTAGGTAGCAAACTCTCTTTCTTGCTAACGCAATGCATTCGCAGAGTATGTGAACCGCCGTTTCATCGTCCAGTTCGCAGAACCGACAAATTGTTGTATCTGACAGATTCAGCTTACTCAGGTGATAACGCAGACCGCAATGTCCCGTAAAATACCCAGTGAGGGTTCTTAGATCCACCCTCCTTAAATTAATGAGCCTGGCTGATGCTCTTTGTGAGGGTTCTATAAAGAGTTTGGCCTGCCTCTGCCTTAGGCTGCTAAGCCAATGCTGCCTAAACTGTTTATTTTCCCAGTTGCTTATGGTCTCCTTTACGTGGGCCTTCGTGAGTTCTCAAAAGGGTTCCGGACCATAAAATGCTGTTAGAGCACCATGTTTTGCCAGGTGATCTGCTTTTTCGTTGCCGTCATGCCCTTCGTGCCCTGGGACCCAACCTAACAAAACTTTGTTTTTGGCTCCCAGATTATTAAGGACTGCGACGCACTCATCGACAAGCTTCGAGGTTATAGTGTAAGACTGCAAGGCACGTAGGGCGGCCTGACTGTCCGACATAATGTAGATTCGCCTAGAGGATAGTCTTCTTCGGAGGCATTATCTGCCACATAAGTATGTAATTCTATTGCGTGGATTTCCGCTTGAAAGATAGTGGGGTAGTTACCCATCGGTACCGATTTTTTGTAATTTGGGTGTGATAAATTAACATGACTTCTTGTTAAATTACCATGCATTTCTTTTAAAACATCATGTCTTCCTGTTAAAACAACACTTTCTGCCTTATTATCTCATGCAAATTTAACAGGATACTTCTAGTTAGTTTAACATGGTTTATGTTAAAAAAAAAAACATGCGAAATTATTCTGTATGTAGCACCCCTCCAAGGCTCTAATGCTATCTCGACAATAAAATTTTGTATGAAAGTTTGTATATAAAACGAGTTATAAATCATATTTGGTATACTTACGATTACCGCCGAAATTTTCGTAGAACTTTCCATTAGCAGCGACTTTACCCCATCCTGGAGTGGTGCGTCTCTGGTTACTGTGAAAGAAAATAAGATTAATTTGAAGTCGCTGTTGGATTTAAAGTAAAATCTAATCAAATGACTAAGGTAACCCTTTTCAACTTTCTTCCTTCGAGTTAAATTGTAAAACGAACCTGAGTTTGAATTTGTTTTTTTTATATCGACTGCTGCGTGAAATATCACCCCATTTCCGAAAAAAAATGTTCAACAGCATCCTTTCTCCGTATTTTTTTTTTCAAAAGCTCAGCTCAGAATTTGTTTCTTTCAAAAGCGATATCTCTTAATTTAGTTAACGGTTAAATACTTACTTTCTATCGATCTGTGACCATTGCACGTAAAATGTTTTCTTATCAATGCTTTGATATGATGTGGTCAAGCAGTGATCTCCCTCGTAGAAATAAGATGGAACTTGTTCATAAATCCACCAGGTACCGTTGCCACCTTTACCAAAGTACTAAAAAAAATCAAAACATTTCGAAGTGTAAACATTTATAGCGTAATAATACATTTACACTGCACCAAATGTGTCGCTTTTGGCGAAGTTATTTCTCACTCACTTTTTGAACATCCAATTTTTGCTGTGTTTTTACTTTGGGACATGCGCCCCTGTAGTGAATTTGGCCTTCTACCAAATGTGTAGAAACCAAGAAAATTACAGCCACCAAAGAGGCACTGAAAAAATAAAACAGGAAAAGTTAGCAAAAATTTAAAATAGATTCAAGTGCTTTTAAAAATGATATGATCCTCATAATTACACACCGAAAATTTTTCATGCAAAATCAACACTTTTTTTTAACACTTTTTCAGGTTATTATTTTTCAACACTATCGATCATGTTTTTTTAACATGAAGCTCATGTTGAATAACTTGAGTTCGTGTTAAATAAACATGACTTCCTGTTAAAACAACACTATCTGCCTCATTGTCTCATGCAAATTTAAATTTAACAGGATCTTTCTTGTTAGTTTAACATGGTTCGGTCAACATAAGACAAGTATTACAACAAATTATCGAAAACTAAGCTGAACTAGAAATACTGTTTTTTTTTTGTTTTTTTGTTTTTTTAGTTACTTACACAGCAAACAGTTGTTTTGCCATTTTGTCAGTTTTTTTCTGGAAGGGAGTCTAGTCAAAAACTCCTATCGTGTTAACACAAAAACTGGTATGACCTAAAATTTTTTGATGCGCCTTTTATATTCTTGCCATGTATTAGTTGTTTGTACCGAAAAATCGCACATGCCAAAAACAATTTAAAAAAAAAAAAATTGTTTAAAAAAATTATACAAGGTAAATTAAATTTAGAAATAGTGTAAATATTTATACAAGTATTTTATAACGGCTTAAATTTCTTTACTCTACGAATTAACTTCAAATACACCCTAAGCTGGCTTCGTGAGCAAATGTACCAAGTCAGTTCAGCTTGCTCAAATATTAGCCATCAAAATATTTCAAAGTAAAGAAAATGCAAAGTTATGAGCACATTATGGACTTAGAACATTTTCTTTCTATAATTTTGTTATATTTCCTTGGACTTGGAACATTTTCTCACAAATAAGCAACATTTACACTGCACCAAATGCGTCACTTTTGGCCAAGTTTTTTCGAGGCCGTTCATCCTTAGATTGAATTTGATCACCAAATAAGGTCAAATTAAATTAAATTCGTTAATTTGGCAACTTCATCCTGCGGCCAAACGTTCTCGAAATAACTTCGCCAAATGCGACGCATTTGCATTTGGTCTTGAAAATTTGGGTCGTTCACAGGTTGCCACCTAACTCAATTTTTTTATTTTTAGCAGGATATGTCAATATGGGTATCAAATGAAAGGTATTTTTGGTCGTATTCCAAATATGTAAATTTTAAGCAGGGCTGCTATTCAGGGTTGCTACCTAACCGCTATTTGCTTATTCTTTCGTGTATAACCACTATTTTGGTTGCCTATTGACCGATTTGGATGCAATTTTGGAACAGGGATAGTATGCTTCATATCCAACTTGGTTTTGCCACTTGGGTTTTTATTTTTGAGTTACGAGGGACGAAAAAATAAAAAATTAATTTTTATTCGTTATTCAAAAAAATTTGAGTGATGTGTTTCGGAATCATTTCGAGACTATTTCGAGTTTATTTTGGTACTGTTTCGGAATAATTCGGGACTGTTTTTGAAAGATTTCGGAAATGTTTTGGAATCATATTGGTAACATGTTATTTTTCAATAAAAAGTAACCTGCAACAAAACTAAAAACTTTATAAATGATGAATAATTTTTCTTCGAAGTGGCCCAACCCTGGGCGTTCTTGAAACAAATCCTAATATGAGCTTTAATAAATAAAAATCTTAGATAGGGCGTTTTTGAAAAATACTTCGAAATGGGGCGATTTTCCACATTTTAGGAGTATACATTTTTTTGTCTTTTGAACCGATACGCACACGCCTATGTGCAGAGAAGAAAGTACGCACAGTAACGGAAGGAATGTTTGACGTCGAGAAGTTGCCCACGATACAGACAGCTTATAATTTCTCCACTCGACTCTCACACCTGCTATCGAAGAGCAATCCTTGACCTTACTATGTAACTGGCCAAGGGACCTTCGCTGAGGCCACTATAGGGTTTCAGCGAGCCCGCAAGAACAACTGGTACGATGAGAAGTGCATCACTGCCTCGGACAAAAAAGACGCTGCATACAGGGAGACGTTACGAACGGGCGCAACCCGCTCTGTATTAGGGTGTCCCGTCCAGGTATGAGAAAAATCTCTTTTTGAGATACGATATCGCAAAAGGTGTAAAAATTTCCGGAATACAGAGTTCTATGTATTTATGTATGCAAGGCAAATTTAAAATAAATAAGCGAATTTAAAATTCCAAAAACCAAATTAGTTGGTAATAGTGCGTCTTGCAACAATAGAAATATTTGTACTCTTTGAAGATCGGTAGAGGCTCGTCTCCTGAATTCGGCAGCAAAGGAAGCGGGAGGCCTCGACTGCGATGGAAACAACAGGTGGAGAATGACTAGAACTCCCTTGGAGTTTCCAATTGGCGTCAGTTATCGCTAAAAGCGGTTAAACGTCAATTAACGACGCAAGCGAAGATTAGATTAGATCCGATATGACATCTGCACCGATCATCCGACGTCATAGATGAAATATATATGTGCTTATATGCGACGACATCGACATCATTGGCCTCAACAACCGCGCTGTAACTTCTGCGTACTCCAAATTGAAAAAGAAGCGGTTTGTTGGTGAACGAAGGTAAAACGAAGTACCTGCTGGCATCATGCAAAGAGTCAGGGCATTCGCGTCTTGGCAACCACGCCACTGTTGGCAGCAAAAATTTCGAGATAGTAAGGGGATTTGTATACCTGGGAAGCAGTATTAATACCAACAACAATGTAAGCCTGGAAATCCATCGAAGGATAACTCTTGCAAACAAATGCTACTTTGGGCTGAGTAGGCAATTTAGAAGTAAAGTCCTCTCTCGACGAACAAAAACAACACTCTATAAGTCACTCATCGTACCCCTCCTGCTATATGGGGCAGAAGCATGGACACTGACAGCTTCTGACTAGGCGGCTTTGAAAGTATTCGAGAGAAAAATTCTTCGAAAGATTTATGGCCCCTAAAGTTGGCGACGGCGAGTACCGAAGAAGATATAATGATGAGCTGGATGAGCTTTACGCAGACATCGACATAGTTCAGCGAATTAAAACCCAGCGACTTCGCTGACTAGGTCACGTGGTGGGAATGAACGAAGACGCTCCGGCCCAGAAGGTATTCTTATCGGCACCCACCGGTGGAAGAAGAGGAAGAGGGAGGCCACCTCTTCGATGGCAGGACCAAGTGGAGGTGAACACGCGGTGTCTCCAATTAGCGCTAGTCGGCTCAAGAAAGAGCCGACTGGCGAAACATGTTAGACGGCCAAAATCGCCAAGGCGGTTAAAGGCTATTTTAAGTAAGTAGGTATATGCTTATAGGCAATTAAATTTGTTATGCAAAAGTCAATAAACAACTGTTAATAATACACGTTTTCTATGTACTGCCGGGAATATTAACTCAGTTGTTTAAATATTCGAAAATTATTTGATAAGAGTAAACGAAAACACGCCTAGGTAACGTTCACCCCGCGACAGCATCACGAACTCTTTCCCAAGAAAACTTCCATTAGAGCTTATCGTAGAAAATTTAGATAAGACGTTATTCGTTTCTCGATTTTGCGAAAACAACTGCGATATTAACTGCTTACATATTAACTTGTTACACAAGAAAGTTAGAGCACCCTGTGTCCCGCAAATTGAGCCTTCGCCCAAGTTTAATCTATTAAATAATTTGAAAATCAAATTATCTGTGCCGCTTATAATCTAACTATTGTACGTAGTACGCATGTACATGTGTATTAGAACACCCACAAAAATAAAGTCAAAGTGAATTTTCTTTTAATTTCTGAAAGTTTTTTCAAAATATTTTTATATACTCTTAAAGTTGAAGCTTCCAAAATGGTAAGCCATGTGCGATTATCTTAACTTTCTCAAAATTTATCGTCTACTGATACAATATCTCAACAAGCTATCCTATCAACATCATCGTCTTTGACGAATCCGAATGACATCTTTGAGGAAACAAAAATTGATGCAGTCCAAGAGTTTACGTGCCTTATGTATGGACTTCCAAATTGCCAAAGTGTGAATGCCGCAAGATTTTTATTATTTAATAAAATGTACGGTTCAAAAAAAAAAAAATAATGAAAAATTTATGAAGAGAATTAAAGGTTTCGACTCAACTCATATTCCACCGTGCTGGAAATCTTTGAAACAAAAACTATTGCGGACGATCTTTGCTAATTCGAATTGTATTAAGTTCAGTGCGGAAAATAATGGCTGGCTGGTATTAGATGGTTTCTTAAAACCAACATGGTTCTTGGGAGACTCAACTCCAACGCAAGTGGAGAGTGTGCTGTGTGATTCTGCTAACAAATCTTCCAATATTTGCAGCGATGATAGTATAACTGAAAGCTCCGATGATTCAGATTTTTAAAAATAAGTCGCTGAATTAGATATAAGATAATAAATATAAAAAAAAAGAAATTTTCTTTTTCGTAACTATAAAATTTGTAGTTTTGAAAGAATGATAATACTTTTCGAGTATTTATTTCTTTATTCGATCTTGCTATTGTTTGAACTGGTAATTGAGAACATTAGCATCTGACGTATGCGCAATAGCTTTATTTACCATCTTTAACAGCTGGCAACCCTAACTTGCGGCCAGATTTATTTAGGCAACCCTATATCATAATAATCAGAAAGAAATTACCTAAATTTTGATCTATAAAAGATCAATATACGTTATGGGTGTAAAAATTTATCTAAATCATACCTGCTTATACCAGGCTGCGGAGAGGTGCGACTAAGCGGGCAACGGCAACCCCGATTTTTCGAAGTCTTTACACCTATTGCCGTGAAGTGAACGATATTTTATCTCAAAACTTGATGGGTGAAATTTTTCCCGCAAAATTAATTAATAATAATTTAATTAAAAATAATAGCGGCGACATTTTGATTGGCAACCTGGTGAATTTTTATTCTCGTAATCATAAATGCGACCGCCGTGGTGTAGCGGTTAAGTGTTCGGCCTTCTACACCAAGACGTGGCGGTTCGATGCCCGGCAAAAGTAACATCAAAAATTATTTAGAAAAACAATTTTTCTGAACGGGGTCGCCCCTCGGCAGTAGTTTGGCAAACTCTCCGAGTGTATTTCTGCCATGAGAAGCTTCTTAGCAAACAATTCATTTGCTTTGCAAGTGCCGTTCGGAGTCGGCAAAAAACTGTAGGTCCCGCCAACTTGTAGGAAAACTAAAAAGCAACACACCACAAGTTGGAAAAAGAAGCTCGGCTAAAAATCTCGTTAGAGGTTATGATAACCTGTTGGTATATCGCCGCCATTAGTTTTTTTTTTTTGTTTTTATTTATTTTTTTTTTTTTAATCATAAGTATGAGTAAAAATATGGATTTTAGCATGTACTCGATGACAACACAAATCTGCAGCCGGATCTTAGACTATAAGTATCATAAAGAGGTTAAGGCTTATGAAATCTCTTGGTAAACACAATCTCGCTGCCCTTAAGGACCACCCTAATAATAATAAGGGGTGTAAAAGTAGGTCGCCTCCCAGTTGGTGCACCCTGGGTAACGCTAAATGACCTACATAGCCTGCACGGCTAGTTTAGTTTCTTGTATTGCCGGATCTACGAGAACGGTACCAGTACTTGTGCTGTACCCATCGTCCCGAAACGACCCGGGCCGTTTTCTTATATCGACCCGGCCAAGAGCAATACACTCGAGGTGACCCTGTCTGACATTTAGGCAGGGCTACACCTCGTTACAACAACAACAACAACCACCCTAATAATAACACTTTTTAATAATAAATTGAGGGTGCCTATACGGGGTTCACAAATACCATATACCGCTGAAAAAATACCTCTATACTAACCGTGAAGTTTCCTCAAAGATCTAGCTGTCTTCGAAAGTTCCCTTGATTAAAATGTAGAGAACTAGAAAAAAATTGCCAAATATCAGATAATTTTATTAACGGCTTAAGATTAGTATCTTAAAGTAAAATTCAACGAGCTGCTTACTCGAGAAAAGTCTAAAAATTCTATGCAAGAAGTTTTGCTGAAAACTTAGCGAATTATCTTAAATTTTGCACACGTTTTTTAACTTTAATTTATTTCTTTTACAGATCTGGGCATTTTTGAAATTAAAATGATTAAAACACGTAAATAAATATATTTTAAGAATCAAACTACTTTCATGCGTGGCAGTCAACAGTCGGTGATCAAGTGATTGACAAACGTACTTTAAATAATCCACAATGTATAGAGATCGCTGCAGGGAACTTAGGCACTAGTGATACAAATTTCTGGTTCAGAACTAGATATAAAGTGGCCAATAAGAACTGGTACGTTAGTGATTACATTTTCACTAGTTCGAAACCAGCGTTTGAGGAGTCATTAAAAGGCATTTGGATTCGTATTTGAATTTAAGTTTTTGTATTTAATTTATATTTAGAACTATAGAAATAGTGCCAATAAACGAACTAGATCCCAACTGTCGAATTTTGTACTAGTTCCAGCCTAGGGCATCGCCATGTTAAATTCGCCAGTTAATTTCATGTAAAAAAGATAGTTCGCGAACTAGTACTGGTTCGGAACGCACTAGAAGCGAATTAGCTCTGAACTAGAGATTTTCCTACAGGGGAGCGCTTGACTTATACGTGTGAGCGAATCTATGAGAGGGCAATAAAGTTGGCGCCCGGCTGCGTGAAAACTTAAATATAAAATGCTAAAAAAAGTTGTATACCTATCAGTTTTAGTTTTGAAACGAAAAGTGTGTTTTTAAAAGGCTCTCTACTAAAAGTTCCCTAAAGAAAAAAAATCATAAAATGCAAAAAGAACTGTTTGCTGTGTAAGTATCTGGCTGGATATTAGTTCTTGTTTTAAGTGTTTGAAAATGATCGATAGTTTCCGATATTTTTAATAATAATTCAGTAAAACCTTATAACTGCCAAATTAGATAGTAATTAGAAAATTTTCACAAAATTTCATTTGGAAGTGAGTTGCAGACCCTGCTATTCATCAATAGTGAAAATAATAAAAACTATTTTACTGTAGTTGGAACAGACAATAAAGTACAATATTTTGCAAATTAAAGATCTTTTTTTTCAGTGCCTCCTTGGCGACTATAATTTTCTTGGCGTCTACAAATTTGGTAGCGGCCCAAGTTCACAGCAACAGCACATGTCCCAAAGTAACACCACAGCCAAATATAAATTTGGATCAAGTATGTATTAATTTTACACAAATATCCCAAAATAAATAAAAAAAAAAGAAACACAACTCAAAAAAAAAATTAGCTCGTTTTTTCCATCAATCACTTAACAAAAATCATACCTACCAATACTTAAGCCTCAATTACATAAAACTTTATTTCGAATTTGCTGCGGACTTTGACTTTGACAGATAAGTTAAATATACGTATTTAAACGAATCATGGCAAATAGAAAGCCTCAAATTAAAATTTTGTAAAATCTCAAATTTTGCTTGCTTCGACAATCACCTGTTGATGACGTTGCTTTAAGTTTCATTTTTGCGGGCGCAATTATCTTTGTAAAAAGAACTAACATTTGGTATAATTAACTTTTTCTTTATTAACTTACTCAATTTACCAAAATACTCTGATCTCAAAGAAATAAGTAGATACTTAACCAAAACAAATGTAAACAAGAGAAATGTCAAAGCGTTCATTGTAGCATACCTCTGAAGTTGCACGCAAAGTTTTTAAGTTTCAAATGTCAGGCGAGGTTAACAAAGTTTTATGTAATTGATCCTTTAGAGATTTTTTTCTGGATAATGTTCTAGGGAAAAATTCTCATTCTATAAAATGGTAAAATGGAAGGAAATTTCATACAAAATTTTTGAAAAGGAACTTCGAATACATGCAAATTTTGTTTCACGGTATCATTTCATAGAACGATAATTACCTCCCTGATCATCATCTTCTTCTTTCTCTGTGGCTAGAAAACGCATACCTCGAATTTTCTCTTTATAATAGCTTTGTTTCTTTCCTGCTAATTATGAATAATTATGAATAATTATTCCTAAAAAAGTGTTCTTTGAAAAAATTAGCAGCGAATTCAGTAGCCTTTTGTTAGCCAATCAGAAACGTAACTGCTGTTTTGTCTGCAAGTTTCTGCTGAACCCTGTTCGACGAAAAATTAGCAGAAATGAGATTTTGACAGCTTTTTACAAGACTCTCTTCTGCTGACAGTTCTTTGCTGGAGATTTCAAGAAACAAAGCTAATACTCTGATAAATATTTAAATAAAAAATGTTTTGATTATTTTTTAGTATCTTGGTACTACCTGGTGGGTGCATAAAAAAATTCGAGCTTATACAGGTGGCATCCTCCCATCATATGGTTTCTTCTTCTTCTTCCTTGATAATCGAATCGTAGCTGTCAAATTGCTTATGATGTTGATTTGTCTGACATTTTTCGTTACAAGGAGTGTGTGCGTGTGTGTAGATCTGAATTCGCTCGAACCCACCTGTATGAATTCGCCTTGCCCCCAATAAACTGATGATATTTTGACATTAGAATAATAAAAATACAATTTCTTCTTTTTACATTAAAGCTGGTGTTGATTTCACTTACTGGATTTTAGCTACAGTTCCCAAAACGCATGCTGTCTTGTTCAGATGTGATAAGACAGCAACTGGAAGCGATCGTTAGTTGATTAATTAATGTTAAAACTGTTTAAAGAAAATGTTAATAACACGTTTTTCTTTTCTCTTCATCTACTTCGCAGAATACATGTGGCTCCTTACTTATGATCCAAAGCCAAAAGCGGAAGTGGTAAAAGCAGCAGAGGATGCTATAAAAGCTCACGGTTTTTCCACGAAGGATCTAGAGCTATATGATAATTCAAATTGTGAATAAAGTCTTTTGATTTAAAAAGATTATGTAGGAGGTTTACCAAACTTTAAGTTACGTATTCTTGTAGTTAACAAATAATTTGAAATAAAATGTTAATAGCAGAAGAAAAACTTTTCTGATTTGCATACATATAAATTTATATCTAATATATTAGACCGGACCTCTAAAAATTAGGTATATTGATATTATTTTTCAGAATGACGAAAAAAATATGGTAAAAGTTTCAGAACTTAATCTAAACTCTTGAAATTATATCGTTGTTACTTTATTGTTTTCAAAACTTATCTCATACCTACTTGTTTTAGCGGATCTGGAACCGGGACTTAATGGGTTAAACCTACCAGACTATTGAAGTAACTGAAATTAGCTGCGTACAATTTTGTAGAAAATCAAATTCTCCACAAAAATGCCATGAGTGAAAAATTTCTTCAGAGTTATCAGGCCTTAAATATTGTTATGGTTTTTTTATTTCAGGCTTTTGTTTGCAATTTTTCAAATTGTAGTACATTTACACCGCACAAAATTTGTCAAATTTGGCGCTTTTTTCCATACAAATCTCATTTTCCAAATTTGGAATTCCATCACATTTGACCTCATTTGCCGAACAATGCAATCCACAGTTCCTCAAAATAGCAACCCTGAATGTGTTCCACATTTAAAATTGCCCAGTAAGAACCTTAATGGGAAATTGACGTGTGATAGCTTTTGCACTATGCACAGCTGTAAATAACAAGTTTTTTTGTTAAGAAAAGGAAAAGACAGAAGCCTTCTTGACTCTTCTTTTATTATTACTCTACAGGTGTTTAAATCATAATGGTAATGCATTTTCGTTCGGTGGCTTTTTGTCCTGGTAGAAGGTTCTTGCAGGGAAGGTGAAGCCAAATGCAAATTTGCCAGTGTAAACGGTGCCGAACTGGCTCATTTGAATTCGCCTAATTTGGTGCAGTGTAAATGTACTATTACTATTATTACATATTTCTATCTCCGACTATACCTGTATACATTTTGGGCCTTAAAAGCTAAAAAGGTTCCCGAAATTTCGATTATTCGACCCAAATAAAAGTCAAACAAATATCACGGCTAGTTTTCAGGATTTCCGCCCTCGGTGTTTTAACAGATAAGTTACTTTTTGAGAAAAAAGATACCGAAAAATTCGGTGGCATTCACATAATCGCAATATGCCTCTATGATTTTTTTTTTGGGCCGACCTAATGAAAATATGTATAGAATCTTTTCCAAAAGGCGATTTTTTCTTCGGCTATACCTAAACACCCATTGAGTTCAAAAAACTAGCTAACCAAAATCGTTAATATATTAGTTACCAAAATGCTAAGAATAAAACAGTTAAGAAACCGAAACGTAGCAAAAAAAAAGAAATAAATTAAAAATAACAAGCTGAACAAATAAAAAAATTGGCAATGCCTAACTTGTTGTTTTTCGATTTGCTGTCAAAAGTGAAAGTGCGAAATCAATCGAAACAAAGCCAAAACCGAAAAAATTACTTTCTGCTGGCTCCGAAGCCTCACGAGAGGTGCATATTTGAGCATTAACATTTTTTGAATTTTTTTAACTTGTGTTTTGTTGTTATCCGATAATAAACGATAAGCTGTAAGCTTATATTCATTTAACGGTCATTAAAGTTTTAATCGCCTTAATCTTAACGTTCAACTTGAATTATATAATTTGTTTTATTGAGCGGAAAGAATGTTAAATAACAACACTATGCAACAGTAGTTTTCTTACAGCGAAATATGTTTATTGGGCCAAATAGTGTATTCTTTTAAGATAACTTCTTAGGCGGCGATGCATTGTTTTTAGGGGGGAAAGTGGGTGAAATTTGAAAAGAAAATAAAAAAGAAAATTAAATTCGTCTAATTTGGCAAACAAATTCATTCTGCGGACAAAAATTCTTCAAATAACTTCGCCAAAAGCGATGCATTTGGTGCAGTGTAAATGTACCTTAAGACTTTCTGCTTGCGTGTTGCCACTTCGGGCGGTTTACAGGGTTGCCACCTATCTCAATTTGTTTGGTTTATAACGAGCTTTTGTTTTATTTATTTCTACTTTCTACGTATACATATCGACCACTCTCTGGATCCTAATGACTGATTTGGATAACATTTTCCATATAGGTAAATATAGCGCTTCATTCTAAGATTTTCCACCACAATGTGGGTATCAAAGAAAAAGGTATTTGTGGCGGTAAAATATGTATTTTAAAGTAAAGTTACCGCATTCGATTTACTTCTTTGTAGGTATATCGACCACTATCTCGGGGACCTATTGACTGAATTTAATGAAATTTAGTATATGTACAGCAAGTTTCATTCTAAGGTCTTATATATCGGCGTTGCCACCTATCTGTTTTTTTTTGCATAATTAAAAATAATAAAAAAATTGAAAACAGAACAAACAGGCTTATAGTACATTTACACAGCACCAAATTTGGTAAATTTGGCGAAAAATTGCAAATTTGGCGCTTTTTTCCAAATTTGGAATTCCATCGCATTTGGCCTCATTGGCTGAACAATACAATCCACAATTCCTCAAAATAGCAACCCTGCCTGTGTTCCACATTTAGAATTGCCCAGCAAGAACCTTAATGGGTAATTAACGTGTGAAAACTTTTGCATTATGCACAGTTCTAAATAACAATTTCAACTATTTTTTTATGATATTGGACCAGTTCTACTAAGAAAAGAGAGAAGCCTTCTTGATTCTTCATTTATTATTACTCTACATATGTTTAAAACATCGAGGTGGTGCATTTTCTTTCGGTGGCTTTGTATTCTGGTAGAAGATTCTTGCAGGGAAGGTGAAGCCAAATGCAAATTTGCCAGTGTAAACAGGTTCGAAATGACACATTCAAATTCGCTAAATTTGGTGCAGTATAAATGTACTATTAAGTAAAATAATTCTCAAGTTTTGCTCTTTTTTAGGTTAGTATTCTATTTTGGAAAGTTATACTATTGGTAAGCAAGATAATGCGATAACTTTGAAAAATACCGAGCTAGGCTTGGGCGTGCGATAGATAGACTCAGACATTGTGTAAAAATCCCCTTAGACTAAAAGTAAATTTTCCCACAAACTAAAATTATAGAGTAGCGTCAATATTTAGAAAGTAAATAAATTTAACGAACATGCCGAGATATGTTTGAAACATTCAAACAACGAACAAGATAAGAATAAGGCGAAGAACAACAACGACGGAAAATAATAAAAAAGGCGGTCAGTTGCAATACCAGTCAACTAATACCAATAATAACAACAATTTGTTCACACAAAGACGCCAGTTTGTCTAAGCGAGTAGACGTTAAAGAGTTGTTAATAATAAAACAACTGAAAAACAATAAAAGAAAACATGAAAGCTGATTTGAGGGTCTGTAAAACAGGTGACAGGGGGAGAGGCTAACAACGCACACTGGGCTATAAATTTTACAACCACAAAATCAGAAAAAGAAAAATTAAAAATAGATCATTAAAGTAGAAGAACTGGTATAAGAACAAGATCGTTTAGAACAAAAACAACAACAACACCAACAACAACAATAACAGCAAATCGTAGTAAACTCACTGCACGGTTGTAATAGTAATAGTTTTTCTATAAAGGCTTTAGGCAAGATGCAGCAAAGCAACAAAAAAAAAATAATGATTAGCGGTTTCCCATGAAGCAACAGGTGTTCGGAGCCACTGCGTCGCCACCAGCATGCGTTACAAATGTTTTAATTTTTTTTTTTTTTTTTTTTTCTTTTTTTTTATAAACTTGCACGCTCATTAACGACAATCACAAGCCATAAAACAACTAAACAAGAAAGAACTAGAAATGCGGGAAGGGGGGATAGGCTGGGAAAGGTTTTAGAGCGCTACTCAGCTAAGTTAGTTGAGTGATGTGCGTGGTGATGGGATCAAGTTGTTATTGTTGTTGTTGGCGGGATGTGCGTGTCAAGATTTTTAAGCAGCAACATTTAGCAAAACAAATGTTCTACTTTCACCAACCGCTTAAGAGCAGTGGAGCATTCGAACGTACCATCAGCAAGTGGGCGCGTGTCGTCAACAATTTGCAAAACGACGGTAGCACATTAGATGCCGATGTCCATACCGTTTGAAAAATATTAAGTAAAAAAATAAAAATGATAAAAAAAGTTACGTAAAGTCACGCATGCGCCGATCGTATAGCTCTCACGCTTGCTCTCTTTGAGCTTGAAATACTAATTTTTTAGTTTTCTAATGAAGGTTTTACATAAAGTCCACGTTTTCTCGAACTGAGATATTGAAGGTTTCGTGTTGTCAACAAATAGCGGGTACTCTTGATTTCACAAGTTAGTTCTGCTATTTATTCGGTTTCCATGGGAGCTAGGAATTACACCGTTAGCGTGTTATATAGAACACATTTTCCCCTACATAGCGTCGTGCCTTACTAAAAAAAAAACATACGAGTAAATACGAGAAGCTGCCGCTTAATTAATAGAGCACCCTTTCAATTTTGGGTTTTTACTTATTTTCTACTTTAAGTCGTCGGGTCTCAGCTTGGGCGCCAAAGAGAAGGGGACGTAGCACCTCTTATATAAAAAGTACTCAAAGTAGAGTATTATAGGAATAGGAACTAAAATAGGAGTAGGAATAGGAAAGGGAATAGTTCCAGAAATAAGAACGACCAACCGATGGACGGTATGTAAGGAGAAGAGAAGGCAGCGATAGATAAAAGGAAAACAAGAACCTTTACGGCAATATACCACAAGTGATCAGTGGAATGTCTCTGATTTGTACCGACGTATTTCCGAGTAAGCGAAGAACAAAACTGTGTAGTTCTCCTAGAATTCCCGTTGAAAACGATTGATGACATTTTAAAGTAATGAGCGTTAGGTTCGGGCAGGGTTTTGATAGTAAGAGAGGGTGGTATATCCTTTCATCAGAGTTGTTCTTCGCAGAGCCATGTAAGCCCTTTGCTCAGCAGATGCCTTAGATAAACAATGGAAGCTTCAGAAACTTCTCAGCTCATTTATTCTCTTCGAGGGAAGTAAATTTTCTTCTTTTTTTTGGCAGAAAGGAGGTCCACAGGACACTAAGCATGAATAATGTAATAACAATTAGGCGGCTACTGGTTGACAAGCAGTCTGATGCCGCATTTACAGACTGCTTTTTCCGTTTTCCAAATAATTACAGGGAGCAATGCATTTGTTTGCCTTGTCCTGGTATTTTTTATGGTACCAACAAATTTGTTGGTTAGAGTTGAACTATGGGAATGATGAGTGCACGAACGAGAAGCAGACAATTCGGCCACTTGCTTTTGTATTTAACCTATTGCTTTCGATACCTTTATCACTGAGCGCTGCGTTTACTGCAAAAGTCGGTGCGCACGGTGAGACTTCGACAAACTTGTCAGCAAGCTCTGCAATGTTGTCGAGCGGCAACTCAGATTGTGGTGCAAGGATAGGCTGGACGTTGCACGGAAGACGTTTTAGCCAAAGTTGACGAAGAAGGTTATCCTGTAGGATAGTTGAGGCAGCGAGAGAGCGTAAGTGACGAAGAAACTGCGATGGTTTGCGTTCGCCGAGCTCTTTCTCACTGATAAGTTGGCGGACTCGTTGTTCCTCAGACGCAGACAAACGAGCAATCAATTTTGTGCGCAAAAATGTGTACGGATTCAGCGCAGGAGGATTTTCATTAAAATCCTCGATTTCAAATGCGACACGGGCATCTAGTTGCGAAACTACATAATGTAATTTTGTTACCTCATTTGTGATGTCGGACAACGTAAACTGCGAATCTACTGAGAAAACCATAATTTCGGTTTGTCGGACCAAAAAGGCGGTAGTTTTACTGCAACACGAAGAAGTGCAGGTCGATGATCGGCGAAGTTAGCGCCAAAATCCCTTAGCTACTGCTGTTGTCGTGGTTGCGGTGATGATGGCTGCTATTGTTGTTGCTCCAATTGGCGGTTATGTTGTTTGCGCTTGCTGGCGTAATTCGTCGATCTGCCGTTGAAGCTCCTTATTTTCACCTCGAAGCGTAAAGTTACGTTTACACTGCACCAAATGCGTCACTTTTGGCCAAGTTTTCTCGAGACCGTTCATCCGCAGATTGAATTTGATCACCAAATTAGGTCAAATTAAATTAAATTCATCTAATTTGGCAAACAAATTCATTCTGCGGACAAACATTCTCGAAATAACTTGGCCAAATGCGACGCATTTGGTGCAGTGTAAATGTATCATAAATGTATAATAAGATTTATATTTTCACCCTGTATTCTTTCAAATTATCATGGGCACGAACCGAAAAAGTATTTTTTAATTCATTTGATGCACTCTGTTCCATTCTCTTCCACTCGTTCTTAGTAACCGTACACAATCAGCTGTTCGCCAACTCGACTGTTTACTTTTTGCACAAAAGAATTTTGCGGTCGTCAATTTCATAAACAAATTTTATATAGAACTTTCCGCTCCTGTAATTGATGGAAATGGATATGGAAAACGAGCGTCTGCTTAAGCTAATATTTCCTGATGGCCTGCCAGGTTAGTATGTCGCTTGAGTAATAATAACAAACGATTTCTCATTTGTTGCCACCCACAGAAAATTTGCGTGAAAATCCGGAGCTTCATAGTTACTTGGCCAATTTGGGCACCTACAAAGTGGAGCAACTCAAGAAAGAGCAGACACGATTGGCCGACGAAACCAAGCGCATTGTGGAGCAGACGCAGGAATTGGCCATTTCCAATTACAAAACATTCATACACACCGCAGAAAATTCACGCTCGATATTCACGGAATTCCAAAATGCTGAAGAGCAAGTGGGCACGTTGTTGGACAAACTGCCGGTGTTCAGCGCTGAATGTGAAGGTTTCCTAGCCAAGGCAGAGGATATAAATGAGAGTCGCCGCAATAATTCAATCACTTTGAAAAAGAATGCACAACTGCTGGAAATTTTGGAGCTGCCGCAACTGATGGAGCGCTGCATACGCGAAGGACGTTATGAAGAAGCGCTCGAACTGGCGAGCTATGTGCAAAAGTTGGGGCACAATCACGGTGATATTTTGATTATAAAGGTATGTATGCCTCGGTACAGCAAACGTAAAGCGTTTTCTAACTACAAATTACTTTCAGAGCATTGTGCACTCAGTGGAGGCGTTGTGGCACACCATGCTAGTGCAGTTGGTGGCCCAATTGCGTACGGATCTTCAATTGCCAAAGTGCTTGCAAATTGTTGGCTATTTGCGTCGCATGCAGGCTTTTGGCAATAATGAGTTGAAATTGAAGTTCTTGCAAGCGCGTGATGCTTGGCTAACGGCAGCGCTAAAAGCGATACCAAAAGACGATGGTGAGTATGGAGAATGTAATGTAATGTAACTTCATATTTGGCTTCATATTACAGCTCAGCAACATTTGACCAAAACAATTGAAGTGACACGCGTCAATCTATTCAATATTATAACACAATATAGCGCTATATTTCCTGAAGAGGAGCAAAATGCTGGTACGGTCGTCAAGCCTTTACAAGGTGTGACCTGTGAGGGTGAGCGTTTGTTTCAAGCTTGGCTACATCGAAAGGTAAATGCGCGAATTAGTTCTACAGGCATTACATAAAATTTTTTGGGATCAATTTGGGCCTTTTCGGGACCATTACGGGATGGATTCTCGGGATAGTTTCGAAACTTTTAAGAAAACACTTTGGGACATTTTACCAGACAATTTCGGGACCATTTGGGATCATTACGAGATGGTTTTTGAGATTTTTTCGAAACTTTTTTGGGGTTTTTTAGGCACATTTCAAGACTTTTCTTTGGCTAATTTCGGTACTATTTATAAACTTTTTCGGAAATCTTTTTTTATTATTACAAGGCTCTTCTTGGAATATCTTGAGACCTTTCCGGAATCTTTTCGGTACTTTTTAACAAAATTTGGTGATTTGTTTTTGATAAAATTAGGACCATTTTGGAATGTTTTCGGGATCAATTCTTTATTCTTTTCTATATTTTGAATATATCGAGTCTTTTCCGAAACAATTTCGTTAATATTACGGGAATGTTCTCGAATTGTTTGCGGACGAGTTCGAGACTATTTTCGGGAGTGAGATTAATAGTTCGCACGAAGCCGAGAATGCTTTTGTGGTTATTTCAAACTCTTTTGAATATCTCGAGACTTTTTTGATCATTTCGGGACATTTTCGGAACAATTTCGGGATTAATTTAGAGATTCCTGCGGCACTATTTTCGAATTGTTTTTGGGAACATTTCGGGAATATCTTGGGTTGGTCCCGAAATAAGATTTTTTAAGGCTGTCGTGATGTAAAAATTCTCATGAAGTACTTAAAGCAGATTACCCCCATGGATCATACAATCTTGGCAGGGCAATGCATTGTTAACAACAACACCCCCAATGGAAGAAGGTCAGAGACTCGACGACTCTCTCCTTGAGCTATTTCAGGTAGTTCTATGTTAATAACGAAGTTCAGAAGCTAGAACCGGACAGCGGCATCCACCGACTCGGTGTGGATGTCGTCGGATGTCCCTAAGTCCAACAGATTTTTGCCTGCTTAATCACTCATTTTGTAATATCAATATTTCTTTTTATTTTTAAACTAATTCCATTATTTCTTCCAGATCAACGATTTTCTAAAAACATTGGAGTCAGATTTGGAGCGCGGCGTCAGCTCATTTGATACCGTACTCGGCCAATGCATGTACTTTGGTCTCTCATTTAGTCGTGTAGGCGCTGACTTTCGTGCACTCATGGTGCCCATTTTCTTGCGCGTAATACGAAAGAATTTTGAAAAATCCATTTTAACAATAAATCAAAGTTTTGCAGAAGAACTGGAACGCTATACGCTTATCAACAAAGCGCCATTGCATACGCGCAGCCATAAAGTGGATACCGACACAAGCGCCGCATCACAAGAGCAAGAATCATTCGCACCACCAGAAACCTTACTCGATTTCCATCCACTCGCTGCACTTTGCAATGGCTATTTGAATGCGTTGAATGATTTGCGTCTGTGTGCACCAATCGCCTTGGCAAATGATGTCACGCGTGCGTTACAGTCATCATTGGAATTTGTGGCAACAAAAGTGTTGGGCTTCTATAGACAAGAGCAACAAGCTTTCACTAGCGCTGAGCGTGAGACTTTCGTAAAATTGTGCTCGTGTTTGGCATATGATCTAATACCTTATATGCAACGTTGTATACATGCTATATTTCCACAGCAAACGCTCACCAATCATTTGGGTATAAATTTGTTGTTGTTGGAGCAGGAGAAGATCGGTTATTTGGATGCGTCCACAATTTTGGAGCCTCTTAAACATTTATTGCCTAACAAAATGCCGGAAATACTATTGAAACAAGGGCAAACGAAAGCGCCCTTGAGTGCAGAGATAAGTGAAGCGCCATCTATCGCAGCAGAAGGTTGAATAATAGAGAGTGATACATAATAGAATAAGCAATGGATACTACCCACTATCACATATACAATGTTTATACATATAGGGAATATCTAATAAATCTAGAAAATGTTAAGAAACTATGAGCTAACATAAATACAAAAAAAAAATATCTATATGTGTGCTTATATTATTTATAAAAGACCACAAATGGCGAATTCATATATCCACAAACCATAAACCACCCCAGCATGTTCTGACTTAGTACGAAGCACCGTTTTCCATAATATATATATGTATTAGGGTGATTCAAATAAAAAAAATTTGGTTTTTTTTCGGTCTTACCCTCTGAAACTTTAGGTATTGATGAGAAAATAAGCGAATTTTCTTTTAAATTTTGAAACTTTTTTTAAAATATTTTTACATACTCTTAAAGTTGAAGCTTTGAAGTTTCCAATATGGTATGCCATGTGCGATTATCCTAACTATTAAAATAATTACAGCCATTTAAAATTTACTAGATTTTATACGTGTTTCTGTGTTTGTGTGTGCAATAGTAGAAAACTCAGTCGTTTTTAAATGGCTGTAATTATTTTAATAGTTAAGATAATCGCACATGGCTTACTATTTTGGAAATTCAAAGCTTCAACTTTAAGAGTGTGTAAAAATATTTGGAAAAAAGTTTCGAAAATTCAAAGAAAATTCACTTTGAAAAAATGCCATTTTCCCTATACAAAATGTATGGGAAAGGGCGAAAAAAATAAGTTAGAGCGCTAATTTTTTGCAAGGCTTATTTTCTCATCAATACCTAACATTTTAGGGGGTAAGACCAAGTCAACATTTTTTTTGAATCACCCAAATATATATACATTAGACTGATTTTATTTTTTTATTATATTTTAATTTACTTTAATTTAATAAAAATTTGTTAATGTTTAAAATTTAAATTTAAATTTTTAAAAAATTTTTTATTATTTTTTTGTTTTATTAATTTTAATTTTTTTATTTTTATGTTATTAAATTTTTTTAATATTTTTATTTTATTTTACTATATATTTTTTATTTTGTTTTATTCAATTTTGATAAATTTTTTTTATTAAATTTTAATTTATTTTATTTTATTCTTCAATTGTTTACGTTTTATTTAAATTGTATTACTTTTATTTATAATTTTTTTTTAATATTTTTATTTCTTTTTCCAATGCGGATAGGCTCTACCTGTCTATCCGACGATTTTGACATGGAAACACCCATCAAGTTCTGCAACTTTTCATGAAATTTATTTGATAATATTTTCAAAAATTAAAATTTGTTGGGCCCAGTCTAATGCAGTACATTTGTACGCCCACGACCTCCCTCATCACTGCCAAACTAAATACTACATAATGTAATTTATGAATTACAATTAAAAAGGAAAAATTAGCCACATGAGCTGAAGCGCAAATAAGTTGGAACATTAGTAACAGCAACAGCAACAGTGGTGTGGTGTGGTCAGCAGCATTCAGCCGCCCAGTAATCCATATCCATATCTATGCATTCATTCATCCAACCGTTCATATAATCATCTCTCACCCTCGCGCCACCCCACCTCATTTCAACATTTGTATGTAGTAGCTCATCTAGCACATCGCAGCTCGAAAGTTTTATTTTCACTACTTAGGCATTTGTGCTTTGGTCATCATTTTTGTGCAGCTGGTGTAATAAAACTCCCCATTTGGTCATTTGGCAATTATCCCGATAAATTAGCAGAAATAGCAGCGACGCCAACAAATCCACAATATCGATGAAGCTGCTACATAGTTAACTGTCAGGACATCAGTTGGAAATCAAATAAATGAATAGAGCGTTTGCTTGGTGTAGCACAAAGGAGGTGAAATTGGCGCCGCAACACATTTGTGCTTTTGTTCGCTAATTCTGTTGTAACTAGTCACCGATTCGGAACTTCTTTTTTTTGTTTGGATTTGATGTCACGTGGGACATATAAGCTGACAAAATCGACAAATGAATGGATGAGTAGATAATTTTCACATTTAAAAAATGGACAATGCGCTCAAGTAGTCCCAATGAAATAAAGAATGCGCGCTGTTCGAATATTATTTCTTATAATTAACTATTTTAGTGTAAGGATTTTTGTTAAATTTTGACTGCCGTATCAAAACTAAAATGGACTACGTTTATGAGAGAGAAGTCTTTGATACGAGCTTCACTTCGAGAAGAGATTGGAAAGAAGACGATTTCACACAGATATTCTACATTTTGTTGTTTTTTTTTTTTGCAGCACTTCCAATCCTATCCCATTCTACCAGTCTCCCAGACTACACAAGTTTATTTCAATCCGAAATCTGCACCATAAGGGGGACAGGCAGGGCATTACTGTATGTGGACATCACCGGTAATAGGATAGCAATCTTATCTGACACTTATCCGGCTCTTCGGGCTATCGGGTCAGCGACGATAACATCGAGGTAGTTGGCCTACGCAGTGAGTGTGACAGTACTTCGACCTGCCTAGCATGAGCTCTTTAATAGCTCCCAAATGAAATAAGCCCCAAAAATGAATAAATTAAATAACTCCCAAATATTTTTCACACGATGTTTACGCGGGATAAGCTATCATAGCTTATATGATTATTTCGTTCATTTCATATCTTCTGCATTACATACCAATGTAATTCGCAGATAGTTTATGGAATTTACGGAATACATAGCTTATAGCCGCTTCAACAAATCGTGGTTTTAGCACTTGTGCTAGCCTCCTATGCATACTTTTGGAAGGGACCAGTCCCTAAATAAATAAAGGGTGGGTAAAATGAGCAGTCATCCAGATGCCTGTCTCAGAGCCTTGTGCTGAGTGTCATTCAACTTTGCTGTTATCTGCAAACTCGTTAGTGCTAACGCTCACCCTCATTTAGTAACAACAATAAAATTAAATTTACAGTCCCCTTATAATTAAAAATTTAAAATAAAATAAAAAAATTAATAATTAATTTGCACTTTTTACTCTTTTCGCTATAACTTCTGAACGGAAGCAGCTAGAGCATTGAATTTTAGCGTTTTGGAAAGGTGATGCGTTCAGCTTTCTTTTAAGCTTTAGATCATCAAAATCCCTTGAAAATTGTGAATTTGGCAGCCATTTATATACAGGGGTTTCATAGTTATATACAGGTGTTTTGCACTTTTTACTCTTTTCGCTGTAACTTCTGAACGGAAGCAGCTAAAGCATTGCATTTTAGCATGTTGGAAAGGCGATGCGTTCAGCTTTCTATTAAGCTTTAGATCATCAAAATCCCTTGAAAATTGTGGATTTGGCAGCCATTTATATACAGGGGTTTCATAGTTATATACAGGTGTTTTGCACTTTTTACTCTTTTCGCTGTAACTTCTGAACGGAAGCAGCTAGAGCATTGCATTTTAGCATGTTGGAAAGGCGATGCGTTCAGCTTTCTATTAAGCTTTAGATCATCAAAATCCCTTGAAAATTGTGGATTTGGCAGCCATTTATATACAGGGGTTTCATAGTTATATACAGGTGTTTTGCACTTTTTACTCTTTTCGCTGTAACTTCTGAACGGAAGCAGCTAGAGCATTGAATTTTAAAAAGAGTAAAAAGTGTAAAACAACTGTATATAACTTTGAAACACCTGTATATAAATGGCTGCCGAACCCACAATTTTCAAGGGATTTTGATGATCTAAAGCTTAACAGAAAGCTGAACGCATCGCCTTTCCAACATGCTAAAATTCAATGCTCTAGCTGCTTCCGTTCAGAAGTTATAGCGAAAAGAGTAAAAAGTGCAAAACAACTGTATATAACTTTGAAACACCTGTATTAAAATGGCTGCCAAATCCACAATTTTCAAGGGATTTTGATGATCTAAAGCTTAATAGAAAGCTGAACGCACCGCCTTTCCAACATGCTAAAATTCAATGCTCTAGCTGCTTCCGTTCAGAAGTTACAGCGAAAAGAGTAAAAAGTGCAAAACACCTGTATATAACTGTGAAACCCCTGTATATAATTGGCTGCCAAATCCACAATTTTCAAGGGATTTTGATGATCTAAAGCTTAATAGAAAGCTGAACGCATCGCCTTTCCAACATGCTAAAATTCAATGCTCTAGCTGCTTCCGTTCAGAAGTTATAGCGAAAAGAGTAAAAAGTGCAAAACAACTGTATTTAACTTTGAAACACCTGTATATAAATGGCTGCCAAATCCACAATTTTCAAGGGATTTTGATGATCTAAAGCTTAATAGAAAGCTGAACGCATCGCCTTTCCAACATGCTAAAATTCAATGCTCTAGCTGCTTCCGTTCAGAAGTTATAGCGAAAAGAGGAAAAAGTGCAAAACAACTGTATATAACTTTGAAACACCTGTATATAAATGGCTGCCAAATCCACAATTTTCAAGGGATTTTGATGATCTAAAGCTTAATAGAAAGCTGAACGCACCGCCTTTCCAACATGCTAAAATTCAATGCTCTAGCTGCTTCCGTTCAGAAGTTACAGCGAAAAGAGTAAAAAGTGCAAAACACCTGTATATAACTGTGAAACCCCTGTATATAATTGGCTGCCAAATCCACAATTTTCAAGGGATTTTGATGATCTAAAGCTTAATAGAAAGCTGAACGCATCGCCTTTCCAACATGCTAAAATTCAATGCTCTAGCTGCTTCCGTTCAGAAGTTATAGCGAAAAGAGTAAAAAGTGCAAAACAACTGTATTTAACTTTGAAACACCTGTATATAAATGGCTGCCAAATCCACAATTTTCAAGGGATTTTGATGATCTAAAGCTTAATAGAAAGCTGAACGCATCGCCTTTCCAACATGCTAAAATTCAATGCTCTAGCTGCTTCCGTTCAGAAGTTACAGCGAAAAGAGTAAAAAGTGCAAAACACCTGTATATAACTATGAAACCCCTGTATATAAATGGCTGCCAAATCCACAATTTTCAAGGGATTTTGATGATCTAAAGCTTAATAGAAAGCTGAACGCACCGCCTTTCCAACATGCTAAAATTCAATGCTCTAGCTGCTTCCGTTCAGAAGTTACAGCGAAAAGAGTAAAAAGTGCAAAACACCTGTATATAACTATGAAACCCCTGTATATAAATGGCTGCCAAATCCACAATTTTCAAGGGATTTTGATGATCTAAAGCTTAATAGAAAGCTGAACGCATCGCCTTTCCAACATGCTAAAATTCAATGCTCTAGCTGCTTCCGTTCAGAAGTTACAGCGAAAAGAGTAAAAAGTGCAAAACACCTGTATATAACTATGAAACCCCTGTATATAAATGGCTCCCAAATCCACAATTTTCAAGGGGTTTTGATGATCTAAAGCTTAATAGAAAGCTGAACGCATCGCCTTTCCAACATGCTAAAATTCAATGCTCTAGCTGCTTCCGTTCAGAAGTTACAGCGAAAAGAGTAAAAAGTGCAAAACACCTGTATATAACTATGAAACCCCTGTATATAAATGGCTGCCAAATCCACAATTTTCAAGGGATTTTGATGATCTAAAGCTTAATAGAAAGCTGAACGCACCGCCTTTCCAACATGCTAAAATTCAATGCTCTAGCTGCTTCCGTTCAGAAGTTACAGCGAAAAGAGTAAAAAGTGCAAAACAGCTGTATTTAACTTTGAAACACCTGTATATAAATGGCTGCCAAATCCACAATTTTCAAGGGATTTTGATGATCTAAAGCTTAATAGAAAGCTGAACGCATCGCCTTTCCAACATGCTAAAATTCAATGCTCTAGCTGCTTCCGTTCAGAAGTTACAGCGAAAAGAGTAAAAAGTGCAAAACACCTGTATATAACTATGAAACCCCTGTATATAAATGGCTCCCAAATCCACAATTTTCAAGGGGTTTTGATGATCTAAAGCTTAATAGAAAGCTGAACGCATCGCCTTTCCAACATGCTAAAATTCAATGCTCTAGCTGCTTCCGTTCAGAAGTTACAGCGAAAAGAGTAAAAAGTGCAAAACAGCTGTATTTAACTTTGAAACACCTGTATATAAATGGCTGCCAAATCCACAATTTTCAAGGGTTTTGATGATCTAAAGCTTAATAGAAAGCTGAACGCATCGCCTTTCCAACATGCTAAAATTCAATGCTCCAGCTGCTTCCGTTCAGAAGTTACAGCGAAAAGAGTAAAAAGTGCAAAACACCTGTATATAACTATGAAACCCCTGTATATAAATGGCTGCCAAATCCACAATTTTCAAGGGATTTTGATGATCTAAAGCTTAATAGAAAGCTGAACGCACCGCCTTTCCAACATGCTAAAATTCAATGCTCTAGCTGCTTCCGTTCAGAAGTTACAGCGAAAA